>KB669825.1:372014-438995 GCA_000349105.1 Anopheles epiroticus
TTTTCCTGCTTGGTAATCGTTGACACACATTGGTCGTTAGTAAACATGAAAGAATTTAGCAGTAAGTTTTACTTAAACAGTAATTTTCCTTCCCGTTTGCTACACCTTATGGACCATAATTTCCTTTTTTATCAACCAACACACTTTCGGCAATGCCCCCCATGCACCGCAAAAGAGGGTTGTTAATCAAACCCCTCTTTAAAAACAGCTTAAATAATCCTGCTTAAATGAATTAAAATTCTGTGTTTCCATCAGGAGCAAACAAAACGAAACAAAAAAAAAACAACAAAGCCACCGAAAAAACGTTTCCCATCTTTTAAAAGTGTATTTTTTTTCGGGAGGATTTTGGGAGAAAATCCTCTCCTCTCCTTCGTCTACTTTACCGGAAAGGAAGCGGAAAAATATCCGAATGGCATGGCGGCCCACAACCATACCTGACAGTTAGGCGCTGGACGTCAAAACTTTTCGCCCTCTAAAAAGAAGGAAAAGGTGCTTCCAAACAAAATAAAAACCTGCCCACCGCTCTCTCTCTCTCTCCCTCTCTCTGTGCCCCCATTGCCTTCTCCTTTCATCAGCAGAAATGAGACGAAAAAAGGTCGTGCGTTGATACCGCGATAAAGAAAGGTCACTCTGTCGAGGTCTCTCTCTCTCTCTCTCGCCAGTCCACTGTATGACACCTGTCAAAAAAAGGAAAGGGAGAGATGACACGTCAAAGGGAGGGAAAGCACCCGCAGACAGACACCCCCGGTGTTTGGCATTGGCCATGAATTATTGATGGCACTTCCATAAACAATCTCATCTTCTTTTCCAAACTCCCAACGAACCCCGCCCGTCAACCTTCGAACACGGGGTCGGACATCCGGTTGTTCCGGGTTTTTTTTTTTTTGGTTGCCGTTGGAGGCTGGCTGCGTGGCCTCATTTTCGGGCCTTGCCGTCCTTTTTCCCACTGTCTGTTCTCTATCTCTTTCTTCCTCCTTGCACAAAGGCGATCGAGAAACGGTGTGTGCGGTCGGAAACTAGAAGCGCTGTGAGCGGAGGGAAGAGCCTTTTTTCGCATTCGTCAGACACTAATTGTGTTCCTGGCTCCGGACAGGACCTCCCTTCTCCCTCTTCTCCCCGGGTGCTCCCGTTTGCCATCAGGAAAAATCACTCATCCTAAAACGAGGACGATTGAAAACTTTCATCGGAAAACACTTTCCCTGCCTGCCTGCCGTACCGTGGAAGAAGCGTTTTTGTGGAAACGTCCCGTGTTCCCCCACAAACTCGATCCTTCTGTTGTCAGGACGTTTTAAGGACACTTTTTTCACGTCCCACCCGCTTCCGGGGTGGAAAGCCCGTATGCTTTAGACGTGTCACTCAAACGGGGGGTTTTATGGGAAGCAGCGGGAAAGGATGCGTGTGTTTCAATTCTTTAGCGCGTTCGGTTTAGTTTGATGCTCTAGAGCGGCCGAGCTCGGGTTGACATTTAATCGATGTTTGGAAACTCTGCCATACGAAAAAATACATTGATGAAGAGGACGCGATTTGTTAAAAGGAAAAGACAAGCACACACACCCACATAAAGGCGGTTTGGGGGGGGGGAGTGAACGATTTTGAATCATTGCGTGTCATACACAACACTGATTGAAAGAAGTAATATGCAAAGCTTTTGGGTGGCGTTTTTCGGAGCTGATGGAGCTGGCAGGACGGGGCAGGACCGAGATGACGCATACGCATGTCGACAAGAACGTTCGAGTGGGGAAAAGCATGTTTCCCTTACGAAAGACATGATTAATCATCTTCCTTTTTTTTTGCTGGCCTGGTGCGCTTCTACAGTGCCTTTTCTATATCGGAGAAATTGGACGTCTTTCGGAGACATTTTCTCATAAATCTTGGGCCCTGTCGACGATCATTGAATACCCATGTTAACTACGGCGAAGCTTTTGCCTGGTGCTGGGCGGAGGTTAGAGGTTGACGTTATCAGTCGCAATGCCCTAAATTGGACCACTGCCTACCATTTGACAGCGGAACAAAACGTTCGACATGTTTCGATTATTATTTAGCGCCAAATGGGACACGGGACACGGGCTCTCTACTGTGGGAGTAAAGGGGGAAACATGGGAAACACAATGCACAAAAGCACGTTCGATGTCGTATGTTTGAAAAATGAATGTTCGGTTGGAATAAATTACACAATTTTTTGCTATTAATTTTTTGGAATCAATTGCCAAAGTGTAGATCTGGAATCAGTTCCGAGTGGGCAAAACTTCTCTCCATTCTTTTAGTAATTTGTCCCCTAAATAGCTCGCCTCTTCCGCTATACAGCTTTCATGAACAGTTCATAGCATCATCTTTTAGATACATGTTCCGTTTGTGAAAATTCTTACCACGATTAAGACTTCTTAAATGTGCTGCAATCGACTGGAAGGAAGACAATTTAAAGAGGATTCAAATGAAGAGTTTTTTTTTATCGCATAATATTGTTTCCTTAATCCGTCCGGAGTTCATAGCATTGGCCGACTACAGTTAAAATCAATTTCGCAATCCAAACTGGGTAGTTCCGATTCCAATGGCGCCACCACTAAGTAGTTTAAACTTCTGTAGCTGGAGATGCTTGGTATTACTTGAGAATTTGGACTATTTTGGCGTATTAAATTGAGATTAAATTCTGACGTCTCTTGTGTGTCCGTAAAACACCCTGGATTCCATTCTTTAAACCAAGTACCATGCTAGAATTTAACCCCCGATTACCTCCGAATAAGCACTTTTATCACAGCGATTTCCCTTTCGGAAGAGAAATCCTTGTCCCCAACATTTCTGTAAGACCCCCATCCCTGTTAGCTCTCCACCTTCTCGACGGCTGTCGATGGCTTGATTTGGGTTTGCAGCACACAATCAATCTTTTGTTTGTGGGCCATGGTTTGTTAGCTGCCTGGCGCTTTTTTTTTTCTCTCTTACCCCACCAAGTGTTTCCCCCGTCACAGGACAGGACGCTTGTATTTGCAAACAATACACATTACACGGGCCGCAACCTTTGCGAAGATGTCCCGGCCCCGGGAGCTGATAAGGTGGATGGAAGCATTTTCCCTACACTTTATCTTGCTGTCGGTCGTACGGTAAGAAAAGCAAAAGGCCTCCTCCGTGTTTCTGGGGCTCGACATTTTTCTGCTCTGCTTCCTTTTCTGGGTGGGTGGGTGTTTCGGGCAAAGAGGAAACTTTCCTTCCGCACCCCCCCCCCCCCTGCTTTGTGTGACACAGACACCAAACCGCCGTCAAGATATGCATAGCGAGCGCATTTTTATGGTGAGATTCTTTCAGCCTGCCCCGAAACGAGATTTATTTGCTGTTATTTTCGCATGAAACGTGAAAGTGAACAGAACTGGCAGGATCAGCGTGGGTGGAAGAAAGAAAAAAAAACCCCCACCCGAAAATCTAAACAGAAAAATCTTCCCCAAAAATCGGGAACGGAGCGCAAAAGTTTCACGTTTTTCCTGTGAACAAAAAAAAAAACAAAACAAAACAGGAAATCTATGCGAAGGAAAGTTTTGTGCCGAGGAAGGAACGGCGACAACGGTGACAACGACGCGCCCGTTAACCGTAGCGCGCCTGGCATGCCACGCATAGTACAAATTCATTTTATTTTGCCACAAACTTTTCCCTTCATCACGTCGTGTTGAAGTTTTCTTTTTCTCCCGAAGGGCAATGTGATTAAGGCGAAGGTTTTGTTGTTTGGTTAAGCTTGTGCTTTTTATTTTGCGTTCGTCGTTCCCTTTCCCGTTCGCTTGGTTTGGGGATTTGTTGCTTGGCGCAGTTCCGAATCCATCCAGCCATCCGGTGAGCGCTGTGGGAGCGTTGATTTTGCTTTCCCGGCACGCAGTCCTTCGCAATCGTGTAAGCGATTTGTAACGTTTCCGCTAGTGCCAAGAGGAGGAAATAATACATACATACACTCCACTCATGGCCCACACTTTACACGTGTGCTTTCCAGTGGCAAAAGTTCAGCTCGCACACGAGCGTGGTGTTGCTTTGCTCCCACCACTGCGAAACAGTTTCCACCTCCAAGGGTTTTTCTATTCACACACCACTGCTGCTGGTGGTGCTACAGCCAGCGCGCTTTATCTGCCTTCAAAACAGACCGATAAAATGGAGGAGTTTTTCCCCGGTTTTCTTCCACTTCTCCACCTCCCCACTCCGCCGTGTGGGCTAATGGGTGCGATTGAGTTTTTTAAGTGGAGTGGAGGCAAGAAAATCGCTCCAGGATAGGTTTTTCGTATTTTATTACGCTTTACTTCCGCAGAAAGGCCTAGTTGCGGCTTGGTTGGCTCTTCGTGCCACAGGATGAGCGGCGTTGAGGGATGGATGGTTTATAATGGGCCGCCGGGAATGAGGAAATGATTGGCGACATTTTTCATTCCCAACCACTCGACCTTGCTTCCTCTCCCGCCGGGGTTGTATTTGATATCGCATCGAAAAGTAAGAATATTTAACCATTAGTGTGTACTTTCGCTTTCCGCTGAGCGCGAGTTTACGGGACATCGACCCAGACTTGGGACCCAGGGGACGCTCGCTCTTGATGGAAGCCGCGGCGAGGCAAGAGAAGCTATTTGAACTTTAAAAATTGAATTTCGCTCCGAGATTTGCATATTTTAGGCGCATTGAGGAGGCTAATTGCATACTTCACTTTGTAGAATATTTTTCCGCCTGAAGGGTATGCAATTCGCATGGCACAAGTTGCTTATTAACCCTGGATTTAGTATTTTTGTAGGGTAAGTACATGTTTTTTACAATTTCACTTTTCAATTATACTGGTTGGTGGTTCATTTTTCTCGTTTGTCTTTGCATCAGCTTGCTTCACTGTCCCTTAAACAATCAACACAATTGTTTGTTACAAAAAAATGAACGGAAAAAAGTTGCTAAAAGAATGTACGATGTTGTATTCGTTTGCGGGGAAAAAGCTCATATTTTTATAGACAAACCAACTACCATAGGTTACCCATCGAAGCGCCCCAAATCATATTGGATGAATTTCAAATAGGCTTGTTAAATGCAGTATTCTACGGTTCTATTAAGTTCATGACCGTTGCCTGTGTCCCATGGGCGCTAAAGCGTCACTCGTCCATGGATCGATGAAGGCCGTTCCGGAGGATCGTTAATTCACGCTGCTGCTGCTCGCCCCTCAGTCCCACCATTCCCGTTTCACAGGAAAGCTTCCGAAGCCCCATCCACCGAGAGCCATACATCCCACGGGAGATGGAAAAGTTAGCTCGCAACCGCCGTTTTCTCGCCGCGCACTTTTCGTTTGATTTATGCGCTCGCATAATGAAATCTTTTCCCATTTTCGGCTGAAGCTAATGCATATCAAAGAAGGAGAGTTCGAATAGGAAAATGGGTGAGGAAAATTGCTCTAAAAAGCTAAAGCAGCAACATCAGAAGGAGGCAAAAAATAATAATATGACCCTTTTATTCGCACTGCCTGTACGAGAACGAGCAGGGGTCTAGCCGGCATGCGTTCGCACTTACTGCGTTGCGTTGTGCCGGCTGTGAGTGATGTGTACGCGAGGGAAAGTGTGGAAAAGTGTCACACACTGGTGCCTGTCACACACCGCCGTTTGAGTGCGGTTGATTGGCTACCGGCGGTGCAGAGAAGAGAGATGAACGTCCCGGTTCCGGGGGGCCGGAGGCCGGTCAATCAAACGTGAGCGGAGGCTAATAGTCGTCGTTAGGGGGCCGTTTTTCCGCTCCCATTTTCCACCCTTCGGTTGCTGCTGCTGTGCCTAGAGATGGAGACGCATGGCCTTTTTCGCGTGCGCGCACGCTCTCGCCTGTGAAGGAAGGTGACAGTGGCCCAGCCGCCGTGGTGTGCGCTTGTCTGTCAACCTTGCACGGTTGACGCGCCATCATTTGCTGCCGTTCACGCCGCGCACAGCACTGACAGCTGAGAAAACGGCGTTCGATTCCACACCTGTGACAGCCCTGTGCAAGGGGGGGAAGGGTGTGCGACCCGGCGCGCGGCAACCCAACGCCGAAGATGGATGGTGTACATACTGGGAAACGTAGAAAACACACTCACGCATTTGCTTTTCCGTTTTTGCTTTTCTAACAAGTTGGGGAGACAGCGGAGACCCAGAATGATACGTTTGTCAACTAATCTTTCACACGTGTGCGTGTACGTTGGTTGTGTGTGTGTGTCGCCAAACCTTGGGCCCCAGCCAGCCAGCCAGCCCGTAATGATTGATGTTTGTATGGAAACGCTTCCTCTAACACGAGATTGGCGAATAAAGTGATAGAAAGAGGGAGAGAGCGAGAGAGAGAGAGAGCGAGAAAAAAAAATAAAAGCACACACAAGCATCGATCGAAGAACTCAGCTGAAAAGAAGATGTAAAACAGAAAAGGAGTGTGGAGTGCAACATAACACACCTTCTCTCTTCTTGCTTCTGTGCTCCAGGAGGGTATAGATGAAGCGCAAGAATACAGCGGGCAGACCGAACCTTTCACGGCAGTGTCCCCGGCGATGAGCTCGGCGTTGATGTAAGGGCCTTCGAGGCAGCTGCCTTGATTTCTCGCTACCGACACAAGCCAACGAACATGTAACGGGAGAGGGGGAAGCCTTCGCTATCAAAGGCTGCTTGTTTCAATTACCGTATTCTTGTCACCTAAACCACCCTGCCGTGCGCTGCTTTTCAGCGAATCAAGCATCACACACGTAGGCCTACGGGGAGGACTCCTATGGTGCGATAGATCAAGATGCGCGAAAGAAAAAAAGGCACCCACGTATTAGGGAGGCCTTTACAACGCCCACACACACACACACACACACACCAAAGAGGGAAAGAAAAAGGATGGAAAGAAGTTGGAAACGCGACGCCTTAGGTGGCGTGATGATGGTACGCTCCATATTTGGAGTGGCCACCGGCGCGCGTTTTTACAGCGCATAGACTTTTTTTTATAGCCGCAGTGGCTTTCTGGGTGTTGGGAGTTTTGGACGCTCCGTGTTTTTTTGTTTTCAGTTCAGCTCCGAGTGTGTGGGATTTTATTTGCTGGTAAACTGTTTACTGGGAGCTTCAGGTAGCGTGGTGTTTGGTGCGAAATCTGTTGGATCACCGTGTACGCCATATGCGCGAATGTGTGGTCTATGGTTGAGGACACTCTAATCTTGACTAGTTTGTTTCGACCTTACTAGGTCTGGTATCTGGATAGTGCAGACGGAACGAAACAGGCCCTTGCTTTTGAGATTTGATTTCAAGTCCAAGGATTTTTGTTTTATTTTACAAGTAACTCTCATATCAACGTTTGTCGACTGAATGTACAAACCATCAACTGAGAGGTATCTTTACACTGGGAACTCTCTTGTATTGAACATAGTTTTGCATCCCAAAGAAAGTTTCTTTAAGAAGTTCACACTATCTTTATGAATGATGAATTCGTAAATGATGTCTTGTTGAGGAAATGATTTCTGCTGATGGCAGAAGTGTTTATTGGCAGAACTGATAGAGGAAGAACTGCGTTTCGTTTGGATTTGGATGTTTGGTAATGATTATAGCAATCTGCTTTGATTGCGACTTGATTTAAGACGACGATCTTGGTAAAATCTTGAGCGAATAAAAGCTTCATTCATGACCATAATTAAAAATTTAATAAACTACATCTGTGCTTATCAGAGTTCCATCGAGCAAATTCTGCTGCTAAGAAACACAAACAACGCTCTAAAAATAAGTAAAAGTCCAAATTGCGACAAAAGCATTAACAAATTACATAGTTTCTCAATTGCTTAGTATTTGGTCCTTTCCAACAAACCGATTGTAAGTCAAATTTAAGACTGCCGCTTACAAGATCATGTGAGTGGACATTTGTTTTACGCCTGATTTGTACGATTAATTTCTAAAAGTTGCAGTTGCCAGTAGTTTGAATCAGAACCACTTTTAAAGCGAAGCAATTGAGAAGCAGCCATAAGTTGCAAATAGAATTCAATCGAGTGCCAGCGAGTATTTTTGGAAGAAATTCAGTAAGCGCGTGTTACTAAGTACATGTTTTAAACAGCAACACTACAACCACTTCATTCTTCCGGTCTGTTAGAATCGTATAACGATCTGCATTCTATTCGGAATAGAAGAACTTTCGTTACAAAAAACAGCAAACCTTCCAAAAGAGTACCAAAATTGACTTAAAAGCTTAAAACTCTCCACTCACGGGGTAAGCAAGCGTACGACAATTCTTTCAACCCTAGTTTTTGCTAATGCAATGAGAATGTACACACACACGCACATACACCAGCAGCAAACTAACTTCTTCCAACTCTGCACGGATTTTGCCCAAAGTTTGTCGCTTTTTATTTCCGAGGTTAAAATCTCTTACAATGTAAATGCAACATTTTTGCACGCTCGGGCAAGTGCAACTACCATTGCCGCCCCAGCTGCACTTAGTGGCGTGGGCCCAAACTGTCCCGACGGCGCGGTGCAACCCATCAACACCCTTTCCTCCTACAGCATGGACAGAGTTGGATGCATTTCTTCCTTCGTAGTGCATTTTGAAGAAGAAAGAGACAGAAAAAAAAAGAAAAGAAGTGTATGCCAGCACACTAGAAAATGGCTCCCTCTATCTGCTTCTCGCACGCTCTTTTTCTCGCTCTCTCTCTCCTTCTTTATCTAACACACACGAGAGAAAAAAAAAATACAAACCGGGACGGCCACCGGAAAAGTAAGTACATTGAAGAAAATGCTGAAAAGGATATGTTAGAAAGGTGGACACAAAAAAAAAGAAGTAAGACAGCAGTGCACACACATGGGGAAGTGCATGGATTGTAATTCTTGGAGGATTCACAGAAGGCGGTGGAGGGTTATGCACTTGTATGCGCTCTTCACACGTCGTTGCATTTTTACCCCCGCTGGGTACCACCTCTCCCATCCCCCCCCCTGCATCCTACTTTACGGACATGTGTTAAAGCTGGTATGTGTGTGTGTGTGTGTTTGTAAGGATGGGTTTATGGCGTTCCTCCTCCTGCAGTGCTCAAGAGTCACCCATTTGTAGTCACATTTTCTTCTTCATTCAACACCCAGCTCCCTGTACCACAGCTCTTGTCCTTTTGCCGCACCGGCGACATCGTTTACAATGTCTGGTGCATTTGAGAGGGAAGGAAAAAGGTGTTCACTGCAGTAACCTCATTCGCTCGTCGGGAAGGAGGACGAATTTCCTCGTCTGTCTCCGTCGAAACACTGCCCGAGTGTGCATGTGCATCCTCGTGTATCCCACATGTACAGACAGATATTAGGGTGTGTGTGTGTGCGTGTTTGCAGAACCTTGCAGCAAGAGTGCAAAAACAGCCTACAAAAGCGTACAGTGTTGCCAGCTTTACACGGGAGCAAAATATGATCCTGTCTAGTTTAGGGATTGCTACCATTTTTGTTTTGCTGCCTTCCTCCAGCAGCTTGTTTGTCTACTGTAAGAGTGACTTCTATTCGCATGAACTTCAAGACCTGCCGGGAGGTAGAAAAACAACGAAAAAACAACCTCTCATACAGAACTGCGCTGCGGCACGGCCGTTACATGCAAGTTTACACCTTTTTTTTCAGCCTCTCTTGACGGGACACAATGTACAAATTTGGGCTAATCCCCCCCCCCATGCCTCCCCCCCCGGTTTGTGCTCCATTTCCCTGTACCCCACTCCCCTTACCGATAAACGAAAGGGGTTTATTTCAGCACCTTTTAAGGGTGAATATTTGGCATTATTTTTCAATTTTACGATCCTGCTCCTTCACACTTGCAACGGTGGTGAAGGAAAGCTAGTAGTTGTGCTGGCAAAATGTGTGAACCCGCCCGCTCTCCAGTTGCCCTGAAAGGTGGAATAACATTTTTAGTGCGGGGTTTTCCTCTCTTTCTTCCTATCCCCTAGGCTTTTTTCAAGCTCCAATTCCTACTCGCTAATGGAGGGCTTATACCTGGGTGCCAGAACGCCTTCAAGAAGTCAACAGTCAACGCAATGGCAATGGTGACCAAAAAAAAAGGAAGATGCCGAAACACACATTTGTAACTGACTTTATGACGTTTTCACTTCACGCTTTTATGGTGATGATGATGATGGGAGGAAAGGGTGTGGGGATGGGAAAAAGTACACCCCCACAGCACACCTGCTCAGTGGTGTACACACCGAAAAACCGATCGATAGCGAGCGATACACGTTGCCGGTGCGCAAAACGCACCGCGAGCCTTGGCTTCACGAAACTTCAGCTAGCCGCAAGCGCTTTCACTCCGCCAAAACCCGGTGGGTGCGGTGCGTGTGGGTAAACCGTTTTAAGGGTTATTTGGTTCAATTTTTATTACACTCTCCTTAGGTAGCAGTGCTGCAATAGACGAACGGCAAAATGAATATTCGAACTGCTGTATGGTTCGTGCTTGTTCCGTGGTTTCGTGAAGCAAAAGTTTTCCCTTTCGCACAACAACGACAACAGTCGGAATTGGTTTTTCATGGATATTCGTATCGTCCGACCAAAAAAAAAAAAAAACACAACACTAACCGGAGAAGGTTAGCTATGTAACACATGTTGCAGCACCACCATCAGCATATCCCGCTCGGTGCGAGATGATCCTTTGCTAGTACGTGCGTAATACGATAATAATGTGTGCGTGCGTGTTTTGAGCCGAAAAAGATGTATTTTTAATCACTTTCCTTGTTTTTCACACCCTTTGCCCTTTGGGGGGGTGGTGGCGAAAAAGGTTGAGAGGGGTGGCTTTAATTAGGAAGGAACAAATGCGCCGAGGGAACCAGCCAGCACAGCGGTGTGCAAGTTGAATGGAACAAATTTCTCATTTTACACCGACCGCGCGACACATCCGCCGAAACTTCCCGTCCCTGTCCAGCCCCGATGGGAGGAAGCCAAAAAGGAAAACGGAGCAAACGAATAAATGGGTTGAAGTGAAATTATTACGGCACACACATCTGGTGCGCCGGTTCCTGGGTGCCGCCGGGTTTTCGGTGGTTGATCGTATAAAATAAACATTAAACAAATAATTAAATAGCTAGTAGTGTGGCGCGTCGGTCCAACGGGCGCATGGCGCAAAGATCCACTTTTGTCGCAGCGGACGATGCGTTTCCCGTAGCGTGTGTATACTGCGTGTACTGCTGGAACCATTCCAAGCGTTGTTGCCACTGCTGCCACTGCTGCTGCTGACTGTTTATGTCGGAACACAGGGCAGTTTTGTTGGCCGATGTTGGGGGGGGGGGGGGTCTCTGGCGGCAGCAGGAAATGCAATAAAAGTGATAAAAATAAGCCTAAAGCACCTTCTCCTTGTAGCGAATACATTCATGGTGGCTTAAGGAATACGTAAGAAAAACAGAGAAATGAAACCAAACGTCTCACAAGCTCCACAAAGTTAATTAAAGGTGCTTTACAATTATAAAAAAAAAGTTTTAAAACAAACACAATATAAATAACTATCATTTGTTATGAATATTGCATACTTTAAGGCGTTTTCATCTCATTTTAAATTTATTAGACGCCTAAATTTAGGTATCTTGCTTGACAAAATGTCCTTTGTAAACACTTTAAAAATCCCTTACTCTGATTGAAAATGTAGCAAAAATCAATAATCATGCTCCCTTCGCAATAGATGCCTGATCGAACTTTAATTTGCTCCGGAGACATTAAATTTCGGGACAGCCTGGGACACACAGGAAACCGTAGCTTCGTTCCGGGCTCCCGGCACACAGCAACAAAGCGTAGCAAGGTGATGAGAAATAGACTTCGGCTTAAATGTCGTCATTATTATTGCTTCTCAGCTACGTGCCATTCCCGGGGCGGTGGGTTTTGCTGCCAAAAAACGGAACGACAAATCTTTCTCCCCCACGAAAATAATTTGGAACCCCTCCCCCCCCCCCTCCCGCGCTGCTGTGTTGCTTCCTGTCTCCTTGTGTTCCTTGCGTGTACACGGAAGGACTTGCATAACCCAGAAATGTCCTGCTTATTGGTTTTTTTTTTCAGTTTGTCCTTTTCTTAACGACGAGAGCAGATCGATCGATGAACTGGTCCGCACGTCCCACTGAAACGTCATCTTCCCCGTTGTCTCTTATCCATGCTAGGGACGTCGACGAAGACACAGGTGTGTTCGCTCGACGGCGCGGAGGAAAAGATCTAGACCGGACGAGCGAGTGGACAGCAAACCGAATAAGCAACAACGTTTTTCGTCTGATAATTAATTTTCCATCGATCTGTCCTTTTGAAGGGGGGGGAGGGGCATGAACTCGCTGGGTGGCAACAGGGCGGAATGTCTCCGGGCGCAAAAGCAAATGATGGAAAGAAAAATCCAAAGGAGGCTTGGAATCGTTAAAAGGCAAAAAAGAAGTATCAATTTTCCTGCCCTTCGGTAGTTTTTCCCGGGCGGGCCTCCTTATTAAGGGGACAGATCGAGAGAATTACGAAATAGGAAATCGAAATTCGCTTCGCTTACACTGGACTTTCTCCTACCAGCCCGCCTTCCGCCTTTGCTGCCCCGCTGCCACAACTTTCGGTGTTTGACTGGGCGAGTAATTGGTCTGGATTTATTTGTGTGCCCTTAGGGGGAAGAAGGCGGCCAGCACATCGGCAGCATCTTGTGCGTGAGAGTGGGCTCTGCGTGAGCGTGTGCCTTCAGGACATGCCCAACCCTGCCACTCTCTCAAGGGGATTTCCTCTAAGAAAAGGCAGATCCGGAAGGAACAGAAACTACTGCCACGATACCCCAATATCGAATGCAAACGATACGATACTTTGACAAACGGTCGGGGGAAGGACTAAGCAGGAGTGGTAGCACGGTGCCACGAACAATGTGAAAAAAGAGAATAATAGTCCTGACGAAAATCCTAAGAATCAATTGAAATTGCTGCTTTCGATGAATAGAAAAACACGAAGATGAAACAGGTACAGACAGACAGACCGGAAGCAAAGTGTGGGATAGGAGAGTTCCCTGTCCCCGCGTTGCCATACACTCGTTGATTTTCCGGGGGTTTTATTTTTCTCCCATTTTCCCCGAACAATGCAACCGTTTGCTTCCACCGTTTGCTCTCTATCGGTGTATTTTCGGTACAAAATTGGGAAATCAAGGGACCGGGAGAGTGGGAGGGCTCTAGATAAAAATCGGACAAAAAGAAGGCACGAAATAAAATAATGGTGGTAGCTCTCGCTGTTGTTGTTCGGTCGTTGCTTGCTTGTCGTCTTAGATTGGTGCATCTTGTCGAATTTTTTGCGTTTCTTTTTTTTTTGTTGCTGTTTTGCTTGGGATAAAAAATTGCAAAGCGTTGAATTCTTTCATGTTTCTTGGTTTTTAGCTGCCAGTTTGTTCGATTTATCTTCGTACGCGCGGAAATTACCTATTTGCTATTACAGTACGTGACAGAAGTAGTGTAACGTACAGAACAAATATTTTTTAGTTGTGACATTATTAAAGTGTCTGTGAAATTATACAGTAGACAACTACAATTGAAAAAGGAATCTCATTTTTTAAAACATTAAAAAACACTTGAAGTTAATTTTGAATATCTTAACTGTTACAAAAATAATTATCAGTGATATATGAAAAGGGTGCAAAAGTGTATGGTAGAAAGGCAAAAGAAAAGGTCGGGGAGGTTTGGAAAAAATCTCTTTTACATGGAAAACTTATCATTAATAATTAAGTAATATTTTTAGACCCGGTTAGAACAATGGGAAAATTTAAGCACCGACCTGACAACATCGCGGTTATGCTAGTCGCCACCAGGAGGTGTTAGTTAAGAGTCAGATAACGTTGTTTGTACATTATGTCTTGGTCTATAGATTTTTACCTTTTTCGCATTTCTAACAGGCTTTTATCTTGGCACAACTTTGGAGATACTCCAGTCAACTTCTTAAGCGTTTTCCCATTTTCCTCCAATTACTTGCTAGCTGACACGTTCAGTTATCGTTAGAATTTTTGTTACCTCAACATTACTTGAATTGAGCTGAATTTTAATGAGTTGAAAACACGTACAAAATTGAGATTGCATTCCTCAGACTTCTCCGATCGTAGACTTATTTGTCACTCATAACCTGAAACTATAAAATTTTTACGTCACTCACTGTACCTGCAGCTTCCATAGCTTTGATTTCAGGATCTTTTTTTTATTCGGTCGCTTCCCGTTTTACTTCTCCGCGGCGGTAGCACAAAAATTATTGGCGCAAGACTTCCCCAAGTGCCATTTTCCGGATGTTCTTTCAATCATCAAGGCACCGAACCCAAAACAACCATTCAGCATTACTGTTTCTCGCTTCACCGTCTCCGCCCAATGCGGAAAAAGGTTCGACTGTTCCCCTGTAATGGCAAGGAATCGAAGTCCTTCCACACCGTGGCGCACACGGTTGCGCCGTGATTTGGCGTAATGAGGAAAAGCTGGCAAGCAACCAGGGGGCTGCGCCCGCTCCATTCCTCGAAGGTGCTAATTTAGGGACTGTGAAATCGGGAATCTACCAACACACGCAGGGAGAACACAACTTCCGGCAGTGTGGGAGGGAAAGAAAGGCACACAGCGATTGTCATTTTCCCGCACACAAACTCTGGCAGAACCATTCAGCATCGGTGCGGGCGAAATGGTACAGAGCAGGGCGGCGTAACAATGGCAATCGATCCACATCATCATTGTAAAGGTATTGCGTCGTCGTCGTCGTCTTCATCGACGTCGTTGGCGTGGTTCGGTTCGATCTGTATGCTTAATGCTCTTTGCTTGCTGGTGATGTCTTTTCGGTATGCCATGGTCCCGCTTTGTTTGTCACTTCCCGTATTTTTCCCGTTATGTTGTGGAAGCAGGGAAGCCCGATTGGGTACGGCAGATAAAGGTGAGGCGAGCCCGCCTGCCTGCCAAGGCAAACACACAATGAAGGTGGCTAGAGCTGAAGGAAATACGTGGTAGAGAAAGGTCGTAATGGCCACCCGAGAGGGAGGTTCTTTATTTCGGTGGAGCGGCGGGTTTGCGTTTGTGAGGCACTTTAAGCCTCCGCTACTTTGCATAACAATGGCTACTGAATTGGCCCAACCGATGGTGAAGATCGATGCCTGCAAGCTTCGTCAAAACTGCACAACAACGAGATCCTAATGATGGTTGACGTTTGTGGCAAGAAGTGTCTTCCCCATCACATCCCCGACATTCCAACAGCAGTGGGACACCACTCCCGGCGGGGTAGTGGAACATCATTGTTGAAGATCACCCAAACGAGATCAGAACTTTGGACTCTGGGAGACAGAGAGGGAATGAGGGAGAGCTCCTCGCACAGCTCAAAAGTGTCACCCCGTTCTGTGCCTTGGCCAGGGGCAGACTTCTCGTCGGGGGAAAAACCGTACCAGAAAAACATATCTCGCCGGACCGATCGCGTGGCCGATCAATTTCTCGGGAGCCTGTGCGCGGGTCGTTAAAAATTTAAATGAAAGATGATAGATTGGTTTCGCTCGACCGCGACGCTGCAGTTTTCTTTGGGAGAGGCCGTTTTTGGTGTTTGGTGGATGTTTGAACGTCCGCTTTTGTGTCCGTTGGCAGCAAGCACGGGTGTACTACTGCCCCGGTAGTTGTTAATCTTGATCGTGTGCTCCGGCTCCGGCTCATTATTCGCCGCTGTCACTCCGGCCCGTTACACAGCAGAGGCGAAAGAGACCGTCGGACGGAGGTGGTTTCGCACCTTGGTTCCTTGCGTGTGAGTGCCCGTCGGGGTTGGGATGCAGGATGCGATACATAAATGTCGCTAACGTGTAGAACCGGTAGCGCTGGCAAAACAGGTCGTTCCGTCGTTGCTCCATTAAGGGGTTCCGTTTGCTTATCCGTCCTCTGCAACTCAACGGCGAGCGCGCGCGCGCGTGTGTGTGTCCATCACACAATGCTTTTAGCTAATGTTGATAGACACATACACATCTATTCAATTTACATTCGCAATCTATCCCTTTCGTCTTGCAACGTGAGCCCCGGCAAACCCGGCAAACCCGGCACAAAACCCGGTTCTCTTCCTGCTAGCCGGTTGCTGTACACACTGTAGAGCGGCTCAATTACTTCGTCTTATCTTAGGGCCTCCGTCTCTGTGCGGCTGCTGCGTGTGCACCCTTCCCACAGTTAGAGGCAACCGCCTGATACCGGTCGGAACCAGCGCACTGCTCGCCTACGCGCGACGATGGTTTGCTTTAACGCCTGCGTTCATTACTCGGCGAGTCCTCCGCACCCAAATGGACATGGCACGGAACGCGACACCAGAAGCAGCTTCTAGGCCCGGCCAGACATCATCCCCGCTAACACACACACACACGCACTCCATAAAGGCCTGCCGTGAGACCTGCCCACCGTGCCGGGGAAGGGGAATGAAAAGATGAATAGATTATTTATTATTAATTTTAATTAAATGTTTATCGCAAAATGGAGATTTGGTGCGTTGCCGTTGCTGCCATAACAACCGGCCAAGCGGGAGCATGTTTTGCTGCTGTATGCCCCCCCATCAGCCAAGAGGCGAGATGCTTCGTTTGCTGTGTCGAGAGTCGAGAGCCGATGGTCTAGAGCCGCGTGTCGCTAGCCCACATGGTCGGTAGCAGTTCCCTTTTTCGGGGACGAATGATGCTACCCCCTTTAGTAGTTAATCCTCGGCTGATTTACACAAGCCCGGCAGGGAAATAGCGAAGCAATTCTCCAGCAAGCAGGTAAGCAGGGGGAGCTGCAGGCGGGAAGGAAGACAGGAACGATTTTAATGCTCTGACGTCCATATCTCTCTGTCTCCGGTGTGTAGATACAAGAGACAGGCAACCAGGTTTGGAGGTGGTTGGAAGCAGCTTCTGTTCGTGAGTGGCAGTGTAACAAAGGCGTACAAGGATGGATCATCATTTCTAAAGGTCTCGTAGAGAAGGGGTTGATGTGAGTGTGTGGGTGGTACGTATTAATTGTTGCTCAGTGCCCTGCATTGTTTCGCGACGGGCGTTGGGACGCTTGGAGCATCTCTAACTCGCCTGAGCTGAGGCATGATATGGGAAGTTCTTGAGTGGAAAATAGCCACCAGATCCGGGACAGTACTGTCGTTATGTTTCCGGATGTTTTAAATAGATTTGAAAGTGATAGACGTTCATATTAATGAGTCTTTTTATGATGAGAATTCTTCACTGGGAAGGAAATCCTTGCAAATTTTAATAAATCAATTAAAAAGAGGAGAGATACATTACAACTGGTGGATAACTAATCCGCAACTGAGGTTCGTTCTAACGTCTCAGTTTTAATGGTCAAGAATTCATAGAGCACAAAAAGGGAGCTGGATAGTAGATGCCGAAGATATAACTAATTATGAATCAATTCATCTACAGACGCAATGTTTTGAGACAATAGAATTGCAGGACGTGCACAATGCACAATTTTAAGACCGATTTGTATGTGCCGAAGCCACAAAACTGAAAACATAGTTGGAGTCTTGACATCTGGAAATATTATTCCGTATGACACTCAGGAAAAATGTCCGTAAATCGAAAGAACGGTACAAACAAGTTTGGACTATTGCTGGAAATTGATACCAAATGGAAAACCTGTGTGATTTCTTTCGATTTTATCATGCTAGTCTGGTCGGTTTATCAATCCTGACGAGACTTTTAATAACAATTAGTTTTTAATTAATCCTGCAAATATTTTAACAGAGCGTAATCATAACTTCGAGTCTGTATATTATGAAATTCCCGAAGTTGTCTGACCGTGCGTTGAGTTCAAGCCTTTATTATTGTTACGATACTTGATATCAGTTGTTCCGTTAACACTTATGTTTCCTACTTGGTCCAACTTCAGTATGTCACTAGTTTGTTTGACTCTCTACGACTCTTGTTGTGCCAATGACATTAAAGTCATTCCTTGGGGTGTTGTACATGGTTCAATCTCAAGACTGCATCAAACCTTTTTACAAACGGTACACAAATTCTTGGAGAATTGCACTTGGAACCTTCGTGCGTCACTTTTGTCTTAGTGAACATTTGCCGCCTTCAGGAAGCCTGTAGTCATTTAATGCATCGCCTATATAAACTGGTGACCTTTATATCATGATGCTATCCTTTTTATGAACCTACGAACCCTATACTGCAGCAACAGCCCTCACTGCTATTGTGTTACCCATCGCCCCATCGGTGAGAAGAGTCAGTTGCACACTGCTCTGCACAAAAGTGCAATTAATTGTCGGCAGTTTATGGCAGCTGCTGGAACACTCTGTACACATCCTCTCTTTGCACACAGTTGCGCTACAGCACCCAAAAATTGGGTCAAATGACCCCATGACTACAGCAAAGAAGCGTGGAGACCTCACCGTTAGTACAATTGTTTTCTTAAATGTATATCAATTAATGTCGCACCCATTACTGCCGCCACTGCACAAAACTTTGGCCACCGAGCGGAAGGTGATCGGGTAAACGGCCGGTCCCGGTGACTGTCGCATCAATTTGTCCTCATTGTGCACTGATTGCACTGTCTTTCGCCTTTTCGCGTGTGGCGCAAACCAATTCGCCGCATCGCCAGGTTTTGCTCTTTCCCATTTTCGTTGCCCCGATAAAGTGTGGATTTTGCCCTTGACGGGGTGGGTGTCTCTCGGTTGGCAGTCGATCGGAACAGGAAACTGCTGCGTATTAGTTCTGCTGCGTGTTGTGTAACAAAGTGGCCGTCACTCTTCCATTACCGCGTCGCGTAAGAAAACAAGAGAAACAGGAGAAGAGAAAAAACAGCATTCATTTATCAATCAATCGTTGAGTTGTTTATTTCTCGCTTCTTTTAAAAGCCAGAACCTCCCCCGGCCGGCCGAATGAACCCGCTGGACTCTGGCTTTGCAGTGCATGTGGCGTTAAGTGATTTTAATTTATGCCATATACAAGCTGTGTGGTACTGCTGAGCCGTTGTCGCCACCGCTGTCGTCTTCGTCATCGTATGGAGCTTAAATGCGAGATATAGGCAGACGAGAATCAATATTCCGCTACCGTTTTGCTGCATCGAACGAACGGGGACGAATCGGATTTCGAAGGAATTTCAATTCTCCACGCTCGATCGCGCGAGCGCACTTAAACGCGCAAGGGTGAAATCAATTTGTTTGATTAAAAAATTAATTAAAACAAAACCTCACGCTCCTTGCCGGCAGCCGGGGGAACCACGATCGGGCACGCTTAAGTACGATCGCCAAGTGGCCAATAAAACAGAGTTTTTTTTTTCTCAACAGGACGCTATGAGGAAGGAAAAAAGTCAAATCTTGGTGTGGTATCCTTTTTTGTTTCGTTCATTCTTCAGAAACACATTAAAGTTAAATGAAGCGTAGCGCGATGGGAAACAGTCGCCAGCCAAAAGCCTTAGTTGGTTGCGCTTGTTTTTTTTTCTCTCTCTAACGGATCGGTAGGATAAGAACAATTTCCCTTGCCGTACGGATCCTTTTGCGAAATAAAAATCAAAATTGCTGCCCCGAAAAAAAAATTATCGACGCTCGACACTGCCTTCCGTCCTCCCCGTTCTGTTCCGGCACAATGTGAATTTGTGTATCTCGAAATTAGGTTTTCCGACCGGGGTCACCCGAAAGCAACTAATCGACCTCTCGCGATTTGTCTCTTCCCCTGTCTGCACACAGGACGACACATTCGCATTGTAAGAGGGGTAGCGCGTACCAATAATTAACTTGCAACATATTTTTCAAACCTTCTCGGTCGGGATTTTCGAGGGTTTTCTGTCCGTTTCCTGTTGCTGCCTGTTGAATTTGCTCGGTTCGAATTTCCGCTTCGAATTAACAGTGGGAAATCGGGGGAAATGCAAAGAAAAGGAAGGTTAGTGCCATTAAACGGTGTTCCTGATTCTCCCCCCCGGTTTGCCTGTTTCGGTTTATCTTTTCCTAATTTTGTTTCCATTAAACCGTTTAGAACATTTAAAGCGGTGTAGCTAGATCTTTGCAAGACCGCCAGGAACGATAGGGAACGAAACCGAACCGGAGTTAAATAAAACTCTTGAGAAATTGTCGACTGGTACAGGATCCCGAAGCCACCGGATGGGAAGCGAAGAATAAAGTGGAAAAGGCAAGAAAAAGGTGCTCCGGTGGTGTTGCTGGACCTCTCTTGAAAATTGATCACCGTATGATGTGTGTGCGTGTGCATGTGTGTGTGTTTTTTACTTTTAAACTTTACTTTCCCTGTTTCGAGTGTGTTTGTTGGCTACGGGGTGCCGGTAACAATAGACACTGGCACACATAATCGTATGGGTAAAGGTTTCCTTAAGATGGGTTAAAGGGAAAGGTGCGCTTCTCGAGTGCCGCAGATGAGAGCGTCCCCTGGGGTACGAGAGCAGAGTGGGTCTAATCACATTTGAAGCACTGTAGGGCCGTCTTCTGAAGATGATGATCGCATGGATTAGAAACCAAGGAAAGGGAGATGAAATTTGAAGTGTTTGAAGGGGAAAAGGTATTTCATACATATTTTACGGAACAACCGTACGAGATTTGAGGCTAATATTTGGCTAAACACTGGAAAGGATGGAGGAACTTGCTGGACATGCTGATAAAAGGATTGTTTATTTGTTTTTTTATATGATTATTTAAAAATTTAAAAGTATTTTTCCCGGAAGATTGAGAATGCACTCACTATTTTATGAGCTCTGTTCTATAATTAGACTAAATAATCTTTCTCGATCCTTCATTATTGCATAAATGTGCAGTATTTTAAAATCACAAAGGTGGAGTGTTTTACAATTTTTTTTTACCAAAAATTGGGTCCTTGGAGACCTCAGGCATAATTAATGCATCAGATATTTGGTTAATTACTATGCATAGAAAAAACACTCTCACTAAAAAAATAATTTGCAATTCTGCATCAAACACTATCGTATGAATTGAAATCAAACAATTCATTTTTTCAATGCAAGAGAGATAGAAAATTCTGAAGAACAGAAAGAGAAACATTTCAAAAGACATTTTCTACACAGTCCCATGGAACGTTCACAAAAATCAAGAAGGACCTTAAACTTGTTTTACAAACCATTATTCCGGTACGTTTATGCAATGCTGATGGAAGTCGCTTACCATTTCGGAACCTCGGGCACTCTGTTTTACGCATTTTTGATCTTGAAAAGAGAAATAAACCCCGTAACGCGCCGAAAAACAAAACCACACTGGGTAAGGAAGGTCTCGCACGCACACCTATACCCGCCCCGCTAGAGAGTCGGATCCCAAAAGTAGAATTCGGCGTCGAAAGTGGAATAGAGAGAGAGAGAACGCAACCCGAAAAGGGCCTCAGGTATGCGCCTTTTACCAAAAGCGAAGAAAAGATTCGACTTTTGTGATTATTCAACGGAGCAGCACCGAGCTTGAGGGAATGAGGGAAAAATTGGAATGGAATTGAGAGGACGGGAGGATCGTGTCCGCTACATCGACGACGACGACGACGACGATGGGATCATTCATCGATTCCCGGGGACCGCCGCGCACAGCCGTACTGTCTCACCCAGAAGCGATCCCGTTCCCTTCTCGCCCATTCCGGGAAGGTTCGGCGTAATGTGTTATACCTTGGTTCGTGTTTTGTGTTCCGGGCTCTTTACCTGCGCGCACCCTGTGCTCAAGGGTGCCGTGTTGCGAAAAAAGGGCAAGACATTCCTGTGCAGCTGGCTGGGCCCCTTCGTCTGGCTCGTCAAACGGGGTGTCCGGTCCGGGATGATCGTTACGCTGAAGTGGCTTTCCCCAACGTCGCGCGGTACGGTGAAACGCCACGGGACATCACTCAAACTCGGTCCTGAAGGATTCGGTACACCTCAAAGGATCGCTGCTAATTCTGAATGAATAGAGAGGTCGTCTGCGCGTGTGTGTGTGTGTGTGTGTGTGTGTGGGCATTTGAAGGATGTTGCACTTTGAGCCATGCGTGTCAGCTGCACTGGTGCTCCGGCTGGGTTTGTTCTCGTGCCATGTGTTTTTTTTTTGCTGCTGCTTTCTGACAGTGTCATGACGCGCTCCATTCAGACTGGGTGAGCTTGAAGAGGATATAATGAGCATCAAACGATCGTGATGTGATGTGAAGAGTAGCTACTATGGGGCTTTTTATTGTACCACTCATCTCGAGATGGTGTACAGATGTTTTTAGCCTGGTGAAATTGACGATTCTGACACTAGGTCACGTAGAATGCGTTGAAGAAGCAGGTGATGAGAAACAAATATTGAAAATGGAGAACGTCTTGCGAAGAGCAGTCGAAGTTAGTTCCAAGGATTTGTGTCAAAATTAGATAAATTGGTCCTGCTATGCTTGCCGACAGTTTTGTCCCTTAGTCCTGAATTTTAGTCTCAAGGTGAGCATTTTTTGACAGCGCTCTTTAATTTCTGTCTTTCTAGAACGTGGATTTTAGCCAGTATGCAATAATTTTCTACTCTAAGGAACCAATTTTGTTGGTCTTTGACCAACACCTAAGTTTTGGCTCTTGATAGAAATCGGAGGATATCGTTAGAAGAATATAATTAATTTTGATTGTAGAAATTTGTTCACATCGTGCTCATTTTTTTAAATAGAAATCCAATCAATGAATTTCTATTTAGTTAAGTATCTAAGTTTGTAAACCCTGAACATAGTTTAGGCGATGTAACTATTTACATAATTTTAATGCTAGAGTACACGGGGTGTTATTAACGTTAAACCTCAATCTTTCTTTACTAACGCCACCTGATGATTGAATTGATAAATCAATCCACAAATAAAATTAACATATTAAATAGAGACAAATTTAATTGAAAAATCAAACAAAATTTAATGACATCGAGATCAAAACTTGGCACCTTTGCTAGCACGCGTCAAAAATTAGTGAATGAAGTCAAAGATTAATGACTTATAGGTCGCATGTGGTGACAAACATTAAATTACTATGAAGGTTCAGCGTTGCTCTTCTGAAGCTCTTCACGTCACAAATTTATAAATCCAATCACAAACGTAGCTTCAAATTGTAGTTTTTACAACGCTTTTTCAACTCAGGTATGTAGACGTAAACAGCATGTCTACAAAGTTCATAAATCTCGTTTGATTTTGCGCACGAATAAATTTTGCGTTAAAGAATCCAATTCCCTTGCGAGGGGCCAGGCAACCAGAGCAAGCAATTACCCATTCTTGCACCCCGTAATGACAGAATCTCCTCATTTTCCCCTCCTCATTAAAGCTCATTCAGTTCAGGGTTGAGCGTTGGCTGCTGACCCGTAAAAGGTGCACCGTGAAACTGGTCGCGGAATGTCAAGTTGAAATGTTATTGAAAGTTCGCGAGCTGCATCCGTCGTAGGGTAGGGTCCTTGCCTTCCGAGAAGGATCGGTGCAGTGGGGAAGGGGGTGGGGGAGGTTGCTCCGAGAAAAGCTATGGGTTAAATTTTCACAATCAAAATTCGTCTCACAAAAAGAGACGGAGAGAGAGATAGAGAGAAAGAGAAAGGTGAGGTCAGGTTAGGAAGAGAGAAAAGTGGGAGAAATGAAATGGATTTCTTACATTTAGTTGGTGCGATTCTTGGGATTAGCGTAAAATTTGAATATCTCAGCGTGCATCTCGTCGATCTATCCTTTTTTTTTCTTTTGCGGGAAGACGCCATTCAGGTCATCCCAATTTTCTGCTTCAAACTCCAGGTTCCAGGCTACATCATCTCTTCTCGAGCGTCCTCCAAAGTCCGTCCCATCTCCCAACCTCCATCCACTCCACCCACACGTACCGCCAAACGGTTGTAAATAGTAGACTTGTAGCTATTAATAAATTAATTTAACCGAAAATTGCTGAGCGAGAGCGTGAATGAGAGCGACAGTCAACGGTTCGACGAAAAGTTAGTAGATTTCGTCCTTCATTTCGGCTAGAAGACGGTGTAACACAGATTTGCATGGCGTTTACGCGTCGTGGGGCTTCTACATCGAGGTGGCCAGCCACTGGTGGCAGCGTGGTTTCGGTGCTGTCGCGAAAGTATTATTATTAGACGGTGTTCGGTTCACCGTAAATTTTTGCAAACGACTTGAACTTGCACGAACCCAACTAACCCTTGAAAGGACGGAAGGAAGGTAGGGGTCAGACACACACAGAGTGACATTGTGAGTTAATTTAAAACGTGATCGATTCGAGCGGCCGTTGGCTTTTGCGGTTCGGGGTAAGAAAAAGCTCGTTAGCTAAAAAATATTTAATGTCGAAAAACAGTAAAACAACCGTGTCATCATGCGCCATCGTCAACTGAGCCAGGGAAGTGGAACGAACTCGTCGTCGTCGTCGTAGGTTTGTGCCGGCCTGGAGGAGGGATGTACCGCATTGGACGCAGGGGTTGTGGTGGACCAGGGCTTTTGAGTATGTGGAGCACTGTATCATTAATGATGGTGTTTGTCGAATAAATGTACCAGAAACAGGAACAAACAAACAGAAAATAATACACAAATTAAAAGAGGGAGAAACGGAAAAAGGAAGAGCGAGAGAGAGAGAGAGAGAGAGAGAGAGAGAGAGAGAGAGAGAGAGAGAACGAGACTCAAAAGATTGTATGATTGAATGAAATAATTGACCGAGAAATGAAATGTTGATGTATCCAAACCCAAAACGAGCGCGGTTTGATGACGGGCCGGTTTTTGTTTGCTTTAAATCGATCGCGAGCGCAGCATTGTGTTGGATTAAGTATGCGAATTTGTGCAAGAAGCAAAAAAAAACCAAGATACGAAACAAGCAAAAAAACATCCACACACACACACACATGTAGAAAGAATGATCACCGAACCGTGAATGACTGTATTTAAATGTGATTTATACGAAGGAGAAGGATGGGTGAATGTATATGGAACAAAAAATCTGCATAGATCACGCAAGCCAAAGTGCGCCTACCCTGCAGCGAAGTGTTTAACTTGATTAAAATGGAAGAAACTTTGTTGTGGGCTTTAAAATGAAACGAAGAAAGAAAACGAGAGAAAGAACGAGAGAGCGAGAGAAAGATAGAAGCTTGAAAAGCAAAACCAGAGAAGTGGACGATTTTACTGAACTGCCTTGAAATTTTACTAAACACATGGCCTGATTGGGGCGCAAAATGGTCCAGAAAAATGGGGAAAAGATCGTGTAAAGATACACACTCACACGCACTTACAGCCCCTTTCAAGACAACAAGTATATTTAAATGTATTGCGATGTAAATGTAAAACACGACTGTCAAAGCGGAAAGCATTACTGTTAAGAATTAGCGAACAAAACTGGCAAACTGGAAAGGTAACGAAAACGAGAGATAAAGTCGAAAGTAAATTCGATAAGTTGTTGGTGTTATAAAAAAAAAGAAAGTAAAAACAGAACAATGCGCAAGCAGAAGAAAATAAACTCTAAACAGTAGTAAACGCAGTGAAAGCAAAACAAACACACAACATATGAAAGTGAAAGGGGGAAAACTAACACGAGCGGCGTAGAATGTGTTGCTGATAAACACAAGTAGGAATCACTCGTAATGCAAACAAACTGTAAAACAGAACACAGATCGGGGTAGGTAGGCGCGCCCGGCTGGGGAGAGTTCCACAAACAAACATAAACTAATGATGGATCGTGAAAATGGTCGGATTTGTCTCACGCGCGCGCGGCCCCTGCCTCTGTATCATACACTCTCCGACACATGTTCTGGTGGAGTTGGAAAGTTTGTACCTTTCCTTTCACCCCCCCCCCCCTTCCCCTCGTTCTGTTGGAAAGTTCTTGGAGCAAATTTGATGCTCGGGTGTGTTTGAAGGGGGGATGCAGCAACGGGAAACGGGGCATATGTTGTCGGCGAATCGTTGTAAAACTTTAATGTGTTGTATAAAGAGTTGCGCGGTACGGTGTGAATGTAGGTGAAAAAGTCATGCTGTCATAACTTTAAAGCCTCCGGGCCCGGTGTTGGGCCGTGTATGTGTGTGTGTGTGTGTCTGGAGCAAGGAAAATGGAGACTTAGTAATTTATAGTTATGGTAAGGGATTGTAAGCGATGCAACACGGGAAGAAGACGGGAGTGTGGTAGCAAACTAAAGGAATACGAACGAATGTAGTGAAGACATGGGAACACTAGGGGGCAGAAAGGAAAGCTTGTATTTGTACATGAAAAAAAAGCAAAAAAGCAACACACGTAAAGTTGTAATCTGTTTAACTGTAAGAGTAGCGGAAAGATGTAAGAAGCGTGCAAAAGAAAAACAACCTAAAACTAAACTGTATTGCAAACAAGAAATTAAACACTTAGGTTAGCAAGAAGGTGAGGAAGGGAGGGCGGTTGATGATGTAGTAACGAGAAAAGAAAGGATCAGTCAACAAATCTCAACAGTCCGTCGTGATTTTCCGTCTCTCTGTCTCGCTGTCTGTCTGGGTACGGAAAACCAGCGTTAATATAAATAGTATATATATATGTACACATAATCGATGGAATGCGTGGATTGTGCGTGTGTGCATGTGTGATAAGAGCGAATGGTGCGAAAGTTAGAAGAAGTGCGATGAAAGCTGTATCGTTACATGTCGAAAGAGTGTCCGAAAAAAAACAGTGGTGAAAAGGGTAAAAGTAAAGTAAAAACAAATACTTGTTGTATAAACATAAAAAACAAACGAGAAGAAAAGGGCAAAAGTTGAGAGAGGACCGAAAAACAAAACGGCGAAACATAACTAGTAGCGAGAAAAAAGTAAGTAAATCTGTTAAACTAATACAACAAAAGGGAACTGAGGAAAAAAAACATGTAGCAGATAAAAAGGGAAAACCGGGAGTGGAACCGGTAGATATCGAAAATGATATAAAACAGATCCAGAAAATATGCAAACATGAAACGGATAAAACAAATAGTTGATCCTTCAAATTAAAACCGAAAAACATACAAACAGAGGAACAAAAGAAAGAATAAATAAACAGCTTGTAACACAAACCCCTCACATTCCAGCGCCAAATACAGATGCAAAAAATCAGAGTGGCAGCCAAGGCATCCCGAAATCGGTACGATGAAGGGTTTCTGCTTTCGGGCGCCACTCGGATAGCAAAAAATTAGGGCAGCCAACAAATAGTGTAGCCATTCCTCTGCAATAAACACAGAGAAAACCCTTTTTCCCCCAGCAACAGCAACAACAATATATAAGTCATAAAAATGCAATAGTTTACAGTGAAAAAAAAAAAAAACAGAATCGCTGCAGAAAAGATGCGTCTCCAACGCAGCTAAACCCCCAACAGGCAAGCAAATAAACAAGTGGTAAATCGAAACAGGAATCTCTCAACACAAACAAACAATAGTTACAGGAAATATACAGCACAGATTGCAACAACAGCAACCACCCTCACTCCCCCCCTTGAACGGTTCAACCCCGTATCTCTCTGTCTGTACGCTCTTCGCGGAATGCCACTGTACACGCTCATCCACCGCGAAACTCTCGTGTGCGTTTTCTCATCGCTCGTTGCCAATGACCGAGCGCAAAAGTGTATGAGAATGCAAATGCAAACATCGAAATAGTGAACGAACGAACAAATTACGGTACGGCTTAGTGCTGGAAAAGGTGAAGCAAAACATAGCAGCAGAGAAAAAAGTGTAAAAAGAGAGGAAATAAACACAAAAGTAGTAACTCTGTGTAAAGAAATAGATAATTATGCGACAAACAGATACAATACAGCACACAAGAAAAAGAAAAAACGGGATAAGAAAATTAAATGAAACAACAAATACAAGTAAATCACGTATTGATGAAAGACACGGAAATAAATGGCAGTAAAACAAAACCAGAAGTAAGAGAAGCATTACAATAACAAGCGGCGAGTGTGAGTGGGCAAAGATGAGAGCAACGTAATAAAATGAACAGTACCGTTCCCTCCTCGTGTGTTTCCCCCGAAGGGCTCTCGTGTGTCCTCCCATTCTCCGTTTTCCCACAACAGCATTATAATCCAACAGAAGAACAGAAGAAAAGGAAGGAAAGGTATAAAATATATTAAAAAAGAAAACAACAAAAAAAAACAGAACCGCAACCCAATTGTGAATGATGGAAAGAGTGAAAACAGAGAAAAACCTGCAGAAATAAACAGTTTTATCGTAAAAAAAAGAGTCAAATAAAAAATTACATCCTGCGCGTGTTTTGATTGCCTTTGCCCGGGTGCGCTACGGGGAAGGCTTTAGCGATTGATAAAACCATATCACAACCCTATCGTTGGACGTGAATGGACCTGCCACGAGACAAAAACCCATCCGTATGTGGCGCATCATAATTTGTCCGATTTCCGGTAGGCCACACCGGATCCCAAGCTTGCTCTCTACACGCTCAACCGTTCTCCGACTTCGATGATGAGTTCGCGGAAGAATCTGTTCCTTTTGCCCTGTTCCCTGCCGTTGTTTTACGCACTTCGAGGCTGTGTTATCTTGGGTGTTGCATCGCTCGTTCCCTTTTTTTCACTTTACGGCATCGCTGAGCCCTATCGTTAGGACCCTTGGAAGATGTCCCCGGAGAGGGATTTGAAAGCACGGTTGCCAAACCAAACCACACGACAAGCGAGCGACAATCGATAAGCCACAGCCTGCCTTCTGGTTGCTGTGGGTTGCCTTTCTTTCATTCTTTCCGTGGAGACAACTAGGAAGCAGACAGGCAGGCAGGTAAGTGTCATATTTATTATCTGTTGTTTTTTTTTCTCCTCTACTAACATTCTGTTATTAGCTTGTACGGGTGGGCGATAGCATTTCCTTTGTTTGGTATCTTGTGAATTGCCTGACTCGCTGTGACTTTTGTACGACTTTGTAACACTTTCTTCGTCTTCTTCTGCTTTCCTCCTTCCAACCCGATCGTTCGATTATAATCCTCAAATTGCATTTTATTTCACTAATCGCCACAGCGAAACAGCCAATGGCATTGCGCTCACACTTTTCTGCTTAAATATTCATGCCCATTGCCCCGACAGTTGTGGTCGTACGCAATTTGCTGTCGGTGCTGAGGCTCTCGGAACCGCCTAAAAGGGCCTGATCATCGCGGACATTCGATAGCACGAAAGTTGACACTCGAGAGGGCACGGTTGAAGCCGGTTTTAGAGAACACCCGTCGATGTCAACTCTTAACCTCGTGGCCTCGTAATGGAGTACAGACAAGCCCGACCGACCGAGCGACAAAAACCACTCGACTGTCTTGTTTCGCCTGATGCTGGTGGTCGAATTCTGGTGCCTCGCGTATCATTAGTGTCGGACACGAAGCACCGGTAAATGCTCATTACTTATTTATGCCTTGAAGTACGACAGCCGTGAAGCTGTGTAAATTGGTGAAAGGTGTGATGCTGAGGAGGAGACGCTGGAATGTGTTTATTGTAGCGCTGAAGATCGTTTTGCAGGAGCATAGGGCGGATTAGTGTGCGATGGGGTGGTTATCACATTGACACTTGAAGTTAAAGTTTCTTTTGAATTTCTTGACTTGCTGATACTAGATAGTTCAAAATATGTAACATTTAAAAAACGGAGCAAAACTATACACCCAAGACTGATATAAGATTAATCCAGTGGTAGAACAACGTGACTAGGAGGCAAGAAGTCTCTCTACTGAGACGCTTCATATGGTTTGGAACCCATTGAAATTATAATAGGCACAATACGATGTGTTTAAAATTGAACAAACAGAGTTTTTTTTTAAAAAGGGTTTAATCTATCCTTAGTTATCGTTACCTTTATTATTTGTACGACAAGCACTGCTGGTAAAGAGCCTCGAATGGAAATGATTTGAAGTGGCTTAGTGACTCAATTACTAGGCCATCCCTGATGTTCAATGCTGGATATCAGAAATATTAATAACACACAAGATGAACCATTTTTTCGTCTGTGTAAGTTATAAGTCCTCTGAAATCATTCTCGGGTTGCGCATTATGTTATACAGTTCTTCCGAAACATTTAAATCTAAATTGCTGCTTGATACAGTCTTGATCTTGAGGGATGCATTTTTGCTTCTTTCAAGGCAAGCTTTTGGTCTATAATTAGGAAATTCTTCGGATATGCAAACGAAGGTATCAATGGAATTCTACCAAACTTAATTCAAGATTTAGAAAAAAATACATAGTTATTCCAACACGCACGTGATCTGACTCCCTTCCCGTGTCTTGCACAAATCAACTAACTGTGACTCAGTAGCATTCGTCCCCAAACCCTGTGTCGTGTATAATTTACTTAAAACACAGCCTTACCCACATGATTCATCTGCAACCGAAATTAAAGGGTTTACCACTGTTCCCACAAAAACACACGCCCGGCAGTGACCTCATGCAGGACATTCCATTCCGCAACCGTTGGTGGAATGTTTGGAACGGCGCCTGACCTCCAGCCTGCCACACCACCGTCAACCGTTGAGCGACAGGAAATGCATGTTTGCATCAATCACAATCACTCACCGCGAGAGCGCTTCACCATCGGCCGCGCGTGGACTCCAAAATTCACGTCCGATAAATACCGACCGGCGAGCATTTATTTTTTTTTTTTTTGTTGATGTATCATCATCATGAGCAGCAACATCGTAGTGCGTTTGCTATCTGTACCGGGCCGATGACAGTGACGTACCGTGAGTTGGCCAGATTTACAGCGAAAGGTACAGAAAGAGGCCTCACGGTGTCCGTGGTTGTGTTAAATGATCGTTTGATGATGTGTACGATAATACGTGAGTCATCGAAACCGGAGGAGGGATCTCCTTCCCAGGTCGGTGTGCGTGTGTGATTGATTGGGATCGGGAGATCCGGTACGGTCGGATGATGACCAGCGGAATTACACTGCTGTACGCGAGGCTAGCAAGGAATGGGTCGGAATTTGGAAGAGATAAAGAATCCTAGTACCCTCATGTAAACCAAAAGAAAAGGGCATTCCGATGCCCAAGACGTGCCGGCAAGGTGGGCTAATCAAGCAAGAAGATGCGGGTTTTATGTCTTGCATTTCCATTTTTTTTTCTGCTCCTCTCGCCTCGTCGCGCTTGAGGTGCCATCATTTAATTAGGCACATTTAAAAGATGCCTCTCGATTCCTGTGCCGCTGTATTAGCTTTTCCCCTTGACATGTTTCCTAGGGTTTTGTATAAATTTAATTTGTATTCGACAAAATGTCAAACCATCGGCAAACAAACGGCTCCCGGCAGATGCTGTTGATGCTTTTCCCAAAAATGCTTAAGCACAGGTATTCCACGAAAACTGTTGGGTATGGCTCATGTATTTACCTTTGCCCCTCATCATGCACACACCCGGGAGAAAAAGGTACATCCAAGGTGCCGTATCAACAAGAGGCGAAAGTTACACGAATTAGTGACACGAAACCGATTATCCTTGCATGCCGCCGGGCGACGTGTTTGAAGTTTCGCTTCGCTAAAACCTGTGGCGCTCGCACACCACCATCGCCAAGTCACATTTAGCAACTTCTGGGTTGCTAGCGCGCGCGAGAGGGAGGGAGATGGTAAAGAAAAACAACAGCACGAAACAAACCGCTGGCAAAAGGCACAGCACACAGCAGCCGACCGCAAACGCCGAGGGACGGTGAAATCTTCTGGCGTGTGGAGTGGAGCGGAGCAGCTCAAGCGGAAGTGTACCGGAAAAACGTGTTCGAGTTTAACTTTGCCCGCCCGAACCGCCACCAGCATAGGTAGAAGCTTTTTCGGTGGTTTAGCCTCACCTAAGTCTCGCTGCCACGGTACGATTAACGAGCGCGCGTACACGTACACGGCGCCCTGCTCAAAACTTGCCCTCACCTGGAAGATAAGCGAAAAGATTTAGATCACTCATTACGAGGGTGGTGGGGTGGAGATGCCAGCGTCACACGTGTGGTCGTCGTCCACACGACCGTGCCACCCGGTGGCACTTAGGGCTTTTTGACACTTTTGCATGACTTGCTGCGGGGAGTCCTTCGCCTCGTCTTTTTTCTGCGATGGGAGAGGGAGTTCTAGTGGAATTAGCATTGCTTCATCGCGCACCAGGATTACGGCTCGGTTCGGAGAATTCAAGCGCGCCAAAAAAGCGAAGCCAAAGCCACCCACTCCCGGAAGACTTCCGCTCCGATTGGTTTTAACTGGAAGCTTTCGTGCTGTATGTGTTGCCCAAGGACAGGAAAGGTGGCAGGTGTGTTTCAGAGCAGTGTTATATCTAGCAAAAGATGATTAAAATTAGCGAAGAATTGACTTCCACAAACATCATCCAGATCTTAGAACTCTCAGTGCCGCTTGTTCGTCACAAACGCGAAGGCTTTAGGTCTTCGCCGTAACCATCACCCTTGGGTGTCGAGTGTCACCGTGTCGGCTTCGGAAAATTGGGAAAATCCCCGCTTACGCATCTACATGCGCATACACACACGTACACTGACAACGCTTTAAGGATTTAGCGCTTTCGCTAATCGGCCAAAAACATTTCCACTCAAACGTCGGCTAAACCGTTGCCGTCCGTCTCCACTCCGCCCGTGTAGTTCTATTTTTGGCGGATTGTTTTTCCCGGCCTACCGGGTGGACGAGAGGCGAACAGTGTATCGGGCATGGCGCCATTACGGAGCACAGTTCAGTGCACGGAAAAGTGGTATTAATTAGGTTAAAATAGGGAATTAGTATCTACAGTGCGCTGCGGGTACTGCAGCACGATACTACTACACGCGGTTTCTTTGGCCAATCGTGAGCGTGTGTGTGCGAGAGAGAGAGAGACACTCATCCAAATATATGACTTTTGGTTCGGTTCTGCGCTTTTCCGCACACACGGAACACTCCCGTATGCGTGCCGGTCTCACGTGGTGCTGGGCATGGGGCAATAGAATATGTTGGGCTCCCGTACCCGGGTGAAACCATACCCAGGAGAAGCTGCTTCCCTTGGGCAGCAGAAGCAACAAAAAAAGGCATGGAAATGGTTTTCTAAGACCCAGCAAGCATACGGAGCTCGGCCGACAACGACGACGACAACACTCTGCAACGACGGTAAGGTGGCTTGATTTAATTAAATTAATTTTCCGTTTCCAGGCCGCGCTGGTGAAAAAGCCGCGCGAAAGCCGAAGCGAAAGCGTGAGCTTAGTGGTTAAAAGTGAGGTTAGAATTTCAAACTACATTGCCACACACACACACGCACACACGCACACGGTGAGTAAAATCACATTAAAACAAGACCTACCCTCACCACAGACACCTATACCAACCAACAGGCTTGCCTCACTACCGAGCAGAGAGCCTGTGTTAGTATATTCTCTGTATATCTCACGGATGTATGGGTGTCCCTCGTTTGATAATATGGGACGTTCAGGGTGGTTCTCGGTATCAACCTGGACAGCACACCACACTGCGGAGGAAACCGGAAACCCAAACCCAAACACACACCGTTCCGGCGCGTTTTCCGCCTAGCGAAGCCACCGTGGCCAGCTGCTCTTTTTTTCTGCCTCCCTTTCTAATGGACGTTAATTATATATAATTTTCTAATAATCTCACCGTTACAGCGGGTTCTGGTGCGGATCTAATAAAGGGACGCCGTCTCCTTGGGGCAGGGAGTCTGTTTGTATGCCGTTTCCGCGCGAGGACTCCTTATTATCTCGTCCTCTGGATAATGATGACTTCGGAGCCTCTATTAGCGGACGCTCTATTCGTCGGGAGCTTCTTGAAGGTGACCGGTGGGTGAACAGGATACGTAGATGTTCGATAGAAACTATAAATAGTGGGATCCGCACAGCAAACCCTATAATTGTAGCAACGGACGACGGTCAATATCTGGTAGGAAAAAGGTTCTAATGTTAGCGTAAAGTAGACACACCTTTAAATAAGGTTAGAATTCCGCTTCGGATATCAGATTGGATCGCTGGCCAGGGGTTCCACATCCGGCAACTGTCTAGTGAATGTTTCTTCAAGGAAGAAGTAGGCGGTGATGATGCTTCTTGCACTCGCCTTCAAGACATCTGTCATTTTTTTCTACCGGCCCACTGTCTATAACCATCGCTTCAATGCTGAAAGCTGAGTATTGGACATCAGAAAGAAAAAAACGAAAGTGTCTCTCCCTCCGGCAGGGTAAGCAAAACCTCAAACGCCAGAATGTATCCTTGTTGAATCAAAATTCAATTTCTCCTATCCACCCATAACTCAATCCATCACCGTTTTTCGCTTTGATACTTCAAGGTTTTGACTTCTTCCTTTTTCCCTTTTTTTTGGACACAATTTTCATGCGTGTGCACTTGGAAGTACTTGGCCCACATAAAGCTTTCCTTGAATCTTTACCGTCCTGGATCTCACTGTTGGCAAGCAACGTAACAGTGATGGGCTGTGCCAAACAAAGGCGCCAGGCGTTTGAAGGAGTCGAGGAATAAGGTACGAGAGACGGAACAAGGCTAAAGGCTTCCTGTATGCTGTACCCTTTCCACCCTCTTGCGCATTCAAGTTTGATCTTTGGATCTTTGTGTGCAAACGCAGGTTTTTTTTGGGTTGCTTTCCGGGTGACTCAATGGAAAAATACTGTGTCCACTTTTTGGTCTCCACCCTGCCTCGCTTGACGTTGGTATGTCTTGCAGCGGATATTGAACTGAAGACATCCAGGAAGTACGGAGATACGGAGCAAGAGGAATGGGCGTGTGTTTGTGTGTCCTGCAGCCCAGAAGGAAAACAGCTTCCGGAAGAATACATAAAACATCGAATCCGGGCTATCCGCAGGACCCGGTTGGATATTTCCTCTCTCTTCCCTTTGGATGGAGAGTTTAAGAAATGACGTTCTCTTGTTTTTGGAGGATCCTCACCTTCCCGCTTCCCCCGCACAAGAAAAGGGTGCACAGCGTGTGTCCATCAAAAAATTGGAACAGAGACGGTCCCCGCTTCACCTTCTCGCATGGCAACAAGACCTTCTCGCAAGACGGATATCGTTCGGTTGACAGAAGCGTCTAAAAGCCACGACCCCAGGACATCGATAATGTGTCGACCCAAGGAAAATCCCCCAGCAAACAACCAATCCAAATTCCTCATTCCGGGTTTTTTGGGAGGAAATTGTGTGTGTGTGTGTGTGTTTTTTTTTAGGAACTCTTGTTGGGTCGGTTTGGGGGAGTATTCTTGGAACGTTTTATTTTGCCTTTCCAGATCCTCTTCTTGGCTGCATCCTGGCAAATATTTCTGTAGAATGTCTATCTCAGTCCCTCTTTCTTCGAGGCCGGAGACGCACTGTACTTACCCAGCTTGCTCAGATGTCCTGATTTCTTCGGTATCCATGTCCCAGCTTCCCTCACTGTCCCTTTTTCCTGTTCGGTGCCTGTTGCCCCTGAGTGAGTGGTCTGCTTTTTATTGCCCGTTTTTATGGTATGTTAATATTATTTTATTCCCCTTCAGAAGCAAATCAAAGTGGACAAAGAAGCTGGAAGGATGTCACCCGCCTGCACAGTGGCTGTTGGTAGTTTTGGAATTGCGTCACAAACTGCGTACATCCCTCAAGATGATTCGCGATGGAGAGAAAAAAGGACCAAGCCACTCGAAAAACACGAAAATCCGTAAATTACTTTTCGCATTCCGGTGCAGTTGTAAGGGGCTCGAAGTGCTTGAAGCGCTCATTTCGGTGGCTTAACGATTTATCTTCGCTTTTTCCACCACCTTACGCACCGTCCGCATCGTGCCCTGGTGGGTGTGCACATCACCTGGAAATTATCCAAACGATTTGCAACGCAGAAAAACGACCAAAGCGCGTGAGTGTAAGGTAACGAAAAAAGCGGCCACAGCACACCGTTTAAAGATTATTACGCTCTGTTCGGAAGAAGCAGAGCTAGATATACTCGTGCTTCCCCTCCAAGGAGCGTGGGTTTTTGCGACAAGCCAGAGCCAAATGCTGGGCAGAGATGGATGATGATACACCCCCAACAACCTCCCGACGGTGGCCTCCGTTACGCCACCGATGTAAAGGTTAATTTACGACACTTCACCTTCATTTTTGGAGGAATTGTGTTTTTCTGGCGGATGGCGCAGGCGGCATTTTCTTACTCTATCTCTCTCTCTCTCTCTTTTTCTCTCCCCTCGAAAATCCAAAATCCAAATCCGAGTGCGATTTGATTTGATTGTGGTGGTCGTGATGATGATAAAAAGCAAGCGACTGCTTCCCATTTGTCAGCAGGGAAAAGCACAAAAACGCACACCTCCAAACGGAGCCAAAGGAGGATCGTTAAAGGATTGAGTGTGATTTATTTAGTTTTTACTGTGCCACCTTCCCGGTTGCGCTTAGCCGGGGGTAGTTTTTGTTGATGGATGTACTTAACGTTCGCTTAACGCTCTGGTAGCTTTTTAGCACCTTGCCAAAGGGGTTCGTTTTTTCTTCCACCGTTGCAAGAATTGCAAGAACAATTGCGTGTTGTGCAATGTTGCAATTCGAGCAGTGAAGATGGTTTTTGCTATGTCGACAGTAGAACGCTGCTTACATTACCGCTAATAGGTCAAGTTCATCTCTCTTAAGTATGATTTACGGCCAAAATCTGGAGCACATTGCTCGCACAGGAAATGTGATAAACTGTTAAGAGAGCATCCAGGCTCATTGCCGTTACGTCCGGACGGAATTGGGGTTGTTTTGTGGGAACATGATGAGTTCATCAAGATGACAATCTGTCTCTCGAGCAAAACTCGAAATGTCTCCGGTTTCGAGCAGCACGTGAAGGGTAAAAGGTCAGATGCGGACCATTTCAAACAAAACGGCAAACCATCGCGCACCGGAAACAGCCGATAAGCCGTGAGTGTCGAGAATGCTTTAAAGTTGACCGGCACCATCACCACCAGCCATGCCAAGGGCTGTCACAGTGCGCTATTTTCGGTGGTCGTTTTTCACCTTTGACGCATTTGACAGACACATTACCGGTGGAGCGGGTTTTAAGCGGTTTTTGTGTCGTTAAAATTTCATCATTATTTTCCTTGCCGTCAATCTTACATGACGAGTCTGCACAAAAGTGGGGCACTCATATTGTTCGGTCAGATTAATGGGCCGTATCGCTTTGGACGGAAAATATGTTGATAAGGTTGCTTCTTTTCAATCAGCTTCTGGCAGTTTGGCAGTTCGTTAGGGTGTTTATTCTTTTTTTGTGTGTTATTATTAGAAGGGAGACTCGTTGTCTGGTGTGTGAGCGATAAAATGTAGGTTATTGTGTTATCTGTTGCGGTTTTGTAATAACTACGTTGATTAATGAAGCACCCAACGTTTTTCACGCCTTATTAATATACGTTTATGTGCGTTTATTCAATATATATTATTCAATAAATAATATATTATTCAATTATTTTTTCTTTGGTTTCATTTTTATTATTTTACTGGTACTACTCGTTTTATCAATTACGTATTCTCTTTCTTTTTATTATATTCGTATTTTTCTTCTTTCAAATTATTTGCGTACTTCGGTGCAGTTTTCACCGCTTTAACATTTTTTTTTTTACCCTTTTTTGTTTGTTTTTTATTTGTTTTTCAAACTGAATTTTCATGGTCGCTGAATTAGTTAACTTCTTATTCTTGATGTCAATTATTTTTTTTCTATTTGTATTCTTTGTTTGTCAACCAGTTTTGAATGTTACCATGTTTTCTTTGTTTCGTCTTAACATCTATTTTTCTTTTTTTTTTCATTTAAATAATTCTTATCAAATTACTCTAAAAATGATTTATATTGTTTAAATTTTTGAGTTTTTTGTTTAGTTTATTTTTTATTTTTTTTTTGTTATTTATAATTTTTGCCTTTTTTAATGTTGCGCGTCAATCACTGTGCACAGAGAATGGTCAGTCAGGATCAAATGCAGCGTGGAAAGGTAGATATATCCCTTACCACCGTCGGGCGGTTGTAAATGGCCAATCGATATCACCATCTCCTTACCCGCCCCACCTTGCCCTTGTTCTCTTGTTCAACATTATCTGCCCGCCTTTACCGGTCGGACAAAGCGGAAACGTGATTCTTTGCAAGGAAGTAACGGAAAAGCGAACCACGCTTGTATTTCTTCATTGCTAGTAAGACGACTCTACCTAGCATTTTCACATATTTCCTCACCCTGTTCGAGATCGCTTCCTTTCCCTTCCCGGCCACATCGAACCGATAAAATTTATTAATATTAGTTTGAACAAAACACATTCCTTGCACCGTTGGATGGGTTTCGGCATTGTCCGCTGGAAAAAAAGCGCCGACTTTTCTTTCCGCGTGACGTTGGCATGGAAAGGGCGAAGGGCTAAGAATTTTCGACGCCCGGCGTGATTTCAATTTTCCCTGCATTTTCTTACCCCTTTCCCTCTTTCTCTCTTTCTCCTTTTTCTTCGACAGCAAACGCAAGCACAATTCTCTTTCCGGTTTTGCTGGCTGCAGATTATGGTGATGATGGAATTCGCTGGAATGCTACCGGTTATTTTTTCGGAGCAGGCTCAATGGCTTCAGGTATTTATTACGACTTTTACTTATACCAATCTCTCTCATACCCTTCTCCTCCTTTATCATTGGGGCGGGAATCAACCCTAGGTGGGGGCGGGGGTCCTATAGAACAGGCAATAACAAAACAATTGTACCACGAGCTATTGTGCCCGGTGGCTTACCCTTCGCCCTTTCGGTTCGGTTTGGCCGTTTTCGCAGTCACCAAGTACCGAATGCCTGCGGGTTCGCTGGTGACTATTACATCGGTTAGAATCAATGTTTTTGTTGTTGCTTTCCATGGAGGCAAAGAGGTTGTGGAAATGCTCGCTTTTGAGCCGCTTAGTGCAGGCAAATTGGGAGCTTACAGTGTGGTGCAATAGGTTGAGGAACGTATTGGCCTAACTGGTATAATTAATATTTTGTGTCGTAAACCCTTTTAATGGTTTCAATTTATGTTGGTTCAGTTTGATGCTTTTGGGAAAGAAAAAAAACATTATTTTATCACTCAAAAAGTGTAAATTGAAGGCTTAAATTTCACATCGGTAAAGCTTAGGTGATGCATGAAGTTTGGTGCCGTGACTAGGATATAATAAAAATCAAAGAGAATTTAGTAAAATACAGGCATTAGTTTGGGGAACTATACATACAAACACGATTATTACGGTCTGTATTACATGGTTCCATGGCATTCTTTTTAATTATTTCCTGGTCACGGCACCAAAGTTGAACGCTCATGCATTCAATGCTTCCATAAATCAAATATCAATTTTGCACTTTCTTTCGCTTCTTTTAAGCTTGTTCGTCAAGTAAAAACACAATCTGCACACCACTGTTTTCCGTTTACAAACGAACCTCTTTGCCTCGTGTTCTAGAGTGCAATCTAGAGGAGCGTGCCGGCATGTTTCGGTCGAAAGGCGAACCGAAGGCGAACCCGTGTACCGCCGAACGTTCTTCGCATGTTTTGATGCAATTGAAGCAATAATAAGGTAGAAATATGTTTCTATCGAACCATGGCCGCTCGAGGGCCAAGACCATTGTATGAAAACAGAACCATCGTCCGTCGTTTCCCTTCCTTCCTAGCCTCTGGTTCGCTTGTGAATAATCCACAACCACTGCCACCATCACCACCACCACCGCCACGCAAACGAGAGCTCCTTCGGTAGCATTATGAGCGTGTGTTTATGATTTGTGGTAACGAGCATTCGCGCTCCCCCTTTGTAAAGCAAACCGATGGGGAAGTTTGGGAAGGGAAAAAAATACACAGAGAACCATCACACACCATCGTGATCGTGATTGGAATGTAAGTCATCGTAATGTGGCGGCTGCCCCCCCCCTCCCTTCTGCTGCCGTTTGCCGCGGTCGTCTTTTTCTCTGAGCACGACGACAAGTCGCTTTGTCGCGCTTCTACAAAACAGAAGGCAATCCCACTCTAGAACCTTGGGGCGTACCACTTGGCTATCATGCGCCCGAAAACTAAACCATTACAGCGAGCGGACAGGAATTATTTGGTGAGAAATCACGGCCCACTGGACCGGGGACCGCCAACCGAGAGACCAAAGGGAAAGATGCCGACAACGATGCCACGCACGGACGGCGTTGCTTTCTTCGAATGGAAGTCATCGAGCTGCCGAAAGACGCGTCCAAAAACCGAAGGCGCACCATGGCGATTGCATTCAAATGAGCAAACGATTGCGCCACCCATTTGCCCCATGGCCACCGCCCACACCCGGCCCGTTGCAACCTACCCCAGCACTGTAATGGAACTTCCGGGATTTGTTTCATTGCGCCTCGGTCGTACTGTGCCCGTTGATTTCCATTTGTGATCCTGCAGAGAGAGAGGGTGTGGGAGCGTGGCACGAGAAGCAAAAGAATCCGTGCTTCGTTAGCGTTCCGAACGAGACACGTCGCACCCAGAAAGCACTGACCCCCAAAAAACAGGGACGGGGGGTGTGTGTTGGTGCATTAAGGGGGTTCACTTGTTCTTATTTTTCCTGGAAGGGAAGAGGAAAAACAGGCAATTTCCATACAAAATCCAGCCTTCTTGGGGGGGTTCGTGGGAAGCGAGGAGAATCGAAAATCGGGAAACCGAAAATGAAATTCAATCAAACCAGCTCACGCACGCACGCACTCGTCGATGCCGCCGGTACGTGGCCAAAGGTACGGAGTGGATCACAAGGAAAAAGTGCGTGGAGACAAGGGTTATTTAAGGGTTTTATGCCGGTACAGTTTGGTACATTAGCCCCCACCGGCAAGGGCACATAATTGTGTCGATTAGTATGCAATCTTGGAGCCGTAAGAGTGATGATTAGATATGTTGCTACCGAGTTATTCCTGGTAGTGAGGGCCAGTTGCAGTTAGGTAGAAGGGGGCTGAGAGGGGGGGGGGAGGAGGGGAAGAAAGCTAAGCGGACCTTAGAGGGGACCATTTCTTGATTGTGTATTGAAGCAATTGGGCACTCGAATCACCATAAGAACCTGTTCCTTTATTGGGACGATAATGTTGCCGAGAAGATTGAAGTTTGATCTTGGTCCGTTTGCCGCCGGAATATCTTTACGTCGACACTAGCGGGTGTCTAGAGGGGATCAAATGACACGTTTTTTATTGCACTTTGTAGAAGTATTTGGTTATCAAGAATATGATTTTAATAATTGTTGCATGATTTAGGTTTTATGTTCGTTACGTTTATTAAGGATTATTTATTTTAATTTTAACTGTTCACTTTTTTGCTACTTACTAAAACAAAATGCAAACCAAAAAATGGTATATATTATAATGAGTTCTCTTAGTGTTTTATAGACTTCTAAGGTCTGTTGTAAACGTCCCAAAATATAATACAAATATTGCACTGTTACAAAATTTTCGTTACAGTATAGAATGATAACTGCCTACGAGTTATTTCAATTTTCTTTTAACACATTGGCCGCATTTTGTACCTTTTCTAATTTTACATTTTCAAAGGTATTTTTGTCTAAAGATGAAATTTGTTTGATTTAATGTAAAGCATTGTTCAATTTTGTATTCAGTTTTGTAATTTTGTATTTTAAATTAATCATGAATGTATTAAATTGTTTGATAGAGATGTATTTATTCATTCATTTTTTTTCCATATTGTTACATCTTTAAATACACGTAGAACTTACAATTCTCGGAGAATAATTTGAAATTTAAATAAAACATTAAAAAATCTAGGGTTTTAATAAAGTCTAAAAACAATTTGTTATTTGATAACTCATTCGTTATTATTCAACAAGTAGAAACGACAAAATATCCTATCAAGGATTGTACCTCCTAAAAGCGACAAATGGTCCATTCTAGCCATTCTAGTGTAAACCTTGCTTTAGCTTCTTACTCGCAATCGACACGTTTAGTCCTCAAACTCAATCGGAAACAAAATCGAGGCGAAAGAAGAATTATTATCAACCCCAAATTGAATGTCACCAAAAAACAATGACGAGCAAATGCCTCATTCCCCTGATTATGCGATTATTAATAATTATTTCGAATGTGATTATCCTTCCCTTTCGTGCTGCTAATAAACACATTACACTGACACTAATCCTGATGATGTACAACTTGATTGTTTGTACGCGGACGATCGAGAACGCAGGGAGCAGATTGTCAATCAATCTTTCCCAGAGATTATTTGTTCTCCTAATGGTCTGCGCTTTCCTCTCGCTTCGCGGAAGTTGTAAAATAGTTTCCCAAAATGAAGCCCAGATGGAAACGGATCCATAAATTGCAGAAAAACTTACCTCGATACAAACAAACGTACCGAACACGTACACCACTGTTTCGCTCTAGCCGCTCGCTTAAGTGGCAAACAGTGAAACTATTTACGGGGAAACGGCGGTGAAAAACTGGCTAGCGAGGAAGGAAGAGAAAATCATTTCTAGAATGAAAGCCAACAGCAAACTTTTCTTGGCCCGGAAAACGGCAACCTTTCATTTTTTGTTTGTTCAGTTTGTCCTTTTACCTCTCTTTCTTACGCAAATGCTCACTCTCGCGTTCGTTCTTTACCTCTTCCCTAACCCACACCCCTCCCCGGAAAGTTCTTTCTCATTCCGCACGAACAGGTTAATTTTGAGTCATTTGGAAAACTTTTCGATACCAGTAACTTTTATCACGGTGTGTGTGTGTGTGTGTGGGACACTGATCGGCGGAAAAATTGAACAACATTTCCGGCTCACCGGAGGACTGTGTGCGCTCACCTAGGCGACACTTCGCAAACTCCAGGGCGGCGGCCGTGGGTGGTATCGAATCGAAATGAGCATCCAATAGCCGCCGTTGCTGCCACGTCCGACGCGGTGGAAGAGATAAAGTTTTGTTGCAAAATTCCATTCCTGACAATAAAACGGGAACTTTCGCCCACCAGCACGCTCCCACCCGACCACGGTCACCCGGGGTGGTAGGGGCTACAAAAAGGCACACCGCGAGCACCGTGCCTGTATGGTTCGGAAACAGGGCCAAGCTCCAGGCAAGCGGAGCTATAAACAGGGACAAATGTAACAAAAATGGCAATAAAAAAGCTTAACTCAATTGTTCTTCCCGGGAACCAATAAATATTTCGTTGCATTCGAGTATGTTTTGTTCGGCGCTTTTGCGAGTGTTTTCAACTAGGTGTTGTGGTGCATATTTTCAATGGAAAACTGCAGTTCAATTCTTTGTTTTTCCCTTTTTTATGGGAATAAAAATTGTTAGGGAAATCGAAAGGAAAGAAAGAAATAAAGACGAACTGCATTTCCCTTTTTACACTGTTCCGGAAAACTGGAAAACGGTTGGCGCCTGTAGGGGTGGGGGGGGAGGGGTGACAAAGTGAAGTGCGAGATGGACAAAACTTTTCCTATTTATAAATCGTTAACATCATATTTCAAAATAGATCGACTAGCAGTGGCGGCAAATCGGTGTATCGTACTTGCCGTGTCTTAGTTTTTCCCCTTTGGACACGTCCCCGCGTGACCATCCCGTTTATTGTGCCCTGCAGGCTCCGGGGGTTCGGGTTTTTGCATCATCGTCCTCGTAGTCGTCGTCGTCATCGTTTGCGTATTGCAACTTTTAATTATGTTGTGTAAAGTTTTCCCTTCCACCATCCACTTTTGGAACGGGTTTCGTTTTGGGATGATGATTCGATGTGGTTTTCCCTCCATCTGTGTGTGTGTGCCGCTTTTTTTTGGCGCTTACTATTCTCTGTACCGTCGGCAATTTGCCGGATGCGGCGTAGCGCGGGGTTGGGAAGGTTGGCTAGTGCGGTGGTTTGTAAAAGTTTACTCTTTATTGTGTACCGTGCAACCGTCGGGGGTGTGGTGGGTGTGCAATTTTCATCTCATACACCCGGTAAAAAGAAGGCAAGAAATACAAAACGCCCCGTACTTCATTCAGCCCGTTACTGCCGGCGCACGGCAGGAAGCAACTCACGCTTCGATTGGTTATTTTCAATTTGGTAAATTTCAACAGCAAATCATTCAAACACGAATACGGTAAAGTGGTGTGGAGGGGGGGGGGGGGGGGTTAGGGTCAGTGTAGCTGCCAGGCACGGTACGTACGATGCACCGATTTGGGTTTCGCAGGACAAGCATTTATATGGCCGGGATGGACACAGACCGCAGACAAGGACGGACGATCGTTCCATTGGTTGTGAAACCATATTTGTCCGAATTTCGTACTGTTTGTCTATACTGTTGTGGAGTACTTCACTTGTTGTGAGCAGTTTGTTCCTCTTCATCATACGGTTTGTACTGCAAAATAAAGACAGTTCTTCATAACAAAAGTTCTATACCACATTATAGTGTTTAAATGGTTTTTATCCCTTTCAAAGTGCTTTTCCACATAATTAAATGGTGTTTCTAGTTTTTTTTTATTTTTTTTTTATATTTTGTCATTTTTTGTTGCTGTCCGATTTTCTTAAAATATTTAGATTTCACTCAAATTATACATCTTATTTTCAATTTTTCACATGAACAGTTTAATTTATTTAAAGGTTTTATGTAACTTCATATCTTTCTATTTGGTGTTTGTTTCAGAACTATAATTTTTACTTTTTTTTCAATCGGTTTTCTTATTTCTGTTCAACGAACGTAAACATATTTTGTTAGTTCTTTATGTTCTATTTATATCTTTGCTGTGTCATTCTGAACTGTGTTGTGTAATCGATTTTAGTGTAAGTCATGTTTTAATTATATTTGATTGTCATGCTTAAAGTTTCTTTTACTTGAAGAGAGTAGAGCTTGCTTTTTTTTTCTCAATCATTATTCTCTTTGTCTGTTGAATATTTTGTTAAGAGCTAAAGCTTTATTTTTTACCCCTTTTTTATTGCTCTACATTTCACATTTTATTGCTTACTTTGTTCACGATTTAACCATATTCTAACATGTTTTACAGAATACATTTGGTATTTTTTTTAAGTTATAGCTTTTTTTGTTGTATTTAAACATTATTTTCTCCTTTCTTTATTTTCAAACATGTTTTATGTTTTTTGTTATGGTTTGATGATATCTTTACAACGGTTTTCATATGATACTTCTCTAGTTGGATCTTTTTTAATTCAAACCAGTGTCACATTTTGCTTCTCATCTTGTTAGTGTATTTCTTGCTCAGCTGTAAGCATTTGACACTGTTCCTGCTTTCTGCCGCAAACTTCGAAAAGTGATAAACTTTCATAGAACCTTATTAATAAATCATGAAAAATGGCAAAGTTTCCAGCAAATTGATTACGCTTCATGCCGTAAGCAAACTTGCACGCATAGACAAATTTATTAAACACAATTTGATTACACATCCCTCCTTTGCACATCCAGCAAACGGATCGGGAAGTCACGGTTGCCTAATAGCAGCAGTAGCAGCAGCAGCAGCAGCAGCAGCAGCAGCATCATCAGCGATGACTTTTCCTTCCATTGCAGCAACCCATCATGCAACCCATAGCGACAGCAATTTTGCGGTAAAGCAGTGCAGCGGTTTTACTGCAAAAGTGGAAAATGTGACTAAAGGAAAAAAAAGAGCCCTCACACACACACACACACACAATACAAAACCCGAACCAAACCAACAACAATGACACACCCACCGCTGGTGAATGGTTTAGAGCGCCGGCTTCACGTTACAAAAGGACTTGTGATAACTTTTTAGCGTCACCAAAAACCCGACAGGAGAGAGGAGTTTTGCGAGTTTTCTGTCTGATAGTGGAAAACGCCAGATTTTCCCCGGGATTGGAGTAGCTGCGATGCGGCATGCGGGAAATTAATTTCATATCGCACTGTGCGATGGGTGTGCTCGCCTTCCGCAACGGTGTCTGATTTTCTTTTCTATTTTCTGCCCATCCTACAGGGGGGAGGAGTGCAATCGTTTTTTACTTGGGTCAGGCGTTTTCGATGTTTCGGAGGAAAATTTTTAGCCTGCTCCTACTCCTTCTATTGTTTTATAAGATAAATTCAAATAACGTTTCTCTGGGTTCGCGTCCGCCCAAATGCATGCTTGGCTAGGGAGTGATACACTTCCATACACTGCTTCCTGTCCCCTTCCCAAGCCGGAAGCCCACTAGTTGCCAAAGTGCAGTCGACAGAAACTTCTCACTCACTTTCTCACTCACTTTCTCACTCTTTCTCTCTCTCTCTCTCTCGACTCATTCGACCATTTTTACCGATTTCCATTGCCGCGGGAAAGTCAAGAGCGCGGGTTGATGCAGTCCAGCGTGCAGGGAAGCTGCATCAGATTTTCACTTTTCCTACTTTTCCAACCCGGCTTCCACCTTCAGCACCGTGTCTGGGTGGGGCCTTTTTTTGCAGCCATTCGAAGTAGAACACTTACTTCCGTTAGTTTCAGCTTCCGGGCGTTTCAATAAGGGTGAGCGTACGCAGGCAGAAGCGCTGAAGAGTGGCTCGAATGTGCGGGCTGGCTCGAAAATTCTAAACTTTGCACCGTTAAAAAAACCGGGGAGTGTTTGTAACCCTGGGTGACGACGGGTGCAGCAAAAGCGGACCAAGTTTCATCGACCGTGGAGAATCGGTCCGGCCACGAACCCCTGAAGTGGACGCGGGAGTACCCAGCGACGGCCATATTCTTTCCATCCCGGTATGCCTAACGATCTTGCACGGTGTGACGATCCCGGAGAGTAAATGGTAGTTTTTGCTGCTAGCTCAGCACATATTCGTCGAAGGATAGGCAGCCCAGCTCGGGTGGGTGTGTTTTTCGGCGTGTGATAAAGGTAGAAAGCTGTCTGCTGGTTTGTGGATATTTCATTCTAGCTGAGGAATATATGTGCTCTGGATGCTCTGTTGCTTTTTTGTTTCATCCATCGCAAAAGCTCGGCATGCCTATGGTGCCCCCAAACCGGTGCATATGAAAACCAGGGTAGGTAATCATATTTGCTGCGAAGCAATGTGTGTACCGAGCCGGGATGGAGAGGATAGAATTCCACCTTCATGTCTGTGACCGTATCGGGGCGAAAGTTTTGTAGCGCTCTGTAACGAAATTCCCAGCCTCGACTGTTGTGAGCAGAGGCTGGCGAATCGGCTCCCTCTGCCGTCCTGGTGTTAGCCTTCTGGTTAAGTGAGTACACCGGAAAGAGAAGAGCGAACTAACGTAAAAGTGTACACCATAGTAAAAAGTACCTTTACCCGCTGCTCCACCACACCGGAAGCTAGCAAATCAGTTTCGACAAAACCGCTTTCTTGCCTTTCTGGAGCCGCCTCTGATGGAGGATGGGTTGAAGTTGGTTTGTAATGGAGATGGTGGATGGTGGATGGTGAGGGATGAGCCATAAAATATGGCATAATGAATAATGGTAGGCGAAAAAATATTTCAAATAATTCGCCAAACTCCCGCATTCGGGGGACCCCATCATCTGTGCCCGATTTTCCCCGTTTAACGCCCGGAGAAACAGTAGGAACGTGCACGGTGGTCAAGGGTGGTAAATCAAAGGACATATTTATATCGAAAATCAATGAAAAATAATTAAATTACAAAAAAGGGAAAATTTCGATTCGATTAACTCTGCATTGAAACTGGAACGAGAAGAGCGGTTATAGTTGATATTTTAAATACGGAAATTAAAAGTGACCAAAAAGATTCCTCCGATACTAAATGACCAAAACCAAAAGCAATACGGCCGTTACAACTGAATAAGAAAAAAAGACCACATACACTTAGATAAAAAGTGTGACTCCTTTTTTCGCAATTTGTATAGTTTTTTAAAACTTGAAAACTGTTGTCAAATTATCAAATCTTGATAAAGTTGTCAAATTTATCAAAATAACTCAAATTAATTTTGTATGTTTTTGGAACTTATATTTTCTTCTTTTTTTAACCGAATACAAAAAAGTGTTCAAACCAATAAATCAATTTTGTACACAATCAAAAGACACTCGTGCTTGAATGTTTAATTATGGATAAAGTACAGCAACAGATGCAGCAAACGAAATATTTGAAAATTCATTAGTAATTTCAATATGGGAATCAAATTGTATCTTACTTAAGTACATTCTGAAACTGTACAAATTTTAGTGAATTTTATTATTCAAGCGAAGTCATACCTAAAAGAAAGCAATTTTAAACTACAGGTCTATGTTTTATATAAGAATTTCCAAAAAAAAAAAAACCGAATAACGTATGTTAAGCAGCAATGCATTCTGGCCGTTACTACAAAAGGTTATATGTAAGGCATAAAATAACAGTGTAATACTTCAAGTGTGTAAGTCGAAAAGATCAAGAACATTAGATTATGTTCATGTAGTATAGCGACTAGCACAACACAATATTAAAAACTCGAAGAAAGCAAAATAACTAAACAATTGCTCGACCATAGGAATTTGAGTTGGAAGCATTTTTGATTTCGAAACACCTTTACATAATTAAAACTCTGAAATTGTTATTCACTTGCTATCATGGGACACAACTGTGAATGTAAAGTTGAGTTCCTAGCTGCTGGTTTTTCTCGTTAAAGTTGCAAAACCGTTCCATTAGATAAAATGTTAAAATTAAATCAATCAACTGTATAGGTTTTTCCAATAGCACAACGTAATTTACAGAAGTTTTACTACTTGAAAACGGTTCATTTAAAATAGTGCCTTAATATTCCGTATTGCATATTTTCATTCAAATCATAGTTTCTCAGGGCCACTGTCAACCCATAGTGCAATCCTTTCTGTCATTCTAAAAAAATCGCATTCTGCTGGGGTTCTTTCTTCGTACCCAGAGTGGACTATGTATACTATCAGTAACGTACAAAAAAAATCCCCCTATCCAGTGTAGATACAATTCAGCGATAGACGAAATGGTGGAGAACGCAAAAAAAAAATCCATGCAAATATCTCGGTGGCGCTCGTGCGAATCTGCTGCCGCCGCCGCCGCCGCCGCCTCCGTTAGCTACCACCGTGCGAAGCGTGTCCTGTTCCGATGAATTCGATGCGCTAAAATGCCATTCCGATGTGCGTCTCACTTCCCGCGTTTTTGCATGCAGCGTTCGCCACCAACTCGTCGTTGCCACTCGGCCGGATATTGTCACCGGATGTTGGACGGGATCGGGTGGACGGCTGAATCCGACAGAGAAGTACGGCGGATGAGAGGCACCCCAAAGGTCGACCGGATTTCGGAATCGGTAGAGTGATGATGGATGTTGGTTTTTGGTTACACTTTTCATATGGCTCAGGGTTTTAGTGTTTTCGTTGGTGCTGTTTTTATTTTGCCTGTTGACGTTTCGATTTGTTTTGCTCCCCATCAGTAACAGTTCGCAGACGTGGACACGGTTCGGGTGCCGGCGGGTGCCCCGTGACAAATACATTAATGGCTGGTGGATTATTAGTTGGCAGTTTTGTCTCGTCTATGGAGGGTGGATTTTTTTTAATATTTTGATTTTTCAACTTTTTTGGGTTTTCCTGGTTTTTTTGGAGACAGCTCTTGGCTGATGGGTTCATATTCATGCGTTACAAATGGTAGCTAAGAGCGAATTCCGGCTTACATTTGCATTTATTATTTCTGTCAATATGTATGGAGGCATACATGTGGGGAAGGCTTTTTGTTGTGTTTTGGGAGCTTGTGAGTTGTAAGATAAGGGACGCATGGGAATCAGTTTTTACAGCACACGGAAATTAAAAGCTGACTTATTTGGTTAATTGATATTTGTAGCCAAACAATCTCAGTGTATGATGCAATCTATGAGCGTTAGTTTTGCCAAAAATAAATGTTTCTTTTAGGTTATCTATTTGGTTTGGAGGTTGCAGTAATACCTTGCAATGGAAAGAATTTAAGGGACCATAAAGAATTGTTTTATTGCTATGTTCCCATTTCAACATGTGCCACAACCCATGAACAAATGAATTCAAGGCAACTGTAAGTTTTTTTGCGTTCGGGTATGAAAATTGGCAAATTTTGATTTATTTAAAACATAATTTAAAAATAAACCTGAATTGGGTCAGTCAATTGATCATAAGATTTTCTAGTGTTAATATTTGGCCTTTGAAGCTAACTCTTTGACAAATGACAAATGAAACAATGATAAAGAAACAAGCTATCAAATACATCTCCATTCACATCACAAATCTATATCAAAGTGAAAATAGATGAGTGGATTTGAAATTCAACGTAACCTTTTTATTGAATGGTTTTTCAACTAAGTTGTTAACTGTGTTTATTCCGTTTAAACAAATCGTTTTTAAGAACATTCAGATTGTTTCATATTCTCAACGTGACATAAAGTGTTTTGATTTTTCCCCCGTTTTTTTTTGTTGCGACTGATTATTGAAGATTATCGTAAAAAGGTATCGGTTGTCTCCTGTAGAAGATCCCTGTCAATGTATCTCAAACACTATTTTGTGTATTTCAAAGTCACTTGAATTTCACAATCTCTCGTCAAACGTCGTCTACATCATCCTTTGAAAAAAAAAACCGCAATAATCCTGCAAGAATTAGCCATTTCTCATTTATATCCTTATTTATCTTCAATGTAGTCATCGTTTCACAAATCTCGTCATTCAAACCTCACACTTGAGGCTTCAGCTTCCTGGTGCTCGAACAGAAAAACGGATAATCACTTCGTTAAACGAATGTTAACCGTTCGAACACACCGACACACATACTCACATTACCATAATCTTATCCCGAGGCATCTCCTCCCCCAGGGGCTCTCGGCTCATTATCTTCCGGAAAAAGAAGCGAAACCTAATCCGATGTGCGAATGAGTCAGGGGAATTATTAACTATGTAGCTACCTGACTGCATTATTCCCCGAGCAGTGACACTGAACGAACAGGGCAACCAGTGCAGTGAGTCATATTTACAAGGCCATCAGCTACCAGCTACCAGGGTGCAGCTGCAACAGCGCCTCTGTCGATGATGCAGTCGGTTGCAGTTGCCGATTGATGACCTTCTGGCTGTTCGGAGCTGTTGCATTCTTGCGCCCCGACACGGTCTTGAGCAAACACAGCCACGGTTCACCGGGAGTCACACACACAGCTTGCCGCAGCTAGTGGGTAGTAGGTTCAAGTGCAAGGCGCCACCCGCAGTGTGTCATCGCTGTTAGTCGGCGTGGCTTTTGTGTGCGGGTTGTGGGACGAATGAAAGAAAGGTCATTCGATCTCGGTTTGCTCCGTTTTTGGCAGCTGTTTGCGATGCTTTCAGGGTGTGCGACAGTCGAGACCTCATGTCTGCAGGGATGTTAAAAAGTAGAAAAAAGTGTATTTGAGCGGTTTTAATAGAAGTATTGGGCAAGAGCACGGTGTGTGGTAGAACCAAGAAAGAAGCACACGATGCCTATTAACATTTTCACTTCGGTATGGTCACGTGCTACAGGGCAAAGATACCACTCATTTTGTGGTCCAAACGGCACTAGACGAGACATCTGCCCACGATGAATCGAACAGCCTTAACACAAGCGAAATGGCTCAAAAATGGATTTTCTAACGTTCCGAAGAACTTCTTTGCATGCTCTTAAGCGTTTTGTGTTTCGCCTTCAACGGAAACGGAATGCCAGACAGCAAAGAACCTTGCACGGATGAAAAACAAACACCCTGCTGACTGAAGGCAAAGATGAAACAAAGTGGCCCGGTCTGGCCCTCGGTTTGTGGATTGTTTTTGTTTTGCCGTGTTTACCTTCACATTTCCCGGACCCCGGAGCTGTCTGTGGCAAAAGTGGAGAAATGAATGTATGTGCCGTATCCGCCACAGTTTGATACACTTCTAATAGATATTTAATAGTGTGTTAAACACTCACCGTTCTCGCACGTCGCAGTCCAGCGTGAGCGTAATGGCATCACCTTCCACTTCGCTCATTAATTGCCATTTATAAACCTGCTTATTTGTATGATGCGGTTCCATTGCTTTCCGCCTGCCGGTTGGCTTATCCCACCGCTCCCGAAAGGGATTAGGATGTTTTTCGTATTTTTTCCTCCTGCTAACCCTCCGCTTGCACGGGCTTAAACCCTTATCCGCGTGCGTCGCCCGCTAATGGAGTGCGGTAGAAGCGGAAGAAGGCTAAACAAACGGAGCCCACAGACGGCGGTAAAAACAATCAGCTTGACAGCGCAGCGGCTTCAGTCTTAAGTGGCCCAGGTGTACGTGGTACTGCTGCTGCTATTGCTGCTTCTATTGCTACGGCCGTGTATTTATGACTCTTCCTTCACAGACATAGAAACCGATCATCCCGACCTTCGTATCTCATCCTGGCCGGCCCGATGGGCTGAGGCTAAAAAGGTTTACCCGAAACTATTTACTCAGCAATTTTGCGTTCCCTCGCGCTGAGAGTGTACTTTTCAGGGGCACTCGAAACCCTCCTGGGGATGGTTGTGTTTTGTTTCTCGGTGGGTGTGTGTGTGTTTGCGGCAGGGTGGCACAGAGGGCACAGGATGTTATTCTTTTAATTTCTTCCCTGCCCCATCGCCCACCCCGAACCGAACCGATCGAACCGGGCGCACTGTTTTGCTTGTGCCATTAGGAAGTGTGCGAGAAAGAACAACAGTGCCAGAAGTGTGTACGTGGAGGTCGTGTAAATGTACCGGAGGCTGTACAAAAGGATGGGAAGGAATTATTAGGCCAGGCGGGATGCGGGGAAGCGACGACAAATGCACACCGCGCGGAGCAGCAACGGGATGGTGGGGCCATAAGCTTCCCGTACCGGGTGTGTAATTAGAAATGAAAATAATGGTTAAAGTAAGTGCTCCTATTTAGCGTATGCAAATAGGTGGGCTAATAGGACCTAGGAGCGTACAAGTCATAGAACATATTCATTCCTGGCGTGAAGGAATAAAAGGAGGCTGAAAACGATGGACAAAGGCTAATATCTAAATAACCTTATACACCTCCACAAGAAATCTGTGTGAGTGTTTTCTTTCCTGTATTATATGATTTATTTTTTAAATAATATAGTTTTAGTTCAACTGAGACTGTTGAAGAAAATCAGAAGAGATACACATAGCAATATTAAGGTTCTGATCCGCAGAACTGTTTTTTCGTCTAATCTTTTCAATCTCGAGGAGCATAGTACAGAGCAACATGGTTCTGTCTTGTCGGTGTTTATTTTTTCAAATTACGGTGATATCCAGTTTGATCTGAATAACCTAGGAATTTGTTTGGTTTGAAAATTGCATAAGAGAAAAAACGGAATTTGGATATGAAAAAAAAAACAATGTAAAAAAAATAATGGAGACAAAATAATTTCATTTCAATTCAAACAAAAACCGATTGTTTGATCACGCAATGAATTCACAACACAGTTTAAAAATAAACTGTATTCTAACATTTTTTAAATTTATTTTTATAAAAGCTTTGAGTTGTCAGACTATCATTCGCGTCCCAAAAAATCCTAACAGATTTTTTATTACTTTAATTTTTGGTTTATTGAAGCAACAACCTTTGGATGGAAAACTTCAATTAATTAATCGCTACTGCAAATCGTTTTATATTTTCATTTTACATAACTTTGGCCAGAGATTATTCTTAGATCTCACTTACAAAAGGATGTAACAGTATCATATTTACAGTGTTGTTTTGCTGAATACGATACCTTTTGTAGCTTTTTTTTTTGTTTTACATGTTGAAAAGGAAGAATTTTGATCGTTTTACGGCAAACTACAATTTGATTGATTTCCAAGACTTGTGGACCAGCACATCATCTTAAGATTTGCGATCAAAGTGGTCAGTCATGCGGAGATACATCGTCGCGCTCCAAGTGCCTCTTGTTTTCTAAGTATCCACTTCCAATCGTTCTACCCGTAACGCACTTACGTTTCCCAGCTCAGCTCAGACAGTGAATTATTATTTTATTCACTTTGCCATCCAAACATCCAAACCCGATCACGGTTCGTTGTCACAGTCCTTGGCCGATGGCTTTTGGACGATGAAATGTCAGGGTGACAATAGAGATGCTGAGCGTTGCAACCTATCAACGGCCGTCCCTCTCCAGCCACCCCGAGATGTCGCAAGCAAATTAATCATCTCGAGCAAAGTGCTGCGGCGATGGGAAAAATGGGGGCACTGCGAAAGGAAACTGATACCCTTTTTTTTTTTTATTCGTCACTCACCCATCGCCTTTTTCACGAACCCAACGCGCTGTCACTACGCTGTCACTCATCATTTAACTCTGTTTCATATTTGGAAGTTTGGAAGCTTTTTTTTTATTATTATGTTTCTTGATGGAACGACCCCACAAACCGGGGGTCGGACTGTAATAAAAATAAAACTTTCATAAACCATCAAGAGTAAGTTAATGGTATGCTGGTGGGGACCGTTCGACGATGGCACGGTGGGATGATGCATACCATTTACTATGCGCAGGATTACTAGAGGAGCGTGTTTTTGTTTTTCGTTTTTGCTTGCTGCTGTACGTCTTCGGGCAAAGGCACACAAAATAAAGCTGACGACAGCCGGGGCGGCCCGGCGGCATGATGCATTATTAGTACATGGTCCGAAATGAACGTCCGAGCGGAATCGGACTCGCGCGGACCCTATCCGGCATAACCTCACGTTCGCGCCTCGCTGAAGCGTACCGATTTACGACGTGCGATACCCCATCGCCTTCCCCAATCCTTTCCCCTCCTCCCTGGGCAGTAGGTGCTGCCACTCGGAAGCTTCCTTCTTTTTTTTATGGAAAGCCATTTTTTGTTGTTGCGCGAATTTCGCGTGTTTGCGACCTCCTGCAGTTGGAAACCGTGCGCTTCGAAAACCTCGGCAGAAACGTGTGCAATAGAAAATGCTTCACCGAACCGAAGAAACTAAATAGAGAGAGAGAGAGAGGGTGCCCGCGGGCTACAAATATCGTCGTCATCACGGTCCACGTCGTCGCTGTCGTCGTCGTCGTGCAAGGAACACAAAGGAACTCCAAACGGGCTGGATGCAGAATGCCACCCGTCACCACCCACACACTGGAGGCCAATTTTCGCTCCACAGACCAAACGAGCGGACGGACGGATGCTGTGGTTTGGAGATCCCGTCTGACTCGTGGAACGCAGTGAGGTGGAAGTGTAAAGCAAAAAAAAAAAACAATCCCTCCCCACGATTCGACGATTCGTGCAGGAAAAAGCAGGGAAGCACGCGCCCCGATTGGTGGTACAAATAAAAACATCAGACCTACAATTTGCACTGACCGGGGCCAAAGAAAAACAAACCGGGCGACGGAAGGGCGAGTGACCCACGGTGCACAGCTAGCCGGGCGGCATGCTTTCTACTGTAAAGGGTTTTTGTTTGAATGTAAAATTCCATTTTCTACACGTTTTAGCCACCAGGCGGACACACTTGGTGTGAGTCGGGTTGCAGCAAGTAGCAGCAGCAGCGAAAAAAAAAGGCAGCAAGCTTAAATAAAAGTACGGACTTCTGGCACGATTCCTTGGTGTGAGAGGGTGGTGGGCACGGTGTGGGCGGCGGCACAGCATCCAGCACCGTAAAGGGACGGTATAATAAACGCTGGCCCAGTCGGAACGGATGTAATCTGGACTGGTGGAAAAGCGCGACCCTGCCGATGCCGGTAGACCGGTAGTTCGGGGTCGGTAGTGTTGTTTTCAATTTTAAACCTTTGTTTTTTCGTGGTTGTTGCGATAGGAGTTTACTGCGTTGCCTGACAAGCGTGGTGCCGGGAAAACAGGGAAGCGTAAATGGATATTTTGAATACAGCGGTACGAAATATGATAAACTGCATGCACTACGGTTGTATGGCCATCCTCTCCCTCTGCTGCAAAATGTCTACTCATGAGCAGTCCATCTGTCTTGCTGTTTATTCCGGTGAGCTACTAGGGAAAAATGTACGGTCCGGTGCCGTTGTCTACCCATTAGCTTGAGAGTATTTGTACAGAATGGGTCTGTTTGCATCGCCTCCATTTAAACAAAGTATAGAATTGCTTGTCATAATGCTGTATGGATTGCTTTTAATGAGTGAATGATGATCTTCCGGATGATTTCTTAAGGGTTCTCTGTCGTGTTTTTGTTTTTCGTTCAAACTTTACGGGCATGTCACATACCTGAATATGAGTGACGCATAATCATCTTCATTTTCAATCTTTTGTTATACTTGCAGGTATGATTTCATGTTCGACGCAAAGTTGTTTATGAAAGGTCTATCCAAATACTGTTAGCTAGGCTTCTTTCAACATTTTCTTGAGGGGTTTTCAAATCATTTGTTTCCATTTTCCTGAATATCACAAACTACGGTCTGTGGGCCAAATGCATCTCCCCTGACTCTAAAAGGAAGTAGGAGAAGTATTTTTTTGGCTTTACTCGAAATTGAAGTCTCTGTTTTAGGACTTTTTTTAACAAAAGAATATTTTAAGTTTAGTTTTACATACATCATGAGACGACAATGAACAAATGTTGTCTTCATATCTGAACAGTACTTTCAAGTAAAATCTTCTTATCGATACCCTAGAATGTGATAAGAGAATTTAATAAGCGATAACACTTTTTTTTCTTTTTTTAAATTTTAAACGGAATATCTTTCCTATTTCTTTAAAATAGGAATCACTTCAAGGCGTCCCTTGCCATTTCATTTCAAATATTTGAAGACTCTCTTATTTCTCTCACGACGATCTTCAAAGTACCATGTGCGCAAAACTGGGAGGATTAATGCTGTCTTGAAAATCTTTTATAAGTTACAAAGCATAGGCTCCAAATAGCCCAAAAGTAATTTTCGAAAAAGTAACAAAGTTGTATTTTTAAGAGATAAAAGCTTGTGTTCAGGATAGTTATAGTAGAAAATAGTATGAGAAGAAAATTAAAATTTTATTTTACATTACTCAGAGTTCTCCAAAAAGGGATATTTTTTTTCTTTTGAGGAAATCGTTTTACTGTTTATTCCCATTACGACAGCCATAATGCTTTATTATGATGGAATAAATTTAGAGTCAACTCCGATTGGCTTTAAATTTACCGAACCAATTGGTCGAAATGTTGAATGCTCCGCAATCAACCGCTGGCCCAGATCACTTTCCACAACACGAAATCAGACATAAACCTTTTCTTAGTCCCCCCTCCCCCTCCTCCCATCCTTTTTAATGCTCAAAATCAACAACACTAAAGGCGGATTTCTTTGGATTACCATCGGTGTTACAAATAAACATTTCCCTCTCTAATCCAAGCCCCCCTTCGCATTGGACTCCCTTGTCCCGCAGCATAAAGTAGAATTATTCGCCCCCAAATCCGCTGAGTCAATATTTATAGGACGAGTGCGAGCGGACTCGCACACGCGTACGCATAAATAAAACATCGGTCGAAAAAAGCCGCTTTTTGTAATGGTTTGACCCGTTCCGTCATTATTGATATGATTAAAGTCCCTTCTTCCCTTTTCTAACAAAAAAAAAGAAAGAAGGCAGCGCCACCGACCCAACGGAGATGTGCACGAGAGCGTGCGAGCAAAAGGTGTTTAGATTAAGCTAATGCACATGCACTGTCTCGTGTGCAAGTCCGCGAGTCGCGCTGCCAGAAGGTTCATTAACGATAAAGATGATGATTTAAGACACCGATGTTATGAAGCGACCGACACCGGCTTACCTTTCGCGCTTTTGGTGGGGCGGCGCCGGTTCGGAAGAATAAACAGCCACGGTCTTGGGCCGATTCCGGTCAGCTGGTTGTAGTCATTTATCGGAACAATTTTGCCCCACCCAGAGCGCTCATCCATCCGCCCCATTCGAGGAGCTGAACGCATTCGTTTTCTAAACAGAACCCGCGGAATGGGATGGAAAAAAGATGAGCTAAGCTGGAAGTGATCTTCAAATAAATAATTATATGGATAAATAATTGGACATGTAGTGTGTGCCGCTCCGCGCACCGTACGATCGAACGTGGGTGAGCGAAAGGGGTCCGGGGAAACACACCCGAGAGTGCATTTTTATGAAATCCATCTTCTTCCTCGAAATGAAGTAATGCTTCGCGGCGGGCCGTGTAAATGTTTACCGAAATGTAAAAACACATTCAAGCAACAAGGTATAATTAATCAAGAATTTACAAAACATACATCTGCATCGGGATGAGCTAAGGCAGCAAAAACACCTTCCACAGCAGTAGCAGGAACAGGGCAGAAGAGAGAGAGAAAAAAAAACATTAAGAAAGAAATAAACACAACTCAAAAAACTCAGCGAGCGAGCTAAAGGAAGGCATTAAGCGGGCAGCACACGCTGTTGCGCTTCCTGTCTCCCAACATGGGGAGAAACAGAAGGGGGTTGGGAGGGGATTGGTGGACGGCTGCTCATTATGGCCCGGGCGGAACATAACAAATCGGCCCACAACCTGGCCGGTGCGAGTTGAGTGAGGAGCGCACGGGCTAGAAGCATCGGCTGGCAAGAAAAAGGCGGCAGCAGCATAAACTTAACGCCATAAAAACGTGCCCCCTTTTAGCTTCCTCCCACTACCCCGTATGTGTTGCACACACACAGACACACACGCACTCCGGTAAGCGCTAAATTGGGATCACTTTCGTCTAATGTTCTTGCCTTTACTCGCTCGCCTGTGCGCCCGCCTCTTGGATCGCATGTGAGCTCATAAAATCATAAACATCATCATGACCATCTTCCCTTGTTCTTTCTCTCGCTCCCCCTCCCCTCCCTAGGCCCTAGGCCTGCGGGCCTGTGGAAGGAAGGGGTGAAAGAAGTCTTCGAAAGGTTTTGTTTCAGATCCCGTTTTCCTGCGGGCTTCAGGCACACCGCCCCGCGAAAGCTTTTAACCTGCACACGCCAACGCGTTCTCTTCCTTTACGGAGCGTAGCGCGTGCCACATCTCGACTCTCGCCCCGTCTGGCGGAAGGGCAGATGGAAGGTGGCTAAAGCTACATATGCTAGAACAAAACGCATAAAACATAACCACCGCAAGGGGGGGGGGGGATTGTGTTGCATCCGCTTGCCACGAGGGCGATGAGTGGCAAAGGCCCCCTGACGTGAAACAAGGTGAAGCGCTTCAAGTTGATCGGTGGCCACCGCACCGGTGAAGATGTGTCAACTCGTAAACCCGCAGTTATAATTTCGGCTAATGATTTGATGCGGCGGGATCTAGTTAACTGATTTCCGTTCCCGTGTGCCGAGATTTTGGGCGGAAGACGCTTTTCCCCCTTATTTAAGCTAGACGGAGGACTTTAATTGTCCCCATTTTACTGGCAACTCCCGGGTTGAAACTTGACACGACACGGTCTAGCTAGCTTCCATGGAGCGGGCGCGTGCCTCTCGCCAACTCATGATCGTCTCGTAAAATCATAAATTCTAATGCCTCAGTTCTGCACCTCCACACCTAACCGCCACCCTTCCATAAAGCTTTACGATCAATAAACCGGGCGCATTCACGACAAACGCTCTTTCGGAGTGAGCGCCCATTATCAGTTGTGTCGGGCAGATGGCGAACCGCTGGGAAAGAACCCTCAATGTTCACGCGAAGAAGGACATACGCACATAAACGGTGCGTGGTTTTAATTGTGAAATAATTTACCCAATAAGGCGCAATATAAGGTGGCAAGCGGTTGTAAAAGTGCGTATAGTGTTGGTCATTTCGCTGCTGCGTTTTTTTTTCTCCCGGGGTTTTTAACGTGCGTGCCGACGACCAGGAAGCTCTATTTATTTATACGGCTCTTAACCCTCCAATCATGACGCCTATTTGATGAATGATGGAGATGTCTTTTTTTGTATTTGGTGGGAAGCATAAAACTGGGTTGCGGGTGGGGAAAGCGGATCACGAATGGCGTTAGCTTAATTGAGTGAATTTTTAGACGTCTTAAACTGCGGTTAGCCTTCAGTTCCGGTAGAGACGTACGTCAGTAAATGGTTTATTATCGGTCGCAGGCTGTGGGACGTTAGCGGTCTGACCCAGATCGCGCCGTGGCCGTGGGAATGGGTGAGCGAAGTTTATGTTAAATACCGAATGATGTCAGTCCAAGAACAGTATCGCAAATTTTATGATTGTTCAGTAAATCAGACTTCATATATTCTTGAAAGAAAGAAAAAACATGGGTGGAACAGATTATTTACAAACACTTGTAATCAGAAAAACTTACTTACTTACTTATCGGCCAATCTCTATCAATAAACAAACAAAAAACTTATCGGCCGCTACAACCGCTTCGCTGTCTTGGCCTGCTCCAACAAACTCCGAAACCGCTCACGGTCGTCTGCCAATCCGTTATCCCGGCCTTGATGGCGGACACCTCAACGCCATCTTCCCACCTCAACTTGGGCGCTACCACGCCTCCTCTGTCCATGTGGACGGCCTAAGAGGACTTTACGGGCTGGGTCGTCCGGGTCCATGCGTATAACATGGCCAGCCCTGCGGAGGCGAGCGAGCTAAATTCGCTGCATAACAGTGAGGTCGTTGTACAGCTCGTACAGCTCGTCGTTGTATCGGCTCCTCCATTGTCCCTCCTCACGTATGGAGCCAACAATCTTTCTGAGCATCTTCCTCTCGAACGCGGCTATAAGGGTTTCGTCAGATTTGGACAGAGTTCATGTCTCAGAGACATAGGTGAGTACTGGAACTATATAGGTGCGATATAGTCCCAGCTTCGTCCGTCGCGACAGGTTTTGGGAGGTGAAATGTTTCCTCAGGCCATAGAATGACCGGCTGGCCGTCAGCATCCGTGTATGCAGCTCGACTTCTATGCTGTTGTCGGTGCTGACTTTTGACCCGATATAGGTGAAATTTGGGACGACTTCGAAAAAGCGTTCACCTATCCGTACGTCACCCCTACGTAAATCGGCATCAGTTAGTAGGGCCGCTGGTGGTACCACCATCAGTCAGGTCTTTTTCTCGTTAATCTGCAACCCGAGATCTTCTGCCACCTGCTCGATCCTTTGGTACACTTAGGCCACAGGTTACACTTTGGTCACATAGGTGAGCCCTAGACCAATTATGTCTATGTCATCAGCGTATGCCAAGATCTGAATTGACTTGTAGAAGATGGTTCCCAAAGTCTCTTCCTCCTGTACAGAGATTAAACAAAATCAAAATGGAATATTTTCGCATGATTAATGTTAAGTTTTCTTATCTAGGTATGTTGAAAAAAGTAAGATATTGAAATGGATGAAAGGCATACTATTTTAAAGTGCTTGTCATGTCGAACATTGAGTATAGAGAACTTGCTAACGTAGATGTTGGTCCAAAATATAAGAATGGCTTTAAGACTTTCATTCTGGCAAGTATAATTGTTAAATGTAAAAAGGTAGAAAATGAAAATGTTTAAAAAAGTGACAAAAACAACCAGAACCCTCTTGGTGCAATGATACTAAAGAAACAAATGGATTGGATAACCCCATTCATTCTTCAATCGTAACAGAAAGTTAGGTTTGTATCTGCTCGGATAGCTGTGTCACCCTGAGCTTTACAAGACACAACACGGCGATCTCCAAGAAAGGAAAGTTCTTGTCCACTTTACTGTTATAGCAGCCACATTGGACGCTATTTTACAGCAGATCCCATCTACTTATGCGTAAGCAGGTCCCCTCAGTCGCTTACGTCCCACACGGAACATTTTTACGACGCGTCGGGCGAGAAGCTATTTATTAAATTTGCACATGTCCCGCAACGATTACTTTCATACCCATTTATCCGTTAAGCTGCCGGTTTAAAAGCGCCTCCAGACAAGCTTTCTGAGGCAGATTCCCACCCCGAAAAAAAAACTTACCGGGCTTGGGGTGTGGTGCAGAAAAGTTTTAATACCACGCTCGATTAAACGCCCGGCGCTCGAAACATCGAAGGATCATCATCGATTTCCACCGCTCGCTGTCGCTACTTTGTATCATTAAACGGTCCGTATCGTTTTGGGAAAGTTTTTCCTCCCCCAAAGCGAGACGGCAAGGAAAAGCGGGACGTGCGTTTTTGTCCCTTTTTGAGTCGCTGCACCACACCACTCTAACCCGTCAGCGTTGGTCAACTTCGATGGGGGGACGGTGGTTGACGTGCTGCTGGCATAATTTTTCATACCGCACACACACACAAATACACTCCATCCGTTCGTCCATCCGTTTATTGGAGTTGAATGGTGAAATGACCGCTCGATCAAACCCCGAACGCAAAGTGCACTCCTACGCACTCAGGACACATCTCGAGAACGGGACGAATGGGTGTGGTGGGTTCGATCATCCGCTGTGGTGATGATGCAACTTTACCCCCTTCCGCTTCCCCCTTCCACTGCCCCTTCCTCACCGCAAAACCCAACCGGACGCGCTCTTGTCGAGGACATTGACGTTGAAAGTTGTTCCTGTTTGATGCTCGGGGTTCGGTTAAAGTCCGGCAAAAGTCATCCAACTTTGACCCCAATCCTGGGTGGGAGGAAGAAGGGGTTGACCTCCTCATGCTTGGCTTTGAAAACTGTCACTTCCGCGCCCAGCTCACGCCCATGCCCCCTGTTGAACCGTTTAACCTCCGAAAACGAAAAAACGAACGACCGCTCGAGCTGTTTCAAAGTGCAAATGCAGTTATGCAAGCTGATGAATGCAGTTTACCGTCCCCTCTCTCCCTCTATACGCTTCTCTTTCCTCTCTAGAGAGCTGCGGTGGCACACAATTGGGTGCAAGTTTGAAATAAAAAAAACATCCTTCCCACCCCTGCACGCGGGAAGCTCGCGGTTGAATCGTTTTCGAAGCGAAAATTCATGCATTATTAATCCGATTATAATGATATCCGAATTTCGTGGTTGAGATAATGTGTGTGAGTGTATGCAGTGACCTGTACGCTCCCCATTCGGTCCAGTGGTAGCAGGTGAACCAAGAAGACTCAGCTGACGAAGAAAGGATGCAAATTTCAATCACATTTGATTTACTTCTTGGTGTGCACGACCGCCCGGTCATTGTGCTCGCGGTGGGAACTCGTCTGTTTGTTCTCGCGAATGTGCAATTCTACCGACTGTCGTGCATAAAACGGAGTGGAATTCCCCTCACTTTTCAGCAAATGATCAGTCGTATTAAATATTTAAAGCTTAAATGGCTTACAGACGCCTGCAGGGTTGTAAGCTGCTTGAGGGAAGCGGCAGCTGAGCCACCAGAAGTTCGCTCTCGTCATCGCACCAGTAATTCCAAAGGATGACTTCACGCGGCAGTGTGTTCTTGTCACACGAACAAGGCAAGCCTTGGAGGCACAGGGTTAAGAGAACCGGTTAACAACACCTTGCGGGATGGTAATAATGGTCGGTATACGGTTCGACCTACAAAACAACCTCTAACGGATTAAATGGTCATATTTTGCGAACCAAAAGTGGTGGTATATTTTTAATGCTAATTGTCCTGTGGGGTACATGGATGGGACGTTGTGCGAAGCATCTTTTAAAGTTCCTGGTACGTAAACGGGGCTTGCGATTCCTTTCTTTGTGCCGGCAAATGCATACAAGCTGTTGGATGTGAGCATCTCTTAAGACGGTATGGCATCATCCTGCGGAAGAATATTGAACTTTTTGTGTCGTGTTTTCTGCTGCTTACAGGGATATTAGGACATAACAATGTCTGAGGTTTTCACATTACTCTCCCAAACTTTAATCTTCTACAGCCACTTAGCATCGCACAGTTTTGATAAAGCAATTTTTGAGTTCCGCTTCCATACTCCATCGTCAAGGGTTAGTGCAAGTCGCATCCCGGAAGGTGGTGTACAATCGTTTTGCGTCTTTTGCGCGCCTTCAGCTCTGTGATGGGCCATAAAAAAGTACTTTGAATAGCGTGATGTAAGCCGCCCCGTAGTCTTAAAGTCTCCGACAAAAGCGCAGAGGACAGGGTAGGACTTGCCGCGGAAGAGATAAAATTAAATATTAAATCCGTCAGTCACTTACCGCACGCACGGCGGTTTCGCGATGTCGCCTGCATTACCAAGATATCACCGCGACCGTGAAGCAGCCAATTTTTTGCCACGCTGCAGCTCTGTTTGCCCATCCGGGCAATAGAGGAAGGGTAAGAGATCTTTTTTCGCTTGGTGCAGTAGGACACTCAGTCATTGACCGCATCTGGGACAACTGGGTTACTGGAAGTAGCGTGAAAGTTCAAGGAACCGTTCAGGAACTTACTCCTACCGGCACACCATATGTTTGCCGGTGTGGAAAATGCCCCAGAGAGGTGACATATACAAAGTTGGGACGACACTAAGAGGATGAGATGTCCCACCGGACAGGAAGATGACGAAAGTTTTTCCATCCAATTACACTGCTGGAAAGTATGCGCCCGTTCCGCCTCCCCGGAAGAGGAGAAAGTTTGGTTGAAAACTTTGAAAACCGTGGCCATTAGTGTGGGGGCGAAGGTGTGCGAAAGCTTATTCTGGGTCACTTTGCTTTTACCGGGGTTGAGTCACGCGGACAGGCTCACAGCCCAGATTGGCTGCGGTTCAGGTCTACGAGGTCTGGGCTGGGCGTCGAAAGCTTTAAACTCAACCCGGGATGCGAAGCAAACTTCCCTCCCCAGAAACCGCAGACACCCAGAACGATCGGATTACGATTTTATGCTTAAATCCCTGGAAGCTGGTTCACTTTCAGCGTCGTCCACTGTCCAGAAGAGATTACGACAACGTTTTTTTTTCTCGCCCCAGATATGAGACTTTTCGGGCATGCATGTATAAATTCCAACCAATATGTCACAAAGTAAGCGTCCTCGGACATCCTGGAACGGTGGTTTCGGCTAAAGGTAAGAGTCTGCTTTTCCTGGTGCCCTTGGGAGTTCGGAGTGGATAAGGTCGGCAAATTGGAACGCTGGAAGAAAGCTGGAAACAGTCGGCAAGATTCAAACCCCCTCACTAAAACTGCTCGAGATAGTGTCCTTATGGGACATTGCTTCGTTTTTTTACGCTTCTCCATGTCACAGACAGATTCTGACCCTTCCCGGAAGAAGGTGTGCCCTGCTTTCGGAGGATAGGAAACGACGTCCTAAAGGAAGTCCTGATCTTCCTTCGAAAGGTTCAGAGGTTTGTTCTTATCGGGCATTAGAGTGTGGTATTTGATTCCGGGAAGCTTGCATCAAAGCTCGGTAAGACGATAATTTTGTCTTGACTCTTTCCCCTGGGGAGGTGCGTCGGTCAGCGCCCGTGTGGTCATGGGAGGATATTGGACGGGTTTTGTAGTAACACCGAGATTGGCTTAGGAATGGTTTGCAGATTAAACAAGTTTTACGGTTGTTTGTGAGAAACCGTCTGCAAAGAACGACTCGTATGCATTTGTCTAGCCAAGCTGAGACATTGTACGAGCTGTTTCATACAAAGTGCCACAACAGGAATGCAATTCTCGTGCAATTGAAGATATTAAGATGTAATTTTACGTGCATGGAAATAAAAACCAACCAATGGTTTTATGGAATTCAAACACCAGGCCAGAAAAACTCCACACTCTGCACAATTACTGCCACTTTTATGTGAATTATTTCTTCAAAATGTTTCGGGCTTTTATTTCTTCAATTAAACCGTCAATTGATGACACGGGACGGTCCGGCTGTGCTGTAGTCTGAAATGATTTACACGATCTCATTCGCTGGAAATTGTCCAACTGATGGTCCATCGCGTGTCTCGCAGGCCGTTTGTTTCCTTTGGATCCTTTTTTTATCGCCGCTCTTGTTGCTGCTCCTTTATTTATTTCTCTCGACACACACACACACACACACAACCGCAAACAAACAAAGTCCACTTCTCCCGCACTGCCCTCACTGAAAGGTTAAGCAAAATGTCATTCGGTAACGCTCAAAATTGAGCCAAGAATGCGGCAAAGAACCGACCAAGAAACGACGATAACCATACATCAAAGCTGCCCCGATAATCGCTCACAATAAAGCAATGGGAGAAAACGAGTTAAAGCTTTTCCATCTTTGCTCGACTGCTGCAAAGCGTAAAAAAGCACGGAGCACGGTTGGCAAAAAAAAAACGGCATGGGCAATGTTGGAATGTCGTCGTCTGTTTGCTTCCTTCCGCTTCGGTGGAGGACCATCGCTCCAGCCCGACACGACGGCACGTACGAACCGGGTGATAAGTGATGGCTTTTGTCAATCGGCTCGTTTTGCTCGGTAGAGAAGAGAGGGCGAACAGGGCTCGGAAGCTTTAAGATCAATCGAAAGGCAGCAGCTTCTGGTAAAAATGAGGCGCCTCCGTTACAAACAAATGGACCAACAAAAAACGGAAGCGTTTTCGCCTAAAAACCACTTTCTGCTCTCGCTTTGGTCTTTTGCGTTCCTTTTTACAGCACCAAAAACGATTTACTACTGAAAATGTTTCGTGTTTGTTTGCGATAGTGTGACCGGAGCGCTGAAACAGCGTTGCGGTCCAGCAGCACGGTAAGTTAGAATATTGAACTAATATTTATATTTCATATTACTCGCTCGAGCTTGGAGGCTCTATTTGTTGGTTGGTACCGTGCGCTGTGTTCACTTGCGTTGGACACGTTGGACGCTTTTGCGATAAAGTGTCAAAAAGTGACCGTTCCGTGCACTGGTCGTTTGGCGAACAGTCTATGGAAAAAGATAGAAAGAATACACACAAATCCTAGCACGAATGAATAATTGAACGCGAAACGGTGGAACGGGCGGGTCATCCTGAGTGGGGTCATCTGACCTCTTCCGATTTTGTATAGAGTTTTGCACGAAGCCCCATATCTTTAGAAGCGCACTCTCGCTCCGAGTGGTTTTTCCACTGCGGACAGTTTTCTATCTATATTTGGCGACGTATTTTCGGTACTTCACAGAACCGGTGGGAAAAATCCCGAAATGGAATTCGAATAAACCATTCAACCGTTGGCGATTTGGCGAGGAGAGGGACTGGGAATGGTAAGGACCAATTTGGTTCAACCAGATTTTGGCCAGTTGCTAGGCTTGCTGGGCGTAAAAATTCGGATCCGTTTGGCCCGATTGGCGACATAAACCCGTGTCCCGTGTGTGTTGCTGCTCCTTTGACACAGAAAGTCAAACGGTTCCGTTCGGCCGGCCTGTGACGGTGTGGAGTGTAGCACGGCCATCCTCAGGTCAGTTCCAACGTTCAAAGGTTCAAGGGAATAGAAGGTAAATCTCCGGGAAACGGTGACTTTTTTTCCAGCTCTTTTCAGCCCAGTTCAATAGTGTGCCAATGGGTGGCGGAAAGGTAATCTCGAAGCCAAAGGGAAATGAATATTTATAGAATAAATAATCTAATAAAACACAAATACACGTACCGGATTGATTGAGTGGGTTTGCCATGCTCCCGGGTTTGGCGGTCTTTGATGATGGAACCAGGATGGCTGGTACGACAGTCCGGAATAGTGATGGGAGAAAAAATCATCGAAATCTATATGTTGGACCTGAAAGGAACTAGTTTCTTTCCGTAAAGGAACGAAACGAAATAAGTGGGTTGAATGGGATTGTATGAAAAAGATAAATAAAGGCCATATTCAGCTCGTTTGTATACGTTAAAAAATCGAATGAAGAATCTTAAATT
>KB669836.1:0-86173 GCA_000349105.1 Anopheles epiroticus
TGGTTAGGCCTTGACCCTACTGGGTTGTTGTGCCACCGAAGAAGAATTACTGAATAAGCTACCAGGTGAAGAGGTTAAAATTAAGACATTCAGTTGAATTTATAATACAAAGAGCGCTTTAAATTAGAAAAAGAACAAAAACACTGAAACATACTTTTATCCCAGTGTTTGCCCTGCAGCGACCACTGTGCCACTGGGTTGGACAATAAAGATCGATAGCTCGACCACAAAACTGGCATCGCCAGGTGATCCCACCGTATCCCGTGCAAGTATTGGTGTCAGCACACCCTGGCAACACACTAACCAGCCAACTATCGAACTTATTTGATTTGACACTAAGAGCCGTTGGCGGGCGCTTTTGCACCCTTCGATCCGAAATCTCGTTAAAACTTTTTCCTATTTTACACCTTACCCAGTCACCTGAGGCAGGGTAAGGGAAAGAACTGCAGCAAGAAAGGTGCTGAAAGGAAACTTGGTTTTTTTTTTTCGTGCGCACATTTCGTCTTTTCGCTTAGCTCTGTGTTAGATTTACTTTACAAGTGGAATCGAAAATCCCGGTCCATTCCTTCCCAGCAAAGCCGAACGCCAGCTGGACAGTGGACTTATCCATTATAGGCCCTTAGCGTCCTTTTAGGATAAAGCTACAGTTTTGTTGCAACTTTTCCGCTCAATCCGAAAAAAACAAGAGGAAGCTTACAAAAGGAAAACAATGCATACAGACTAGCTAGTCGTGGGATCGGTAAGCCTGCTCCTGATCGAGAGATCTTCTCGGCTGACTTCTTGCTTTGGGAACAGTGAACAAAAAAAACTATCACACACAGCCACACATCAAAACTTGTACCCACTCATGCTTTCAAAAGCCCATGTAAGACAGTAAGGCTAAAACTTTTCGGGTTACTACCATACTGGCACTGTGGCCTGTCAGCAGCGTTGCATCGTGCTGCAACCCAGCGGGCCCAGGGTACACCGAAGGTACACCTCCTTGAAGTTGGGCAGAGGATATGCTGCTAAAAAATAACGAATAGACGGGCACAGCAAACACATAGGGCAGAGCAAAGTTTTTTAATGATTTATGTGGCTACTTCACCTTGTTGGCTTCGGATTTGCTGCTGCTGCTGCTGCTGCTGCTGGGGGCGCAAAATCATGTGAAGTTTTTTCCTACTCTCTCTCTCTCTCTATCTCTCTCTCTCTCTGTTCCACTGTTCTAACACCCTCACTCTTCCCATTCCTTAAGTTCGACGACGTGTGAAGCTGTTATGCACCCTACCGGAACAAGGAGGGCGGGAATCTGGTGCACTCATGCGAAAGGTTGACTGCGGCGAACTGGCTTCCTGACGCGCTGCCTGCCTGCAGCTGTGCAGCAGCTCTGAAGGGTGCCATGTTGTGCACAGGTACAAGTTTGGTAGTGTTTCTTTTTTTTTTTTTGCTACTATTACTTTTACAGATTTTTCTCTCCACCATACTTGAAGTGTTGATGGCATACGAGAGCGCAAGAGTGTTTGGGGTGCAGACTTTTCACAGATTCGATTAGCCGGAAAAGGTGAAAAAATATCCCGAGAGGAGTAAGCTACAATCTGGCTTGGTTGGGAAAAAAAAAAATCCAATAATTAATGCATTTGCGTACGTTACACGGCAAGCTCCTATTTTTGTATGGTTCTGTGAAGTTTAAACCTTTTATAGCCGGTCCCATCAAGGCTTAATGTAACGCAATAGCTTCATTTAAAAATTGCAACCAATTACACGTACCACCAGCTCATCAGCATTCAGTGCATTCGATCGATAATTCCCGATACAGGTGGCCACCTGCCCATGCCCCAAACTCAAACCGCATTCCCCGTTCCCCGGCGCCGTCTCGTCATGTTACTTCCGGTGCTGCTGCTGCTACTCCTGCTACTGCCACTGTTTGAAAAGTGTGTTACGACGGAAGTTAACTTCGCTGACGTTATCGGTATCGGCGGATGAGGAAAGTTTAGCAGACTGGTATGGTTTTTGCCCGGCGGTGGTTTGTGCTACCTTCCGTGCCCGGGAATCGATCCGGTACCGGTTTGTTATTTTCACGTTCCGCCGTAATAAGGTTTACGTTTAGCGTTTGCGCTATACAGCTCTTGATTGGATATTGTTTTATTTAATCAATTATATACTTATCGCTGTACTTTTGCTTTAAATAAGCTACCAAACCACCCATTTCACTAAAGACCCTTAATAGTACATATCACATGTCGTAGAAATATTGCACCGAGTTTTGGCTCAACGCTTCACACTTTACACCTTAACCACACAGGATAAACATTCGTCGCTTGCTGCGCTTCTTCTTCAGTAGCTCCTCCTCGGATAGTTCCTCCGTTATCTCTTTCGGGCCACTCGCGGTAGCATGCTTTTTACGGTTCTTTGCCTGATCGCTCTGTAAAATTGCACCATATTTTTTTTTATTATTATTCCTTCCCATATTCACTCACTGCTCCCGCTCTCTTCGACTTACCGCAACGAGCACGCCCACCTGCATCGTCTTTAGCAGGCGCATCGCGTCGGACGAGTGGCCAAAGTCGTCGAAATCCTTCGTCCCATCCTTACCGGCCCACTCGGTAATGAGCTCACTGCCGCCCGGATGATCCTCCATGTACTGCGTCACATCGTACACCACGTCCCGTATCACAATCCACGTCGGGCTACCGGCCTTCCCATTGCGTAGTGCCACTTCCGCCAGCGTGTACTCGATAATTTCTCCCGGCATGGTTCTTTTTTCTTGCTTTCGCTCTCCTATCGACGCACTTTTGGTGCAGCTAGACGCATGAATGGCCACCCGGTGGACGGCGGTCGATAATTTTATAGATCGGTCAGCCCACGATCTGATTAGCGTAATCTCGGACGCGTGCGTAGATTATGGAATGGACAAGAATGGGTACGTGATTGAAATGAGATTTCCGCTGTTTAGTTCCAGACCTACCGCACGTCCCGGGCACACAACGGAAGCGGCTATTGACGTCAGGCATATTTTTCACTCTCATTGCGCGGCGGAGGGTTTTGCTATCTCTTATATTTGTACTTGATTGCAGTCGATATCTTGTTCAACAAAGAATAAATTCAAGCATCTTGTTCGAAGGCTTCTTGGGAAGCCATTCTATATTACCCTTATGCTCACATTCGTTCTATTAAAACTCCATTCCTGCAGATTTTATCGCAGTGATGGATTTAACACAACACATAGTAACGGGCGATTTGCAGCCCAAAAGGACCAATTATAGGTTTTATCTAAAATTGTTGGATAAAACGAGTTTAGTCTTGCTATCCTCCAGGCTCTTTATGGCAAGGGTTCGAAGAATTCCTCCGGGCCACGAGTCCTAGAGGAACAAATTATGAATTTTCTGAAAAATTTCATTGCTTTGATTCAATACTCTGGGTAACAGGTCCTTGTGGTGCATTTGTTTGTTGTGTGGGTCTAAATTGAGGCAATTCATGTTAATATTTATTTTACATCAACACATATTTGCTGTAACAAATTCTCAAACGGTGCCAGTTCATCATAAAAAAATATTTTTCGTGTGTTTCTACTTGAAAACTGCTCTATCGTAACCTGAATTGTATTTTTATTATTGCGAGGCACTTATAAATAATACAAAACATACAAATTATTCAATGCACGGTGTAAAACACTCTAAACAACTTAACCCATCAACCAACGGTCGATTCAAACGTAAATGCTAACCCACAAGAACTCAGCACACCCGCTGTAAACCTTTGCCCCATGACAGCCACCACTGATCGTTCTTATCGTTTTCGTGCGGAAAACACAACACACTTGGTCTGCTGCGGGGTGGCACGGGGTGGAATTAAAAAAAAACAACACATTTAGTGGTCGTGACGAAAACGCGAAAAAGTGTACCCGTAAGCAACAAAAGTGGATACGTTTCCTCACCCCTGGCAGGTATCGCCTTATCAGTGAGTGAGACGACAAAAAGTAAAGCGATTGAACGCCACATCCACCGGAATTGCCTGCCTGCCTGCCCTGGAGCAGGCCAGCGCAAAACCGCAGCACACCCGTAGGGACGGCTGGGTGATACATAGATTACGTGTTTTGCGACGTGCAACCAGAGAACAAGGCGAAAACATACACACATACTGGTACAACTGCTATCATTGATTTACAGACTGACCCGCAAGGACGAGAGCCCGCTCCAGTGCCAACATCGTTTTGTGAGGATTTTGCGCGTTAAAGGAAAAAGCCAAAACGCGCGTTCCAAAGTGCGTGGGAAGGTTCCGGGGGTCATTCGTTCGTTCGATCGAGTGTGTGTTTGTGTGTAATGGCATCCCCTCATCAGACAGTTGGTTGCTGTGATCACATTGCCTGTTGATAGCATGTCGTCGGTCGCTTCGAAGCGTCGGGTAATGACACGGACCCGTACGGAGTCTATCGGTTTGAGAAGAAACGCAACCGCTGCCAGCCTGTACCCGGGTGGAGTCCCCCGGACATCAGCAGCTGTAGCAGCGTCAGCCGCAGCTCGGAACGCAGGAACGAGCGCGATGGAAAATTCCATCATGACCACATCAGATACACTGGCCACTGGTGCCGAGATGGTGGTCGTTGAGGATGTTTCCTCATCGATCGAGCACCACCATCACCATCAACATCATCATCATCACCCGTCGGCGCTGATGAACGGGATTACCATCACGCTGGCGAACGTTGGCGGTACCGTCACCATCGGCGACGGGAACGAAGAGGAGGAGGACGGCGATAGTCATAATAAGTACGATGTCGCTGATAAGGATGAGCACGATTTGGGCGCTATCGATTTTGCCAGCGCAACGAACCACAACAATATGGCAGCGCAGCCGACGCCATCGGGCGGCGATAAGATGCGGGGCTACGGGACGAACCCGGACGAAGATAACGAAACGAGTGCAGCGGCGATGATGATAGTGGATTCTGTGGCTGCTGTCGAGACAGCGAGCAGCAGCAGCAGCAGCAACAGCAGCAACAGCAGCAGCAGCAGCACGAGCAGCTCGAGCGGCTCGAGCGGTACTACCTCGCGGAGCAACTTATCGCAGCGCGGCGAGCCGGCCAACGAAGAACCGCTTGCCGATGACGTAGAGCAAGCGGAAGGGGTCGGACAGGAAGAGGAAGAAGAGGACGTTGACGAAGAGGAAGAGGAGGAAGAAGATGAGGAGGAGGAAGAGGATGAAGAGGGGCAGGCGCCGAGGGTGGATGAGGAGCCCGGCGTGAATGTGAAGATCACCGTGGACAAACTGCAGCTGCAGATGATGCACACGGATGACGATCCGCTGCTACAGGAAACGATAAACGCACTCATGAACGGGTCGGCCGGGATCGAGGTGGTCAACACGTCTGAGCACGATCCGACCGTACCGGCGGTAACGTCCGGTGCGGACGAATCGACCATTGCGACCGTAATGGCCACAGAGATGGGTGTTGTTACTAGCGGTGCCGGGAGCCGACCGGCAAACGAGGAAGTTGAGACGGACCGCAACTACGAGTGCACGTACTGCGGGAAGTTGTTCACGCGCTCCAACACGCTCGCGTACCATCTGAAGGTACACACCGGCGAGCGGCCGTTCAAGTGCAAGCACTGCGCCAAAGCGTTCCGCGAACAGTACCGACTGATGAAGCACCTTAAGACCCATTCGAAGTATCGCAATCGCCGGTTGGAGCAACAACCCGAGCAGCGAGCGATGGTGGCCCCGGCAGGGCGAGTTCACCTACAGCGCGGCGGCACAACGGTATCCGCTCTAATGGCCGGCGCCAACGGGCTTGTTGCAACCGGAGAGGAAGATTACACGACCGGCGACAGTGAACGTTTCTTCAAGAGCTACGATCTTCCCGACGGTTCGGTGGCGATGAAGCTCGAACCGGACATTTCGCTGACGGAAGAGGCGGAAGCATCCGAGGATGTCGGCCCGGAAGCGATGCTTGCAACGGAAGAGGTAGAAACGGCCGAAGAGAAACAGCATCACCACCAGCACCACCAGCAACAGGAGCAGCAGCAGCAGCACCAGCACCAGCTCATCGAAGAGCAGGAGCAAGATCCGAATGCCATCATGCAGGAAGGAGTTATACCCGGGGAAGGGACCGAAATTCGATACCAAATCATTGAGGAGCGTATCAAGTCGCTGCAGCGTGAGGTACACATCGTGAACCAGAACCTGTCCCGGGTGGAGTCAAAGGTGGACGGGTTGACGCGTATCATTTCGCTGTTTATTTCCAAGTTTGAGGATGAAGCGGAACTGGCAAATCAAGCGGCACAATTGCAACAGCAGCAACATCAGCAGCAGCTGCAGCAACAGGAACAAGAACAAGAACAGGAACACGAACAGGAACATGAACAGGCACAGGAGCAGGAGGAGATATTTACGACCGAAGGCGAAACAGTCGTTCCCGTTGCGTCCCTTACCGTAATGTCACACGAAGAGCAGCAGCAGCAGCAGCAGCAACAGCACGCTTCGAACGCTGCGTCACCATCATCAACGATTCAACCGAAAACCATCTTCCTCACGTCAACCACTCAAAGCTCATCCGCTACCCAGGTTCAGGTGCAACCGGTTAGCGTATTCCATTCTTCAACCTCTCCCACCATCACCCACCACCACCATCACCAGCAGCATCGAGCCGGAACGGTCGCCAAAGAGGCTCGCACCAACACGCATTACTATCACTTCACCGATTCGGGCCCGGTGGTTCAGGTGAAACCGGAAGCATCTTCCTCCCCGAAGGCGTCTTCGCCCAGCCCAACACCACCACCGGCACAACCAACCGGTCAGGTACAACAAACGCAGCATCACCATCTCACACTGGTCGGCAACAATCAGCTGCTCGATACATTCCCCGAGATACCGGAGCTACCGATCCGGACCGTGAGCGACTTTCTCGACCTGAACGATCACTGCACGGATAACGAGCAGTTCCTACTGCAGATGGTGAGGATGATGGGATGCAATCGTGCTGGTTTTGCTTATCATACTTATAACGTTTTCCCTTCCAACAGATGATACGACTACATCAGGAAATACACAACTCGCAACCATTCCAGCGGAACATTAAGCGTATGATGGAAGCGCTCGTCACCTACGAGGTCCTGTGCCAGTTCAGCTGGAGCGGAAAGTCGGCCATCAATGGACGTAAGTGTCGTAATTGATCTAATTAACCGAAATTCGTTAACCTGTCTTAACCTGCCTACTACAGAGTACACCAAGTACGTGTTTGGAAACAGTCTGGGCATTATCGATCTGCTGACGAAAACGCTCAACCTGGGCAAAAGTGCGCAGGAAGCCGAAGCGAACCAGAAGCCTATCTTTGCCGCCATCCAGAGCTTCATCAAGCATTCGCGCCAGAACATGATACGGGACAGCCGGAAGCGGCGGGATCCGATGCGCGGCGGTGTTGCACTGACGGGGACGGGCGGAGAAATTGTGGCAGCAGGTGGTATGGTGCCTGATACAACCACCGCGACGATTGCGTACCACGTGAACGGTGACGAACGGTTGCAGATAAAGCAGCTACGGTCGGAGCGTCACCATCATCAGCAGACGGAGCTGACAAATCCGTTCTAATGCAGGAAATTAGGCTGAAAGGAGGTCAGTTGTGTATGTAAATAACTTGCTTATTAGTTATTTTGTAGATGATATATACATATATATATATGTATATTAATATAAAAAAACATTTAAATATTCGAAAGTAGTAGTGGTAGCTGTGAAAAGCACACGCTCTCACATACCCACGAGGCAAGTTAAATATGTTTTATCCCCCTAAGGACGACACAAAAAAGGGTATTCGATAAGGGATGATTATGTGTACATGTCTGTAGCCTATATGTAGTACATTCTAAACGTTATTTAACCACCCCCCTCCCCCTCTCCCCCCAAAAATCGAAGCGAACAACAGGGTGAGAAGAAATGAGAAAAAGAAAGGATCAATAAAGTAAAACTAGCTCTACATTAGAAATAGGCTCGTCTGTGTTACCATTTTGTGGGTGAACTATCGCTCGGTTTGATTTTATTCTCTATCGATTTACGTAGTAGAATCTCCTAGAGGGCATAGCCCGGGGGACATTTTTATTATAAATGCCTTATGTGCCCTGTTTTTTAAACCCCGTTTTATACAAACGTCCTTTCAGTGTTGTACGACTCGCAAAAGGAGTCAATTGCGACAATAATAGAGCGAAAAACATGTGGACCCCCTTATGACAAATTCAATCCGTGCCAGGGACTAACTCGTTATGTGAGTTCAATACAACTTTCAACCCATTTTCACAACAAAAGACAAACAATTGTACTAAGAAGATTAGTTGAATTGCTCGTTAAAAAGACATTTATCGAGCAGTTCAATTTACTCGTTATGAGAACGTGCACTCCATACGGATCCATAAAAATACTCACGGACGTTCTAAACGATATAGACAGCAGAGTTAGTTCATTTTTCAATCGAAACCTTTCTCCTAAACTTAACTACATTCTAATCCAACAGACTGTACTGTACACCTGCTGCTGGTCTGCTGCTGGCCTTTTTACTGTGCATTGTCCCCGCCCTCCGTCCCGTTTACCGCTATCGGTTGCTCCTCGAAGCAATGACTGAGCGCATCGAAATGATCCACACCGAATCCGCCACTGACCGGTTTCTGCTGTCCCACCGTCATCAGTTGCTGCTGCCCAGGAGTGCCGTAGCTGGCGCCGCCAAAGTTGCGCAGATAGTGATAGAATCTGCTTCCGCGCCTTTCCACCGATGAACGGGCACGCTCGTAGCGGCAGATTTGGCGCAGCAACGGTTCGTAGTCGCATGCCGTCACACGCGACCGTATCCCGTTCACGCCAATGTAGGACGCTATCGTTCGGCTGTGAAAGAAGGAAAAACGTTTTACAAAGCCGGACGATTTGGATAAGAACCAATGAACAGCTAAAAAACCAACCGTGGCGCTTGCTCCAGCTTCCTCAATGCGTCGTACGCTTTGGCACCCATTCCCTTCTCACCGTCCGTTGCCTTTTGGATGCTTCTCGACTCACCATCGCCCGTGTCCCTGCGCCGACTGAACCAGTCGATCCAGGAGCCTTCCACCAGCGCGTGCCCCATCTCGTTCGCCAGCTGCTGCTGCTGCTGCTCGTCGTGTATGTCCTTCCCGTACCGTATCCGGTTACGCTGCGTTACACCCCATCCCGCTTCCGCGTGGCTTATGTTGTCGTACAGGGTGGCCAACTCCTCGCACAGCACTACATCCGGAGCAGTGGTCGGTTCCTTTCTTCCCCCATTGCTGCTGCCCCGTTTTCCACGCTTGCCTTTACCACTTTCGTTCTTCTCCCCGGCGGCGGCGGCGGCGGGTGTCAGTGTTGCCGTCCTCAGCACTAACTCCATGTTACACCAGAGCGCATGGAAATCCACCGGTACGCGTATAACGATCTTTTCGTTCTGATTGCGCGTGAACAGCTCGTACAGCGTGGTATGATAGTTCGTCCCGAGCGCTCGGTCACGCTTTCCAACGTTTTTACGAGCAGCCTTTCCCGAATGCGGCGACTGTTCATCCTCCATCTGTTCCCCGGCGTCGTCATCGTCCTCTTTGCGGGTTTCGTTCAGCGCCGTGTTTAGCAGCTCGCCCTCCTCAGCAGCATCCTGCAGCTCCCGCCGTTCGCTAGCCGATGCAAAGCGTGCCATATCCCCACCGCTCTGTATGAAGAACTGCAGCTCGTTCAGCGTTTTCCGCATGTCCTTTCCGTTGTACGCGTACAGCCTGCCCAGGTCGTGCTGATCGATCGGTATTCGCTCGACGAGTGCCAGCAGCGAAAGAAACTTGGCCACATTGGCGACCCCGGGCGCACTGTACCGGATCACGTTGTTTCGTGCCATGTAGCGGCCCATATGGCTGCAGGACGGGTTGGTGGTGGTAAGTATGATCGGGCGCTTCGACGTAGCGATCAGTTGATTAATCGCACCGAGAAACCCATCGTCCTGTTCGAACACAATGTCCGCATCTTCGATCAGGATCAGCGAACGTTTCTTCGACCCACTGCCGTTCGCTTCGTTGAACGAAGGTCTGCGCTCCAGGCAGCGGAACACGTCGTTTAAACCGTTGCCCTTTCTACTTGCACCTCCGCCTTTCGGGCGTCCGTTCACTATCAGCCCATCGGTAGAATTCGACCGTTCCGTCTTCTGGCGCACCAGATGACTCTGCGTCGCTTCCAGCAGCTCCTGCAGGATTATCTTCCCTTTCCGCCGGCTGCTCGCATTGATCTCCAACACGTTAAAGTTCATCTCGTTCGCGACGGCGTACACGTGCGATGTTTTGCCACTGCCCGGTGGTCCCACCAACACGACATGATTGCAAATGCCGGACAAACCGGCGGCGGATGACGAGCTGTTGCTATCGTTCGACAGAAGAAAATCATCGTCATCCTTGCTGGAGGCGAGAAAGTTATTTTCCATCTTGCCCCCTGCACCACCGCCACCGCCACCAGTACCATTGCCCTCTTCCTGCCAGGGGGACAGAAATTGCGACAACAGATTGGCCGGCTCAAAGTTGATCAGAATCTGCGCCCCGGTCTGTGGTTTATATTTTTCCGTAAACAGCAGCTCCCCATTCCGACACCCGTACGTGGGCTCGACGATTTCGATGCTCTCATCCCGCACCTTCTCGTCCCGTATCCGTTGCTGCTGATGCTCTTGATAGATCGCTCGGAACTGCTTGTACGCCCGGAACACCGGAAAGTTCGGATAGCGCTGCTTGTAATCGCGCACAATGTCCTTCACGTTTTCCACCTCCGGCAGCTCCCTGGCATTCCGGACCGTGTCCTCCTCCTCCTCCTCCCCCTCTTCCAGATCGATAGGTTGCCTGCATTTTTCAAGCGCCTCTTCAAAATCGTACTCGCTCGCACCGGTAAACATGCCGAACCGGATCTTTCTGCTCTTGACGAGCTTCTCAGACGGCGAATCCAACTCCTCCGGACGTAACTTGATGCAGCTACGGGCGAAGTTTATCCTCAGTCCGGGTGAGGAAGGCAGCTTGTCCTTTGCTTGCTGCGTGACATGACTTATGAGTGGAAAGACGGGCGATTCGTTCAGTACGTGCTCTTCGTACGCCGTACGCTTTTCCCACTCCTGACGCATTTTTTCCGGAATGCCCGACATTAGGAACAGCTGCCGAGCGCGCACCTTCTCCGGGTCTTCCGCTGGCGTAGCTAATGCTGCTGCTTTGCCACGGGCAAACACGGGGGCCAGCTTGACTGATTTGGGTGTGGTGGGCCAATCGACCGTTGCAGCTTTGGAGGAACCACCACCTGCATTCCCATTCACACCGGAGGAGTTGAACATTCGCAGCGACGGACTCTTTACCACCTTCATTGCGTTCGGTGACTGCACGTTAATGATCTTTAGTGGTGTCACAATCGGTGGTTTCTTGCTGGTGACCGCTTTCGGTTCATCCTTCGCCGGGCTATACTGCTCGAAGGCGGAGTAATCCTTAATGCGGTTAGCGCAGGACCGACGTGGACGGGACGGAGGAGTCTCCTGCTTGACGTCCTCGCTCTCGACGACCGGTGTAGTGGCGGTTCGGGATGATGACGGCCTAGACTGCGATTTGCTTCCCGTTGGCGTGATCTGTGATTTGCTCAACAATGGTGAACCGTTCGGTTGACCTGTTTCCGGTGTGAGCTTTGCAAAGTATCCAAGCAGACTGTCCTTTTTCTTGCGCGGCGAGGAAAGCTGCTCGAGAAACTCGTCACCCGACGAATCACCAACCTTTGCAACGACTACCTCCTCCTCTGGGACCTTCTTCGGGCGTCCTCGGGGCCTTTTCGCCACCTTCAACTCCTGCGGTGCCTGCGACGGTTTTGCCTCCGTCGGGCTGTTCTTGTACGCTGGTTTAGAGTCTACCTTCCGCGGTTCCACTTTCGGGCGCAATGGGGACGAGTTTGAAGCGTCTGATATCACCACCACTTCGTCCTTCTCCTTCTCATCCTTAGCTGACTCTTTTTTCTCCAACTCTTCTGTAGGTTCCACCTCCGCGCTCATATTACCGATCAGTTTCTTCAGTCGTTTGGCCCGCTTGTTCAGCTGCCGCTCAATGTACTCCTCTTCCGCTTCCTCCTGAAACTTGCGCTTACCGGCACCCTTCTGCTCAGCCCACTGCTGCAGATGCAGTGTGCGCTTCGCCTTTTTCTCCCGGACAAGCTGCTGTGACGGACTCATCTCACTTGGATCCTGCTCCCGACCGGGCGAGTTAGATCCAATACATTTGGAGCGCGCCGTCATCATCAACTGGAAGGCGTTTATTGTTTTGTTTTCCTTGCCTGTCTTTTCCGTGACCTGTCCATTGGACGATGCTGGTGCAGCACTCACCGTGACATCGTGTTTCAGGTCCGGCTGTACTTCCTTTAAGCTCTGCTTTCGGGATTTCCTGCTGGATTCGGGTGTACCATTAACATCATTCGATCCCTTCTTCAGCTGAGACTTGGTACCTGAAGATGAAAAGGAACAAAAATAAGTTAGATTTTTTACCCAACAAGATCGTCAAGCTAAACTTACTCTTCTTCCCTGTGCGATCCATTTTCTTCTCTTCAGTCTTTTCATCCGATCTCTCTGCCAACTCGTTTCTCTCTTCCTTTGATTGTTCCGATGCGGTCGCGGCCACCAGCCTGCTTCTTGCACGTGCGTGCTTCTTTGCGTGCTTTCGTTTCTTGAGTGACTTCAGCACCGAGGTCATATTCTCCGCTATCAACCGATCAAGCTCTGGCTTGGACAACGCCAGCAGGGAGCCGCCGGATGCCGTCGACAACGAAGAGACCGACGATGACGATGACGACGACGATGAGGATGCCAGCAATTTTGGTTTGCGCAACTCGCTGTGGTTCAGGCATGCTTTGGTACTAGTTCCAGCTGCCATCATCATCGCCGTTCGGTCTGCATTGGCAATTGTGCTGCTGACTGCGATGTAATCTATGCATAACGAGCGGATAGCAGCAGCATAACCAGAAGCAGCGAACGTAGTAACACAATCCACAGGGATAAAGTTTAAGAAGCCACGTTAGCTGGAACACTAGTTGAACGTGGTACCATCACATGGAAATGGGTGTAATTTAATCCACGAGAGCAGAGTTTCTTCGCTGAGGTAGAAAACAGCAGCGATTTCTTCTTTGGACTCCGTTTGACAAAGGGTGTTCGCGCGTATTTTTGTTGTTGTCAACGTAGCTGTCAAACAGCTGTGAAAGGAGACGGCACAATGGAGTGTCTTTGGACAAGAATTCTCCGAAAACAGTTTGTATCACGTTATCATAAGGTTTTTCGAAAGAATAATTGAAAATTTTGTGAGCAAAATGAGCAAACACTAAATCTTCAAATATTAGGTGGAACGGTGAACAAAGGATTATTCTATAAGGTCGTAGCAACTTTTGTTCGTTAAAACGAACGCGTGGATGACAAATTGTCCATTCAAATTGACGGTTTTATTTGCTATTTATGACATGTGAGCTTTATGGGTATCCGCAAAAGACTTTACACGAATTTGAATGATAAATATCTATTAAAAATATACCCAGCAAAACGGCCTTGCTGTCAACACTGAAATAAAAAAACACTACCCGTCGGTACCCTTTTTGAATGACAATACTCTATGCAATTAGCTAAACACGTGCTCGTATTATTTTCATCACGCTGCTTACTAACTCCGCATGTTGCACGCTGCCGTATCACATCACTTCAAACCATTATTTTTACAATATAAAACATGACAATCGCGTAACCATTCGCTTCCCCTATCGCTCTTTTCAGTGCTTTACGGCATATTATAAGATTTCGTATCGCGTATAGTCACAACCGCAACACTGCACTTCCTTTTTCCGCAACACGCAACGCGGTTGCTTCACGCTCGGCGCTTAAGTTAGAGCGTAAAAAGCTGGCGATCAAAACAAACGGCCAGCGAAATGGCAATAAGATTTGTGGAATATAATAAAGGCGCACGCCCCCGACACCGTGAAGTAATCGATCGTGTCGAGGCTTTCGATCGGGTTTCCGATTCGCCGTAAGCGGAAACTTTTTAAGCAGATCGTAAAACAAACCACCAAAGAAGGGAGAGAAAGACTGCGAAAAGAAGCTTTCCCCTTACAAATATTGAAAATTGATTTTGAGAAAAAAATGGATACCTTTCGCAAAACTGATAGCCATAACTGAATGGGGTAATTGACAAAAACAAATGAAACAGTTTTCATCGTTAAAGTATAACGTTAAAGGACAAATTTCTAACGTAGCGAGGAGTCCAACATTCATTCGAGAGGAATCGTTAAGCAGCTCAAAAGGTTAAAAAAAACAAACAAAGCGCTTGAGTTTCACGTGACATAGGCGCAAGTTTCAGTCGGGTTTAATACCAACTCTAATAAAAAATGCAGAGAACAAAACGAAAATAAAAATTATAATACAAAAGCGGTGCTTCTATCTCTATCTTACCTGAACCGTAAGGCACCGTATACACTTTATAAATTTCATTCACTTTAATCAACATTCCATTTATTGCAAAACTTGCCCAAGAGAAATGTCTTCCCAGCTTTTCTATCTCCCATGAGACGCTGAAACTTACAATAAAGCACCGGATTAGGAGAGGAGTTGTTCCTCTGGGGAAGTAAAGCACGAATCTCGGCAAACGCGAACGCAGCTGCGATGAGTCGGAGAGATGAGTTCAGTAGATAGTAGTACACTCTGGGCAACCGTCCACTTACATAATGCTGCGTTGTCAACGGCCGCCGAGAGGCATCATTGTTTACCGCACCGAGCGAAAATAAAATCCTCGTCTTTAGCTTTCAACGAGAGAATCTTATTTTATTGTGCCCTCTTCCACTTTGCCTAAGCAACAATCATCTACTCACGTTCCATCCCCAGCGGTAAAGATTGTGTGCAAATCGAGCACCGTCGAGCAAGCAGATCACGACTCAGCCAGTCACCGACGAGTCGGAAACGTCGATAGCATGGCAAAGGAAAGCTTCCACAGCATCCAAATCGAGCGAGTTTAGTTGCAAATGCATCTGCAGCATCCCGGAGCCCGAAGATTTAGTAAGTTTTCCAACCCCAGTTTGCGTGAAGGTACTCTAACGAGCACTGTTGTTGTTTCGTGCTTGTAAAATTTCCAATTCGATTGCCTGGAGTGATTCATTGACTTGCCGAGAAGCGCACACACACAGCAAAGAAATGCCAACGATCTCCACCATTGGGATGGATGGGAAGGAAAAAGGTTAGACTTTCGCCTCGTCACGGTAAGCACCATTTGGTGATCCTCGGAGCGGTTTTGTCAATCATGAGCCATCTGTTTGTCAAGTAGGTTGCTCTGATAGAGGAGCATCCAACCACAGGTTGATCGCGTGGTAAAACAAGCTTAGATAAAGAATTGATTCCACTGGGTTGGAACCCTTTCTCGCAGAACAGAGGAAGAAGAAGATCCAGGCTTTAAAGTCCATTTAAGTGAGCCAGCAAATAATTAACCTCAAAGAACTTGTTGCAATGGGCAAAGCTGAAACGTTATTCTAACTGTTAAGCTTCAGTACACACTGACGCCTTTGAGGTATATATACGGACCAAATTCGACAAAACCTTCCTAACCCGACGTGCGAGAAATAGATGTCCAAACGGATTTTAAGCTCCTTGCTTAGGGAGCTACAATGAAGGCACCGATAGGATGACAAGCTGTACAATCACCTCGCCAGGCATCGTGGCCCATACTGAAGAGCTAAAATTTTGTGGAAGCATCCAAGATCAAGGAAATGGCAGACGACGGTACAAGACCGTGAGGGATTTTCGACTCTTTTAACAGCTGGACTGAGTAATAAGTAAATTAAAGCTTGGTATTGAAAGCTATGTGTTTGGCTTTGTGACTTCCACTCCATTACCTGACTAAAGAGGCGCATATGTATCGAGAAGAAATCTACAACATCTTGGAGATAATAAAGATCTGAGCAATTACATAAGTTATCAGATGTCATTCAATAAGAAAAACGAATATGCATTCTAAAGATACTGTGAATATCTCCGAAATGTCCTCCTTTTGAAAACTACATCATTATGTATGTTGGAACCCCAAGCATCGAAACATGTCTTTCGACTCGATGATCACATAGTCCTGAATACTATGCTTCATTTCCGAGCAGAATTCCAAATACCTTACACATACGTGTTTATGTTAAACTCCCCAATTACCTTATCCAACTCCAAACAACAGATCTTTCGTCACTTATGTAGAATATTCAGAGAGATTATATAGAAAACACTCCACAATCATCCCACTACCAGGAACCATCAACACTGCAGCATTTCCTTCCATCTCCCCGATATCTAAAAGACGGTCTCACTCCACCGACTAGCAAAACATCCAAGCCAGGCGTGAAAACTTCCCTTCAAGCCATGTAACCAGTAGTGCTGATTTGATTACGCTGCGGCATTTGTCATGCAGCAGAAAGCTCACGGGTAGCGTTCGCTAAATTGGTAAAGCCCTCACAATGTGAATGCCGCGTGTCAGCCAATAATCGCCTCGCCAGATGTCATCACCGTCCGTTTGATTGTGGTTTTGCGTAATGTCCACACGATGTTTGCGGGACGGAAGGAACGAGGTACGCCATCGCCATCGCCGTGTACCTGCAGAGTAATTGCGTTCGTCTCCATTGTCTAGAGGACTCTCCACACACACACACACACATACAAGCCGACACGTTATCAGTGATACGTGTGGCGTGGAAAATGATTAATGGTTGCTTTTTTTTACACAAAACAAACCGGGAAAACAGCACGCGTCTCCGCAACACAATGAGGCAGATGTGCAACGATGGGCTGTTAATAGAATTATTAATTTAAAATCCATCCACGGTTGATATTGGAAGCAAAACAAAGAGACACATTCAAAGCTCGGTTGAGTAAGGCTGAGACTTACGGTGAACGAGTTTGTATTCAATTTTCCAACCCCTTCCCGGCAAACAGCCCTTCAGCAGCACGAAACTTTCCAACAGGCCCAAACTCTGGAGCTCCAATGGAGCTTAATGGCACTACACTAATCGTCAGTGTTTACGATTCGTCCGGTCAGTCATCCGTCTCTCTTAGGAGATCGAGATCCGATGCGTTGTTTTTGATCCAGTGCCATTCCACGCCGCTCACTGAAGCAGATCATGAGCGGGCGGGTTTCCGATTGAATCATAAAATATGCACACCATTTATGACGCACATGTAGGGACGGTCGTATTTTTCGACCTGCCGCCTGTTGCTTCGCATCTGCGCGGAATGTACAGCTGCCCATGTGCACGTGGCCCGTGACTCAAAACCTTCCCCGCCATTCTTACGACGAAGAATTACAGTTCAATATCTTGCTGCACATAAATCAAACTTAACTACACACACACTCTCTCTCACTCTTCCTCCCTCCCGCTAGACTACCCTTTCTTTCCTTAAATGGGAAATTTGAATTTTCCTTTCCAATTTTCCCAACCAAATCCATCCCGCTGAAAAGCCCTTACCCATCGGTAACGATCGTTGAATATGAAGCGTAAGAGAGCATGGGGAGGGGGTAAAAACATAATTACCCCACTTCTACCACCGCTCACGCCATCCGGTGTTCCGGTGCATCGTTCAGTTCCGCGGTCTAGCACTCCGGCGGTTCCTTACACGAGGCGTAATTTCAACACGTGTTGCCCCAACACGGTGTACATTCATCCGTGAGGTAATCTCTTTTTTTCGGTTCCTCGTGTAGCCTCCCCAGCCTAGAAGGGCGTTCAATTTTTATTTGGATGCGGATCATTATGCTTTTGCCGAGACGGAGAGGCGCACCACCTCCCTGGTGTGGTGGAAGTTGGTACGTTTTTCCGTACGAGTAAGCGCGCGATAGATGGTAACGCCTTGGCGCAATCTTGCGACAGACCGCGTTGAGTGAAATGCGCAAGATTTCACCAAAAACGGTCCGATTGTTTCAGTCGCTGGTGTGTAATGGCAGGTACGGGTAAGACACGCTTCACCATGACACATGTTGGATCTGGTGAGTTGATTTCCCGAAAATCAAGCCTTTGGAGCAATTGGCCTCGGCGTGTGTGACGGAAGAGCAGATAAGCTGTCGCACGATCGACGTTTCAGCCCGATCGAACGATTGCCATTCACCGCGTCAGCGGCGATGAACTTCCAGAACCGAGCACGACGATGATGGGAGCTGCGAAAGTTTGCGGACCCATTTAATTGCCTCCCCCGTCGGTGGGCTAATTCAATTTAACTACCAGGCTCGGGGCCTGGTACCAACTCATGCAACGCTAATTCCTGCAGTTGCGGCCGCTTCACCGGCTATGACTCGTAATCTGCATCTACGCCGAGCTGCGGACGGTGATCACCGTATCGGTAGCGCACAAGAAATTGTGTCCAATGGTGAAGATTTAAGAGATGGCCAGTGACCAACGAGCGACGAATAATTTCTTTTCCACCACTCCCACCTCGCAAACGAGAAAGCACAGACCCCGCACCAAGCCAGGCGAAAAGCGGCCCAGCAGTGATTGCAGTGATGCGATGCACCCGAGCGAACGGGCAAGGACGCGAGCAGGACTGTAATTATCATTTTCGTCATTATTAAGCCCCTGCGCAGAATCATTGCCGGGGACGAACGGCTTTAAGCTTTCACCGGCACCAGGGACCACCGGTAGGGCGAGAATCATCGAACGGGCAATGCTGGTGCCCTTTGCGAGGGTTGCGAAGCCTTTTTCGGGACGGCGGACTTTCCAGAAAGTGACCCCCGGAGGCGGTGGCACGTTCGGTGCCACTCCAGAGTGCTGCTCCTAATCTTAACTTCAAGCAAACGGGATCGAAAGATCAGCTGTCAGCTGTTTACCTGGAAGTTCAGAGCTGTCAGAGCATTAAAGAGTGTGACTTTTCAGTTTCACAAGAAATAGATAAGGGTGAAAGCTCATTCGTCTGGGGAGGGTTCTCTATCGGAAATGGTTTCTATGGGATTTGTCTTTACTGTGGAATGGATTGGCAATTAAGTTTGGCTGGGGTCAATACACTTCGTGTGCAGTAATCAAGCTAGATTTGTTGAAGGGGTACACACTTCCATGATGCAGAGTGTTCAAAACTGCTTCATAACTTCCCACTTCAAAGTATTACTGCCGTTCATTTGACAATGATAGCAAATATCGGGTTGATCCATAGAAGATCATTTAGCTAAACTGGTACTGAATTTAAAATTAGAGCTACATAAGTTTTGTGAACTTCAGACCAAGTTGAAGATATTGATATCTTCTGGAGATAATTACTTGAATAATACTTGAATTGACTACAATTACAGCAAGAATTGAAGTGATATGCAATGCAAAAAAGGATGTACGCGTATGAATCCTAGACTATCACAAAGAAGGATCCTATTATTTTGAAGATATTCAGAAGACTCATCTTGGATTCTGCGGTAATGCTCATACAATCATTTACAAGTTTTTGAATTTTGTTATTGGACACACATAACATTGAATAGATTTCGGACTCTAGACTCAGGATTGCTATCTGGCCACTATAGACCGCATTAAACTACTTCTGATAGATGGTCATCACCTCAGAAAGTCAGGAGGTAAATGCCCACAGTTGACTCTAACGTCGGTGCTCAATTCTGGACTTCAGTGGATTGTTTTGGAGATCATCATCGAACAAACCCTTCAAAGAACAGTAAGCCTCTTTGTAAACTTCAAAGTTATCCAGCAACGCACAGGGGAGTTAGCAGTAACTAATCGTGGCTTCCACGTCGCTCCGAGAGCAAGGAAGTCAAGCCGCCCATGTTAGGACCCTGACGACACCTTTCCTCGGTGCACCACTATACCTCGAAGCCCATAATGACATTTTACGTAAGCATGATTAGCAAAACGGTAAAACGGTTTCGTGCGATGATGCATCGCCACCGGCGCAGTACATGCCGCAGAAGAGCTGCCACAGCAAAACAGGAAGAGCACATTAGAGCATTAACAGCCTGGTGCGAGCTGGCCAGACCATTATGCAGGAATTAATCGTGCATGGATCGGACAGTGAGTGTCGCGTTTGCAAAACAAAACAGCACAGGATCGACGTTCTGATCGAGAAGTTGGATACAAAGAAGCAAACAGTGGCACATGGTATCGGAAGTGTTCTAGATGCAATTCCAAATAGCATTTCAAAAGATGCAATTTCAAATAGCACAACTTCAACTGCTGGATTGTTGTGTTTGCAAAAGTGGCACAAATCTGTGCAAACAAGGTATGTGGAGCAGTCGGGCAGGCCGATGTCGCCAGTATCGCTCACATAGAAAATTCCAAAACAGAACCCGATTGAAGTTCATGAACTGTTTCTTCAAGATTCTTCAACGCAACGCATCTAATTGTACCGCAGAAAAAGCCTCATTTCGCTCGATGTGTGTCGCCACAGTGTGACGATTGCGACGATCGATTTCCAGCTCTCAAATTTCCTTCGTTTTCTCTTTCCCAGTGATGTGTTTTTGTTTTGTTTTCATTTCGTTTTTCTTTTCCCTCGCAACGCTCCCGGCCCTCCACTTCCACCTCGGTTTTACCACGGCGCTCCGAAACGAAAGGGAAAGGCCCTTCTGTGCTTTTTTCTTCTCCTTTCGCTTCAACCCGTTCCCCAACTCGCACCCCGCATCTTTCCGGGAACCCGTTACCGGCATCGGGTCGGCAGCTCGGCCGGACCACCGTTGGCTTCCGTCCAGCCGGGCGGCATCTCCCGCCGAGTGCAGTTTTTCCAGTGCACGGCCACCGCCCGGTAAACCGGTAATCTCGAAAAAGAAATGACGACAGTGGCAGACGGCTAGGGAATATAGCGAAAGAAAAAAGAAAGAGCGAGAAAAAGAGAAAGAGAGAGAAAAAAGGCAAAGGGAACCAACCGCTGGGAGTGATCAAGTTCTCCGCCGAACGCCAACGCCACCCAGCAAAACACCCCTCCCGCCGTGGGGGTGCAGGGCGTTTGACTGTAATGGCCCGTAGCGTGTTGCAGGGTGGGGCTGAGGCCGGTTCAACGAAAGTGTTTACCGTCGCGGGAACTGGAAAAACGCGTTCTTTCCGCTCGTTCGTAAGCCTTTCTCGCCCATGGCCTGGCGTTCGTTGCGTTTCCGCACCCAGCCCCGGCTGGCTCCGCGGCTTCACTTTCCCTTCTTTGGCGCGGCCGAAGTTGCCTCTGCAGCTGGGTAAACATAAGCACTCACACTCATACACGCAGAATGGACGTACACACGCGAGAGCAGATGAAGTTGGCCTTTGTATAAGGTGGTTTACAGTAGTGGACGCAAAACGTGTCATATTGTGATAAAAAAATTGGATTCTGAAAATTCTGAAAAAATTCTAAGCAAATGCTGATAAAAAATCATTTAACAAGCACTCTAGAATTATTCCATAAAATCGTCTTCGTACAAAACTGAGAAAGACTTGGAATATCCTTTTATAAATACTTCTTGACATAAGATTTAAATCGAAAAACTTTTGTCATGAAGCTTTATTCAGCGGCTTTAACCCCTAATATTTTTGTGCAACTGATTTTTATTATAATCTACCATGGATTAGTTTTGTAAACCTTAGTCATTACTTTTAAGGAGTTCTATAGATAAAGATAAAGCCATTTTGAAACGCACAGGTTTCACACTTGAATACTTGATTTATAATACTATTTTCTGAATAAGCTTGTTTCGAGGACTACATGATTACTACACGAGTTTTACGCCCCTATTTTATTAAAGGATTAAAGTAGAAAAAAAAGAGTAAAATGCGAATGGAAACAAAATTGAATAAAATACCCAAGCCATGATTGACCATTCTCTATGATAAAACTTGCAAAAATATGAAATAAGCTTCAACAACAATTTGAATAATGCCACACCAGAAATGATTTCTGTACAAGTGGAGATTATTCCATTCCTTTCATGCTTTTCGTTTTCAGAAATATGGGTCATATTTTCTGATCATAAATTCTATTAACAAAAAACTAAGCTAAAATTGGACTGCCTAACCAAAACTGTAGAATGAACAAGTTTAGTTATAATTTGTTATTAAAGTTTTCAATCCTAAAAATCTTCATCTTCAATCTCCAATCTACATTTCCTTTCCCCTCATATTGCGCTTCATTTATCCATCACTGTGCACAACCCCCACCGTTAACCACTCCGCACCCTTGATCACGATCTTCCCCACACAGCGCAGCGAAGCAACGCACACAGGCGCAATGCGCAGCGATCATCCCCTCGAGTCTGCAGCTCGATCGTGCCACCCCGTACACATTATATGTTGGCGAACGGTTTCAAAATAATTCAAACGTTCCGCGACTGTTCACGCGAACGGACGTCCCCCATCAGGAACAGTGCCAAGCAAAAGCGTATACCACCCACCCACTTCCCCTGCGTAACCGTCTGTCGGGTTTTGCGGTGTTCCGTCGCTTCCAACCAAATCCGGTAGTTTTCTGTTTTCGGTTCGGTCCCCCACGGTTCCGGTGCTCGGGCGCGCAGTTCTGTGTGAATAGCGAAAGCAAACAGTCGGAAGCCAGGTTTCTGTACAGAAGGCAATAAACACACCAACGCTTCAAGATGCTGGAGAAGGAACCGGACTCGATGGCCGTGACGATGAAGCAGGACTATGCGGCGAGTGAAGTGTACAGCACCACTAGTGAAGCACCACCCGTAAGTGTCTTCTGACTTCTCCTCGTTCCGACGCACCGCATGTACTTACATCGCCCAAATTACCATCATTCTCATCAAAGTTTTCGGCCGGACGGGTGAACGTCTGCAAAATTCCATTAGAGACATTAGCGACGCCGTCATAAAACAAACACTCTGCCGGAAGCGCTAGGCAAATTGCTCGCTGTCGACGGTGTCGATTGTCGTGATGAACGGGTTTTCAGGTGTGCGAGGTCTGCGCAACACCCTTCCAGTGCGCCCGCGGATGCATTGTTCTAGTCGTGTGCATGTCGGCCCACCGTACATTAAGGTCAGCGCAGGCCCATTTCACGCCGTCGTGCGCGCGCGTATGCCTTTTCGTGCGATTTTTCGTGCGCCACACAATGCCGACTACTCTCGTGATCTTGTGCATGTGTGTGTGTGTGTATCTCGCTAGCAGCAGCTCTTTCATAAGTACCGGTCGGGATTCATGTTGTTGATTCATTTGCCTACGGTAGTCGCCCCGGTCTACCTTGGACCGTGGCAAGCTGCCCGTCCGACTGTGTGTATCCGGCAGCCCGGGCTGAAAGTGAGACTTACAATGGCGTCTCCATTCACCCCGCTCCACACAGAGCATCCCGATGTCGGTGGGCAAAGGAAGCATTGATTTGTAGCTCATTTACATCTGCTTACCCCTTCTGCCCACTGCACGGCTGAAGCTATAAATCTGAACCGAACCGAAGATGGTTCTGTGCTCCGTTCCGCCTGTTGCCGCAATGCACGAACAGCTTCCATTCTTTAGCATCGGCTGATGACGCAGGAGATGTGTGTTAAGGCTATATTTTACCCTGGGCCGCGCTCGCTCAGCGAGACCTTGAGAATAATAATAATGATGCTGCTGCTGCTGCTGCTGTATCTTCGCTTTTTTCCCTCAGTAAAAGTGGTGTCGCTCCTTTTTTTTCGCTGTCAGCTGGCACTGGTGAACGTCTTGTTGGGTTGTTTTTGATGATGTGGCATCTTGCTGTTGAATAAAGTCTCGGTTTTAATAGCAATTTAAAGTTGCAGCGATACGCATCTTTACAGCGGAGGAATTACCTCCAAAGAAAAGAGCATTAGAATGTTCTGTATCTCACGCTGCTTTCAATCGTAAAGCATGATTCTCAGTTTCACGAGTTCTCGTCCAAAAGCGAACGAAAATAATTTGCACACCCAAGTCGTGATCGTGGTGCTGAATTCTTTCGCCGCACGATGGGAACCGACGGCTCGGAGGTTGCTGTTGGACAAGGCAAAGCCCTAGCGAAAAGGTGCCAATTTTGTGCTGAGTACTATAATTACGTTCTATTCCCAAATAGACGGCGTGTTCTGCAAAACGGTTCTGATCGAAATATAACAAGTTGCGCCGATACTTATCGCCATAAAAGATGTAGAAAAGATGTCCATTTAAAATCAGACTCCATTTAAAGTTTCCATGGATGATTGTCACGGTCACAGTTAAAGAGGAGCGTAATGAAAGCATAACATCATCGCACCGTCACACTGATTCACCACAACAGTGGTAGCTGGTTACCCACATATGCATCTGAAGCTATAATTGCCACCCCTTACATTAGCTGCAACGAGCACCGCTAGCGTGAAGCGAACCAAATGCAACCGTTCCGATGTGCGCCCCTGGATAATGCCGCCACAGGTGACAATGGCAGTTGCATGCTGCATGAAGAATGCTAATTAACGAACCCAGTCACACACACACACACACACACACACACACTCATTCCGATCCACAATCTCATCACACTGATCCGTCGTTGAACTGAAAACGCACTGACTCCGAAAGCAAATGGATTATCAAATGGAACCGAAGCGTGGCACACTGCCAGAGCCGTTCAACAATTGTCTTTCGTGATAGGGATGATAGGGGGAAAAGGGAGAAAAAGAGGAGCTTTTTTCGGGGGTGGTGAAAATTTGGCCTTTCGCACCAACGCACGGGGCGGATGATGAGTTCGATGAAAGAAACAAAACGGCGAAACAACAACCATTGTTTTGCTGACCCGATACTGCCAAAGCCCATTGTCCGTGGCCCCATAAGTCACGCTGCCAATCCAATCCTACCCTCAAGCCTTTTCCTCCCGCCCTAAGTGTTTTGTAGGTGTGCAAAATGAAAAACTAAAAAAGAAAACAGAATGTTGTATGGAAAAAGCGCTTCACGCGCGCTAACGCACGAAACAATGCCGAAGGAAGTTTAGGCACTCGGTGAGGTTTCGCGCTGCCGGCCGCGTTCAAGTCTTTCGTTGCTTAAGTAAGCCGGCAGTCACGCTCGCGGCGATTGAAATGTATGCAGTTTTTCGCTCAAAGCCAGGGAAGGATGCTGCATTAATCTAGCTGCCAAAGTCGGATTTGAACGGGCGAGAGATTTAAACGAACCCATCTCGAGGCGTGTGTTGATGGGAGCTTTATTTTATCGGTGCTTCTATTTCCATTTCGATTTCTGCTTTGCATTCAAAACACTGCCCCACCTCTTGGCTGAAGCTTTGCAACAGAGTTTTTTTTTCTTCGGAAACAATGGCAACCTGCCAGCAGCGAGCAACACTTTGCCACTCGGTTTTCCACCGCAATCTAATCGTCTTGCCGCCTTTGCGCTCAACCGGACCCTCCAGCCGAAAAGCCCGCGCCAGCGTAATTGTACTGCTCTCCTTCGTTACTTTCGATTCGGTTACCATAACTCTTCTGATTAGTTAACAAGATGCAATTCTCGCAAAACAGAGTGGAGGGTAAAAAGCACGAAAGCAAGCAAAAAGGAAATGTGTTACCTTCAGCATAGCAAGCGGGGTGAAACAAAATGGAAAGGAACAAGGAAACCAATCACAAAGCATATGCATATGCGCCGCGTTCAGGAAGGTCTGGCCGTAACACGATAACACCTTCCTCTTCCGACCCTTCCTCTTACACTCCGCAAAAGAACGATCAATCAGTCGGGGCGTGAAACCCAATCGAACCAACCCGAAACCACCTTCCCCAATCGCGTTATAATAACACACGTTACAATTTAATTGTTAAGTTTGAACGTTTTTGTGGTGTTTTTTGCACGCGGGTGTCGGGGTATTGCACAACCATACCGAACCCTTTCGCCGTGCCAAAATGGAAATTAAATTTCCTTTCCCCAATTAGACCGTTCGAGGGAGAGAACATGCAAAGCATAGAAACAAAAACAAAACCGAGCCCTCATTGCCTCAGCATTGCCCCGTCCCAGGTGTTGGATCGGCGGGCTAATAGATTCGTTTTATTTCGGCTGCTGGATGGGAGAACGATTACGTACAGTCAGATTTATTTTATTAGCTGTGCGTGTTGGGCGGTCACTCGCTTGTAAACTTTGGGCGCCCGAGGGTCACCCAAAACCGACCCACCGTTTTCCCAACCCTCTGTGTTGAGGATGGTTTCGCAATGCCGCTGCAAGCAGTTAAATTTAGGATGCCAATTTAATTAGGCATGCCCTCTAACGAGCGCATGTTCTCGCTAAGCGCCCTCTAACGAGAGCATAAAAATGTGGTCCAGTGGACCACTCACGTACGTTCCACATCTTTAGCTACAAATCGTTTGAAACGAAACGCAATCACTTCAAAAGATGGACAGCGATGATTTTCGCAACGACCAACCGGACTGATGCGAACTCCCTTCAACTCCACTCCACAACCAAACTCCAAGTCGCTTCGCGTCGAGCATGCTTAATTGGCAAACATGTTTATTTCCCTCCCGCCGGGATGTGTCACTTGAATCAAGCCGTGAAGAGCTGGCGCTTTTCTACGGGTAGGTTTTTCCCACCGAGCGCGCGAACGCAGGTGTGACAAAATGCGCTGGACACGACACGACATCTTCCCAACCATACTTTTCGCTGTCTGTCGCTTAGCGTTCTCGCCGGATCTATTCTGTTGCCGGCTGATCGACTCAATGTCAAAGCGCACCGGGCTGTTTGCAGTTGGTAAAAGGATGATCGAGGCGCGTGATTCGATGCCGCTACCGCTCTAAGTTGACCTAGATCGTTCGGTTCGATCGAGAGAACGCAGCAGCTGACACGTAAATAAATCGAGCCACAGCAGCAGCGTCTGCACGGCACATGATGAATTCATTGCAATCGTCTACGTCGATGGAGCCCAGCTGGGGTGGAGAGGGAGGAGGTCACATATTTTCCATCTTCTTTTCTGAACCATGAAGCTTTTCGAAAGACTCTTGATGCCTCCCCTCCGGCACGATGCTTTCGTCCGATTCGTTACGTTACAATTCCGATCCGTTTCGTTTTCCGTGTTCCAATTACAACCCGAAAACACAAATCCAATCGATTTGGTACCCGCAATTTGTTCCTTCAAGTGTTTTCTATTTTTAAAACCAATACACCAATCCTGTTCGCTTTTGGAGTTACTGCAGCGAAACCATAATCCCCTTTTTTTGTGGGCTTTACTTTTTTACTGTTGAATTAATGTCACAGCCCATCGGGAGTTTTGGTTTTTAATCCATCTCCCTCTTTTAAAAGCCGTTCTTAAAGCCGTCTTGTTGCCCTTTTCAAGTGAGCCGTACGATAAGTCACGAGCAGTTTCAAAATTCTTCTGGAACATCGTTGTTGACACCAGCAGTTGTGGCATTTCCTGCGCTGTGCACAATCTGTTCAAACACAAACCAGTGCGACGCGACGGTAACTGCGTCTCGCTAGGTGCTGCTACATTATAGTTTGGGAGGGAAAAGACAAAGACAAAACAGAGTGGGTAGATAGTGTGCTCAGGTATTTCCAGCACAGCTCGAAACTATGGTCCCGATGGTAAACTATGGGAAAACGATCGTGCGTAGTCACGTAGCCACGGGAGGACGTGCTGATATCGCACCAACGTGCCTTTCAAACGGGGAACCGGAAACACAAAGAAACATAATTATCTATCTCACGAGTGGATGTGTGGAATTTATTATTTCTATTTTTAAAACGCATTGTTGGGCCACATCAAGCTCAAACTAGTGTCACTTTGGTGGGGTTTTCCCCGCTGTCGCCAGTGCGAAACTTGTAACCATTAAAATCTAATTAGCAAACGTCAATCAACTTCGATCTCCGAAAGCGGGTCGCAGCAACATTAGTTTTTGAACCGCAGCCCGCAACCACAAAGCCCCCGAAAACTGGCCCCCTTGACCGCTGCAATTGCACCAGCGCGACGCATAATTGTTGACCTCGTTTCGGGTGCCACCGCCCGGCCCTCCGGGACCGGCAAATTTCTATTGCTCTGTGCGCGTTATAATAAATAAACTCAACACTGTCAACACTCTCGATTCAGCGCACGTCGCCCGCGGGTGCACCCTCCTTTCCCTTCGGGGGGAAAGTTGGGGCACGTTGTGCAGTTGCGAAATGTCCCAGCCGGGCGAACTTTGCGACAGAATCGCCCCACGAGTGGCAGCACGGCAAACACTTTCGCCATTAACCGAAACCGCAACCCTCCCCCTTTGAGAGAGCGCTGCCAATGCCTTGCAGTTCCAATTTCCGAACGGTGTAAACGAAGTACCGGTGCACGGCTGCGTAGACAAAAAAATTGTTGAAGAAAAGAACGCTCTCCTGGACTTCGGGTCGGGGGGATATGATCCGATTGGAAGTGGTTCATACATTTCTTATTGCCACACGGAGGTCAGTGCCGGCAGAAAGTTGGCCCACCGACAACAACGAACAACCGGAGTTCGGAGCCATTCACGAAAGCCGGATGAAACTGAAAGTGAAGTAAAAGTTTGGCCACCCCCGGGGGCCTGTTTCCCAACGTTGCCTTGGGAAAGGTAATAACTCCCACGCACGGATTCACAGGCACTATCATTGTGCGGAGGATGGAGACATTCCCAACGCAGAAGACAGCGACTAGGACTATTGAAAGCAGCTCGGAACCATCGCCAAGTTGAGCTTTCTTCCTTGTACGGGGCGCTTAATGCTTAACTGTAACAATCTTCAAATGTTACGGGACACGCTACGGGGGGCTCGTGGTTGACAGTAATTGATTACCATATACAGCGGTGAGTTTGTGCCATTTTGTTGCACAGCGAAATGGGAGAAATGGAAGCAAACGAAAGCGAACTTTCAATGCGATGATTGCGTGTGACGTCAACTAGTACGCAGCATCCCGTCAACGCTGTTTGGAGCTTGGTTTTGGGTCGCTAAATCCAATTCCAATGATGTATGTTCCGCAATAGATATCCCTCAATAAACCAAGACGTCAAACAATCCTAGGCATCTTTTTACGATCAGCTTTATCTTATGAGCCTCTTGCAATGGTTGTCTTCCAATAACACTCAACCTTGAACATTCGTGATTGTCTCACGTTCTAGAGAGCGCATGGCAAGACTGGGCGCACAGCACTTCCCACGATCGGCAATGAGTGCACGAATTTGTCGGAGCCTTCATACCAGGAAGCAATTAGCCTCACCGACGTCATCGAAACACATCTCTCGAGCACACCACTCATGTCCGAGCAGTGGAACCGAGTGGGTAATTTAAGAACCCCAACCGAACCGAGAAGTGCCTTAAAATCGACACCCGTGTTTGACGGAGATCTACACGATCGATCGATTGAAGTGGACCTACGGATTTGAATGCCAACTTTGAACAGTTTGCTCGATTGTCAACCTCCCAGGGCTTTGGCGAATTGAAGGCTTGCTGTTTAGGTGCACTTAAATCAAATTGTTTGAAATCCGCACAAAACCCCATGAAAATCGTTAGACCAAGTTTTTTCGGAGTGCTATTAGATGCCTCCGGTGTTAACAGAAGCGTGAGTTTACTTGAAATGTCGACAGGATAGTTTAACACCAGCAAGCGTTCCCTCCCGACCGAACCGACGAAACAAAAGCGTCTTATTGTTTGCACTCGTACCAACGTTACCTCCACAGAGCCGGCTGTTAAATCTGTTCCGGGCAATCCGGGCTGCAAGACGTGCAAAGAGGCACGCAATTACAGAGCCTCTCCGCCACCAGTGCCGTGCAAAATGGGAATTAACTTCTCCTAACTGCGGTACCTTATTATGGTTAATAAAAATGTATTTTTAACCCCTGTACAACCGAGCTTACTAGAAGCTTTTGAGTCTTGGATAAGCCTCGTGCCGAGCATTGTTCAGATGCTCGCTCGGGTGAGTCAGGTCAGGACGCAACAAACAACAAACCTCGGTGGGTGAAATGGTTCGAGAACCTACGTGGTTTTCCTCCCTCCCTTCGCACCGTGTAATGATCGTCCGCCGGAGCTATTAATATAATGAGGGGCCCTAATTTTGTTATGCGAGTGCCTGCCCTCTTGTCCATTCCACCCTGTTTTGCGGCGTCCGATCCCTGCGTGCAGACACGCTGATGAGCAAATAACTGCGCCCACCCAACTGATGCTGCTTGATTGCTTTGCGAGCTTGCGAGAAATTATCTTCCTCCAAAGGGGAGTGCGACCGGCAAAGGGTGCGCTGTGCGGGGAAAAAACAGAACAGAATGTAATGCTTCCGGTACAGCACACGTGCGTTCGGTCCAGTTCCGAAGCGGCCAGACACAAAAGTGAAACCAGCGCCAGCACCACCATGACCTAATGAGGGTTTGCCGATTTGCTACAATTCTGCTATCAGATTAAGAGCTTCCAGAGGGTGGGAAGGAGGAAAATAGAAGAGATGTAAGCTAGGTTTCAACCCCCTCCCTTCCATCTCACATGGGGCAATTTAACGCTTTGGTGCATCCTTGTGCGTTCTGCCGCAGCTTTCTTTCAGGTTGGGCAGTTTTGCACAAGGAAACTAATTAATGGAAGAAATAAAACGGAGAAATTGAGCAACAATCGAATGATTGATTCTGGGCACGTGATGCAACTGCAGCTGCACTCTCGCATGCAGTCATGCAAGTCTCATACAAATTTGTGGAAGGGGAAGCGGTGTAGGGTTTGTTAAGATCTGCACGACGGAGATGATCCCCTCCGCCACGGTTTCGGTGTGAGATGTGCCTCCATTACACAACGCTTGAATTGCCCGTTCGTGCACAGAACGAAACGCGCATTGAATCTTACCGAACCGAGGTGGCGAGGAGATTGATTAAATAACACAGAGCTTCACCGAGTCACAATGCTGACAGAGAAAGGGGACGGGAGGCAAACAATCGACTTCTACCACATCCAATAATTGCAATGCGATACGGTTAAACCACCGATTAGATATGGCGTCCCGGGGCGCACCGAGATGGAGTGTGACCCAGGCAAGCGTAAACTTGCCGAAGGAGGGAACACAAAACCCTACACACAGGGTAAGGGTTGTATTTTTATATTTTAAAGACGTAACATCCCTTACAACAGAGCACGAAAAGACGTATTTGAGGGTGGAATAAGAGGCAGTGAACGAACGCTGTATGTGTGCTTTGGATTATAACTTTAAAGCAGACGTTAAGCAAAGAGTTGTGTGAGAGGGGAAGTGCGAGAAAGTCTTGGTACAGCTTCACCTAAGCCCTGCCAAACCCTCCCTTCAACACTCGGTGAGGCCCGGATCAGTATGTGCGAAAACAATCGATCCCTCTGTCTGCCAACAACCTATCAAGCAGACAGAATCTTTACGATCACTCGACGGCGACGGCGTCGTCGTTTTACAGTTTCACTTTTCATTTCAACAAATGTAGGACACACACACACACTGGTGCTGCTGTGAATGTACGTGTGTTTGGTTAATGAACGGGACGGGGTGTTGGACAGACATTATGCCAAAGGCGGTCAGTGTGTGTTGGCCTTTGATTGACGCGCTTTGCCCATTCCGATCAGGGTGCGTCGTTCCGTGGCGCGGCTTGCACCCTTACCGTAGGTTAGCGTGTTTCTCTGACATATTCAGCACGTGAGTGCGTGCTTGTTGCGCCAAAATGATCAGACAGCTAAAAATAACGACTGCGTCATGTTCAGGGGGCGTCTTTCCGACGCACGACAGTCGGCCGAAGATGAGGTAAAGCTTCGGTGCGGCTTGTTTTTAATTACCAAAAGTGTGTTAAACCACAGAAAAGCAGCACACGAAGTTTCAATAGAATAGCCTGCATGATAAAGGGGAAGTTTCTTCCTACCAGGCACCAGGTATCTTCCCACCGGAAAATCGAACAAACGCATTTTTCACCTCGCTGCGTGTGCCCTTTTCCATCGTGTGAGTGAAATACCTTTCCCATAGCGTCGTAGCATAAGCAAACGGCAACCGGGGGGGGAGGGGGGTGGGGGTACTGCCTCAGCAAACAAAACGAAACAGAAAAAAAAGGAAAAACACTGACACATTAAACCCATTCGACGCTAGTGGTGGTGGGAAAATTGTGGGAAAATAGCTCACAAATAGGTGAAACCACCATCGACAATAACTCGCGAAAAAAAAAAGATAAAGTTACAGAAACCATTCCACGGACAAAGGGAATCACAAAAAGGGAAAGGAAAACGCATGTCCTACAGTAATTTTCAATGCGCAATGGGGAAGGGAAGCGGTAACAAAAACAAAAAAAGAAACACTTTTCCGGACCCAACGCTGGGACGGCGTGTGCGTTCGTTGCGCATACGCGCGTTCAAGTTTTTCTCTGCGGCAAGACTGATTGACTGACACGGCGGCTCAGCGGTGGTCGGCGCCATGTTTACCCTGCGAAGGAAATTAATCCGATGTGCCGGGGAGGGGCGAAAGCAGCATCAGGCCCTCCCCGGCAGGGAGATGCACAATTGCGAACGTAACTTAAATGGCGGCGATGGTTGCATAATGCCCACACAGGAGCGGGGATTATTTTTTAAACATTTTTATCTTTCAACCTCACACCCTTCCAAAAGCGGCCAGAAGCTGCCGTCAGTTGCAAAACTTTAGCATCGACCTTAGGCGACAATTAAAATGTAAAGAGAAAAAAAACAATCCTCCCGAGTCGAAAATCGTAATCGGTTTCACTTAAATGGTCGTGCTTAATTCAGACGAATGCTTAATGGACGGTTAAATGAAGACGATCCGTGCGCGCGGCGGAGCGAATGGGTGGGCTCACTCAAAAAGCTCACTCGTGAAGATGCATGATGTCAGCAGAAGGTTAGACTTCCCTCTCTCTCTCTCTCTCTCTTCTCTTCCTTTTTTTTTGGTTGGCTTAAATTTCGGGGCCCTCCCTGTACCACACACACACGAAAAATTACCATACTCACGTTAATGATGTTAGCTGCAAAGTACACTTTATGCCATTTGCTGGTCGTGATGATCACCGTTTTCTTTGTGAGGGAGCGAATGCTTTAAGGCGCCGCTGCTACTCGCTGACGGTGGGGCAGGCAGGCCACAACAGCCACACTATTCGCAACTGCAACTCACCGTCGATTGACGCATGCAAAAAAGAGCTCATTTATAAAGCTCAGCACAATCGTTCATCAGCTTCCTTTTGCAGGGCAGGAGAATGGGAACGATGAGTAGGCTTAAGTGAATAACACCATTCAGCATTTTTTTCCATCAATCTTCAGAGCGCTCCGCAAGTTTTGAGGATCGGCTTCACACTCCACAAGCCGATCAAAACTGGCTGATTGAGCATGATGAAGGGCCGATCCGATACGCACACAAGCTGTATGACGTGCAGTTTCTTGCACTTACATGTCTAAAAAAAAGCTGGATAGAATCTGTTGAATGGGAGAGAGAGAGAGAAGAAGAAGAAAAAGAGGCAAAGGTTGAATGAGCAAAACATACATAAAATATTTCACTAACGATCTCCACCTCGCAGACCAGCGTAAACCCTTCTTTTCATTAGTGCTGCTTGAATCAATTAGGGGAAGAAAATATTTTTCCATCGTACAATGAGTGTGTTGCCGGTTGCCAGCCCATTTCCATCACACCTAGAGAGAGCTTCTCCAATTTGTCGAACAAACAAATCGCAGGCTTTAACTCTTTGCCCTTTTAGTTCGTTTTTACCAAAGCTGCGCTTCAAATTCCAATTCCCAATCGTCCGTTTCGGGCTTAGCTTTTCATCCGGGAAAGTGGAACCTTTCTCTGTGACCTTCGAGAGAACTGCCAACCAACCCCCTCCCCCTCCCCCCGTCCCTCTCCCTTCCTCCCTGTTGGTTCATGATTTATTTCTGTTTAATTACTAACCAACCAACGGTCGTGAGCTTTGCTCTTTGCTGCCTTTATCAGCACCGTGACCGGGCTGACCTGGAAAGAGTGTGGTGTAAGAAAAAGCACCGGGAAGAAAGGGGATGATGGTGTAATGATGGGCTGAGACCGAGCGCTCAACCCGCGGTGCACCGCGGTGCAGTAAATCATCAATCATAAAACGATGAAGCCAGCTGACGAGTTGGCGTGCGGAACGATCGTACGTGTAGGTCGAATTTTCGGTTGGTTTCGTTCAGGTGTACTGTTATTGGAACGCTCGCTTGTTTCGTTCCATATTTAACTCAATTCTCCAGCTCAATCCAAGATTTTCTCAATTCTTCGATAAATTTTACTCTACATCCTGGTTAATTTCGTTATCACAAAGAAGTTTTCTCATTCCTTTCCCTTTTTTATTTATTTTTAAAAAACTTCGATTGCGTGCCTTCTAACGCCATGTATCGGGAGTCTTTCTCTCAGGTTTCTCTATCCGAAGGTAACCGACATCTTTGTTGTAATAAGAAAACGTGGGTCCATTTTATTTCGCTGTGGGATTATAATGAGATGAGACAGCCGACAAAAATCCCCCTCGGCACAGAAGTGGGTTTTGCAATTTTGCTTTCACCCCGAACGTCAGCGCGACGATTTCGGGCGAAGCTTTCTGTACAAACCGCCCCAAAACGCACCTCGCATGGGGCAGGGTATTTGCATGTCGATGCTGTCAATTGGTTTCGCAAGCTGAAACACTTCAACCGATCGCTAGATTCGCTTCGAAACGAAGGCGAAACGAAAACTGCATCCCACTTCCGCTACGGGCACGGTTTGAATTATGGTGGCAGGAAAAAAAATTGAGACACTTGAGACGATCTGCATCACGCTTCCGGGAAAGCGAATAAAGTGTATCGAAACCCTGCCTTTCTCCCTTTCAATTTCACAATCCGCTTATTATTGCGCTCCGCTGCATGATGTCAGCCAGGGGAACAGGAACGGGAGCAAAACCGCTTTCCGCGCTGTTGACACAGCCGGACCAAAAAGCAATATTGATATTTTATTGGACACTTTGCTTACTTTGTTGGTGCGTTGGACTTTCGTCACAAGCGAGAAGCACACGTTGGCAAACGTTCTCCAGGGTGTTTACCCCTTACATCCTGGAGAAATGAAAGGGGAAGTTTTATGGTTCGTTTTAGGGGAACCGATCACGGTCTCGGGAACATATTTATATCATACAACTCTCTGCCCCATGTTCAAGCTTGCTTCTTAAGGATCGTTCCGATATCAACACACGCCACATATAAGGAGCGCTATTACGAGAAGTTGCAAAAGCAAAAGGAAAACGTCTGAGGAAGACGACGACGTAATGCGAACGTGAGCGGAATGCATGGTGATTCGTTTGTCACCGATACACCCCGGTCAGGTCGTCGTGCAGTTTCGTATGCTAATGTGGGCTTTCCGGTTGTCCAAAGCCGGATGCGGAGACACGGAGCACGGCCGGAAATTGGCACTGAATCGAAGCGATCTGTTTTTGCAGCTAGTGTGTGTTGAACATTGCATGCCTTGATAGTATATTCTCAAGATTATCACAATTTCTCCAAAGCAAATACCTTACCACCGTGTAGTAATGACTCTTTCTTTCTTATTCCCCAAAATCTCACCAGGCCTACAAGATGCGTCAAGCCAACTCGGTGAAGATAGCCAAGATCATCGCCATCACCGTGGTGCTGTCGTCCTTCATCCTGGGATCGTTCATCCTGGCGTCGTCGTACCTGCAGGCGAAGCAGTCCTGCGACCAAATGCAGGCCCTCGATGCCGTCCTCAACAAGGAGCTGATGCTGGAAGCGATGCAACAGGTACGTTCCACCACAAACCAAGCGCATCTTCATTAGTATGCACCGCAACGAAGACGCAACTGTGGATGTGTCAAGATCAGGGCCATCAAACCTTTTATTGTGATCTCCAGATCATCTTTCTTAGCCCTTCTTTGCCTCTGGCCTGTCCCTCCGTGGAAGTGTGCTCACCGAACCATACAAAATGTATGAGGGTGTTAACACACATTGGAACAACACTTTATCCACGTACAATTTGTCGTGCTCGGTCAGCTGGAAAGCTTTAGGCGGAACCCAAGTTCCGCAAAAAGGCACCTCGAAGAAAGACACGTCGATTTTGCTTATGTTTACGTCGCATTTCGGGAGTCATAACATGGACGCTTTCGAGCAACTATAACTGGCACCTCCAGCAAGACTTTTTCCATAAACCACACAGTTTATTCACCAGTACGTCAAGCATTTTGTAGACCTTCAACCATCCCCTACCCCAACGAGGCTTTTTGTTGACGCCAAACCGCACCGACACCTCAACACTTCTTCAGCTGTCGCACTGAGCCGACAGCAGCGGTGTATGGCGGGGTTTTTTGCTTTGCTCTTTTAGCTACACCACACACCACACCGAAAAGCTTTTAACATTGATGGTTTTCGCAGGAAGACCTTTGCCATGGTAGAAGCGGCAGATCACACCATGCAGATGCGGCTGTCACTAAATCCGGCCTACAGGGGCGAATCATTGCCGTAAACCACTTACCACGATTGTTCCTCATGATTACTGCGCATTTGGTGATTGTGGCTCTACGTGCGAGAGAAGCTCTATGTCTCTTCGTGCGGCCGTAAGTGAGGCTGTGTGGCGATCATAAACGTACACTGGCTCAGGAGAATGGAGGGGACCGCATCTTGATGGCTTGACAGCTTTATGGTATGGTTGAATATTGCCCGGCCATTCCAACTTTGTCCAACCGGGGGCAAGACGTGCTAACGCATCCACAGCTTTATGAGTGAATAGTTCAAGGTTTTGTGGTTGAAGCTACGGGGATAAAGAAAACGCTAAAACCGGGATGATCATTGAATTGTGTTTCCAGCAACAGGGTTATCGCTCGCTGCTGCTGTAGCTTGAAACACTCAATTGGCACGTTTTATCACCCGCGAGCCGTTTGCCGAGCGAATGGGAAACTCTTTGAGCGGAAATGGTTCGCAACGGTTGAAGCGTCATATGCATATCTGTGCAATATTTCTTCCACCACTGTGTCCATGTCCACTATCTAAAACGGGCCGACATAATCTATCAACCCCTAACCGAGAGCTCATTACTGCGCCTTCCCCCAACAATCAGATATTGATTCTCATTACGTGTCCCTTTTACCATATCGCCACCACCGCCATCCGAACGGGAAGCGATTACCCTAAAATCAGATTTACGACAAAACTGTTATTAATTGCCCTCCACCGGCGCAACAGTTGCGCATCGGCTGATAGCCCTTAATAGCCTCCTCCCCACAATTAGATGACGCCGTTTGTGCTTCGCCCGACGCAACACTCCCATCCCGATCGGTGCACTGACAGCGCCAATCATATGCCAGATTCGTTCATCCATCATAAATACCCTTTAATATAAAAGCACATCACATTACAGCGACGAAAAGCCTACCCCAGCGATGCGGGCATGACATTTCATGAAAATCAAGGACAGTTCGTGACTCGCACAGCCGTAGTGTCCCCGTGGGATGGAATTAGACAATAGGACAGAGCCTTCTGATGGGCAATGGGTTGTGAAATGTATAAAATATAGCCCTCTTTATTACAATTACCATCTGGATAATGGCAAGACGACAAACACACACAGCCATCCATTTTCAGTGGTGACGCTAGTCAATCACTTTATGCCTGGTGGTGCACGTTTTAGTGACGCCATGTTTAAGCGGACGGTCGGCAAATGGTTCCCTATTTTTGTGCTTCAACACTCCCCGGTTTACACCTCACAAAACAGGTTTAGTAAACGACCGGACAAACCGTTTCCCCCCGAGCTTCTCTAAAACACAACACAACACTAAGCGGAGATGATGCTCTTGTAGAATTTTATCATCACCGTGAAAGACCGTTCTGGAAACGGCAAAACAAACGGTTTCGTTTATTGTGCCAAGAATCTGGTAATTCTGGTTCGAGCTCCTCACTTCTTCAAAGTTCTGTTTAAACCAGTTTCTATCATAACATTTTATGATCTCTGTTGGTGGAGATGGAGAAAAGCCCCGAAAATGATGAGGCTGAATGTGATAAGACCTTCATTTGCATCGATGCTAACGTGGCAGAGGGGAATGACACATCTCAGGTATCGTCTTCCCTCGCCATTCCTTGGCTCAGTGCTCAACTGATATCAACTCGAAAATTGACACCATCTTGTTAATCGTGATCGTTAAGCGTTACTCCACGTTGCGTAACGTGCACAACGATTCGCGTACAGTACCGGATATCTTCTGGAAAAAATGGTACAGTACCGGATATCTTCTGGAAAAAATGGTTGAATTACTCCAACAACACTACTCTTATCACCGCAATTCAGTGCAATCGGTGAGAACATTTCTTTAACGAACCGAAGCCGACATGTGATCTCAAACGATCTGCCGCCACTGCTTTGTGTTGTCATCTAAACTGTGCCATTCGAGGGAGGATGCTGCAGCTCCGCTTTGTCACAGGGCTTTTTTTTATTATCTAACCTTGTATTTGGAATTCCCACTGAACGCCCGCCTGTTTGCAAGGTTAATTAAAGCTTCGATCACCTTCTGATAAGCAGGTAATGAGGGGGATGAAATAGTAGACCAAACAACACTTTAAACATGCGCCCTATCTCCACATCTCTCCAACGCAGCCTACAAAACGTTAAGAGCGACTAGAGGGCAAACCCCACGTGATTAAAATTCGCATGTTCGTCGTGGAAGTGCGCGCGCGGGAGTGGGAAAAAAGCGTTCCAGATCGTCCATTCTAACCAGTTCGTGACTTTAGCTAGCTGGGATTTTGGAACAGTGGTTCTTCACCTCTCTCGCGTGTTGGCTTATCTTGGCGATGCTCCCAACCATGTCCCCGAGGAACAGATTTTGGTAAACAAGGTCTGCTTTTTCCCTTTGAATACTTTTGCGTCTCAAAGGCAATCGTCCAATACCGTTTTTATGCGTTGATTTCGAAACGATTCCCGAAGTGCAGGAATGCGAATCTCATCACCACCACTCATGATCCTCTTCCCTTTTTGCCTTCCCTACCCGCCCAATGCGCGATAGTGCATCGGGCAAAAGGGAAAACAATGAGCAATTGATTTTCTATAATTTGTACCTCCAAACATGGAACCTCCCACAAGCCCCGCTCCCCACCTTCGGATTCTACCCCTTACTTCAGTTCCTATGTCTAAGCGCACGGTAACGAGTCGCTTCGATCGTCCATCCGTCCGCTAATAATGGGCCACCCTGTTCCACCGCGTGGAAGCGGCAGCAGGGTTTGGAGGGAGCTGGAACCAAACAACAGGCAAATCCAGCACAATCGTGAATTGCGATCGCGATCGTATCATTAGCAACTCACAGTGACGCAGTTCCAATCCGGGGGAAGGGAAGGTGCCTCATCACTGTACATCTTCTTTTTCGCTTTGCTCGCACAGCACGCAATTGATATCTGGGTCTTTTTTTGCTGTGGGTGTGTTTGGAGGACACTAAAGGCCAACCCAGGGGGCAGAGGATTGCTGTTGTCTCTCTTCCCCAGCCCCGATCTTAGGTTGAATGGACGATCGCCATCCACGACCGTCGCATCGGCATTAGCCAACTGGACAGCGCGTGTTTTATTCGTTTTGTTGTTTGTTTTACTTTTAAGTACACAATTTCTTTTAATTACAGTTACGTAAAGCAAACCAGTGCTGGCCATTGCCACCTCTCCGCCTTTCGATTGCGCTTGCGTCGGTTGCGTGTGGCACGCTTGCTCCGGGTGTGGGTTCGTCATCGTCTAGATGCCAAAGTGAAGCAAAAACCGAAAAAGGTGACCATAGAGAGGGTGTACGAGGTTGTGTTGTTTTGCCCACTGACCGGATTTTGCTTCACGTAACACTGCAAACCCACGCGGCAACGGTGCCAAGCAGGAAGCAAGGATATAAAACAAAAACATAACAACAGTGGAAAAAGCTTTCCATTTATTTTTTTGTTTTCGTTTCCCGCCAACTATCTACTTTCTATCTACGACTCAAAGCCGAATGCCCGTTTGGGTGGGTGGCAAGAGTATGCGAAACGATAACATCACGCACCAGCAGCGTGTCGTGAATGATGTTTGCACGCTTTTGGGACAGACAAAACAACGGAAAAGTTTAAGCAGAAAAAGGTACGAGCGAAGAAGGATAAATGGAGCCTCGCCTTTGCTTCACACACTCGTACTGGCAAAAGACAAATGACTCTTTCGGTTCGTCGTCGTCGTCGTGCCGGCTTTTGTCAACAGTCCCTGAGCAGTGTCCAAGGGTGCGTGTCATTTATATTATTTAAATTGTTTGTTTTGCGTCGATTTTTGTCTCAGAAAAAAAAAACGTTTAGAAAACCACTCTTCCACGTATTGTACGGTGCAAGGTTTCCTAAACCAAACAACATCCCGTACCTTCTAACCAAGTTCCGCGTGTTTGGAGCTTCGGCACACTCGGCTAATTCATTGCCAAATTCGTTTCCCCGTTTACCAAACTCGCGGGGCCCGCTGGTGGATCAGATGACTAAAGGCGCCTGTTTAAGCAGCTTATTAGCATGCTGCAAAATCCGAACCGATCGACGTTCAGCGCTGTTCACGGCTCGAACGCGTGAGCTAGCTGTGGGTAAATATTGCAAACGGAACAAACGCGAAATATGATGCCACCACGCTGGCCGGAGGATTTCCAAATTCGTTGGGATTGGTGTACACACCAGCCTTCACTTTGCGGGCAGCGCTGTTTGCAGATGTGGTAAGCGCCTTTTTTCTTCCCCTTGCTGGTACCGCGATGACAGATCGTTTACCTCTCACTTTTAAGCCGGCGGTTAGCGTTAATGAGCCCCCGGGGGTAACACAGGGATAACGTTCGGTATTGCTATTGTATGTAAAGTATGACTCACATCGTGGGTCGCTGAAATGTTGTTGCCCTTTTGAATCCCTCACCGGCCCAATGGGAAATGAAAGTGAAACTGTCACTGTGGGTGAAATTACAATCACGCTCGCGCAGTACGGTGACTTCTAAGAATTCGGATGATGATTTCTTCTCACAGAGCTGAGGCTTACCAAACCCCTTTACAAAGCAAAGTTACCGTTATGTAACGCTCCCTTTCCTCTTAACCCTCAGCGCCATTAGACAAAACGCGGCAACACGGCCATCAGAATTTTAAATCCAACACGATGCGCCGCAGCAGCATCATTTCTATCCATCTCCATCCACGTCTTAGTCTTCCACCGCCTGAAAGGTCACTAGACTTTAAATGGGAGGCCCTACGGTTCGGTGTGGGATCAACAAATCATACACCGAGCTACCCACAGTCCCGTTCACCGTGGTGTAGCTCCATCGCTCCGATGCTGCTTGATTAGGTTCGAGCAGATAAGCTTAACGAAGAGGTTCGTCGCCTGTCTTGTTTTCAGCTCGTTGAAATCATTCCGATCCTGCTGCAAGCTGAATCGTACAAGAAGCGAACTCGCACGTGTGTATGGGATGGGAAGCACATTGGCGGGTAAATAATGGTAACAACGCAAACGCGCGAAGAAAGTGAACATTTTCGGGAGGGATGGGTGCTGCCGTCATCGCCGGTGCAGCGAACAGTGCCCGTTGGTCGCCTCACATCGAACGACTGTTGTGATTGTGTGGTAAAACCACTTTCACTTTTCTTTTGCCTCGAGATCGAGATCCGATGGCCCGGGAAGCTGTAAAGCATCCCTGCAAGCCGCGGTGTAAGCGAGAGAGGGTGAAGCCCAATCGACGAAGTTCAAAGGTACAGCCTCTCTTCTCGCCAAGGACCACGTGATTCCTCTTCTTTTCTCTCCCTCTCTCGCCCTTTTGTGCGCCCTCCCAAAAAGGGTGTAAATGGTGGCGATGGCCGGACAAGCCCTCTCCAGCCGCACGGTAGAAAACCGAAAGATGAAGTAACCGAACCCAACGGCATGGGGTCTGCGCGGACGAGTTTGGAAAACTAAAACCGATTCATCGTACATTCAACCGGTGGGCTGCTGCTACTGGAGACCTAATCCGGTGGGGGGTCTATCAGTAAGGGTGGGACGGAGGCCATCATTACCGTACCGTTTCGAATCCCCGAGTGCAGCTCAAGAGCGCTTGTGTGCACCCGCCGGTAAGGGGGGTACTAACGGTGGAGATGATGGGATTGTGCTGTTTTTGACTCTACAGCAAAAGGTCGTTTCATAATCGTTACCATGACTACTATATTTATCATGCACCGGATCGATCGGGCCGGTGAAGAGCACCAAATGGAGACTTTTGCTTGCTGCTTTTGCTGTGTCGGTGGGTTTTGCAAGTACATTCCACCGTTCGATTCTTTGAACTTCGTTTTTGTAGCCATTTTTTGAGAGCATTTTTTCTTCGAGCAGTATCCCGCCGCTTGATTGATGTTTACTACCCGCTTCTTACACGGCGTAACGAGTGTTGTGTGTAATGCAACACTATGTGGACGTGAAAGCTCGCGACAGCTATGGCTAATCGTGTGACTGATGGACATTAGTCGCCGATGTGTATTGCGATTAGGGGCAGTACATTCGCGACAACTATGTTTTGCTTTTTTCGTAATGGTGGACGGTAACGAGGGAAGCAGGAAAATAGATTATCTTGTACGTAGTTCGTAATGCTCACGCAAACGATGCTCTTATGTGATAAAGTGTTCCAGCAGAGAGCTCATTTTCAAGTCTTCCAAAGTCCTCCAAAGATAACAAGTGTTTTGCTTGCAAAATAAACGTCTTTCAGCATGTGTTCTCTGCCAATGATTGGAAGAACCCTCCATTGCTTCTCGGATGACCCCTAGCAATCTTACTCAATCATTCATCTCAGCCTCTGCTAGTGAGTTGCAAAATTGCAAATACCGCAATCATGATCCAATCCACATCCACACGCAATGCACGCATCACGCGCTGCTATCCATGTCCTCACGAAACGCCAAACATGAAGACACCATTTTATCACGATCTTCCTACAGCGCGTTCCCATAAGTAACATTCGGATGTGGCGTAACTCGTATCGACACGCTGAATAACATTAAGCATCAGACATAGGAGCGACATACCAGACACCAGTTGATTTTCGCAAAACATTTCAGCACTTAGTGCATGCAACCACCATCTGGTCTGACCAAATCCGTCACACAAGGCAACTAAAAAAATGTTCCCTAATTAGAACGTCCACGTGACGAAGAGCCTTAATTCCGCCCAACAAGAAAAACATTTTCTCTCGTCTCTGTAATGCAGCTTGTTATCGCTCGTTATCATTGTTTGTTTATCGACAGCTAGTGGCAAAGGGTTTTCCCAGCGCAGTGCGTTCGCCCCATGAAAGGCTATGTAACAGTTTTAGCACTCTTTACGCAATGCAACCCTTACAACGCAGTAGGAAGTGATCGCTGAGCTTTCTCTGTGCCGAAGTGAGGTTGCGTCCGGCGATTACACACTTACATAATTGTGCCCCTCTGTAGCATGCGCCAAGCTAGCTGTAATCCACCCACATAAGGAATGAGCTGTTGGGGTTAACTAACAAAATGCGTTTCTTGTCTCTTCTGCTCCAGGAGATGCCGAAGGCGCAGGCACTGATGCAGGACAACCTGTCGGCCGATGAGAGCAACCTTCAGACCATCGATCGCGAGGAAAGCAAGAAGCACAAGCAGGAAGAAACCCACAAGCACCACAAGGAAGATTCGGACGAGTCGGGCGACTCTGAGGATGAGGACGATTCGTCAAACGATGGTGAAAGTGATGAGTCGATCGACATGAACAACCGTCACCGCGTCAACCTGCCGCTTGATCTGCATCTGACCGATCTGGCGAGTGCCATCCTTCGGGAAAACCAGAAGTGAGTAACTCTGGACGATTGTGTAATCAGAGGAATGTGATCTTTACTATACTTCTTCCTACTACCACAACTTCCAATTAGGTCCCGCATGAACTGCATCGTTGAGCGGCGCCGTTCTGAGGAGATGGTCGATTCGCCACCAAAGATGGTGCGCCTTCCGTTCGGAATGGACCTGACCACCGACCCGAAGCAGCAGAAGATTACCGGCGAGCGTATTGCTATCTTCTGCGAATCTGGCAATGAGATGAAGTAAGTACCGGACGATGACCATTTTTTATCTGAGAAAGTCCCTAACGTCCATCGTTTTACCCACCAACCATAGGAACGAAGACGCTGAACCAGTCCGTCAGATCCTGATCCCGATCCCACCGGTTCGTACCTTCGGCCCACTCACCCACCTTCCCCAGCAGATGGGACCGCCCGCCCAGACCATCATCCGTCAGATGCCGCGACCAATCTTCCCGATGCCCATGATGAACCCGCACCATCAGCAGCAGCAGCAGCAGCAACAGCCCCAGCAGCAGCTGCCCCCGATCCCGGCACAGATGATGCAGGCCCCGCACCCGGATGCACCGATGGGTCGTCCGAACTTCCACCCGTTCCTCCAGCAGCTGCCCCAGATCATGGCCGCCCAGATGCACCAGCAGTCACCCCCGCAGGCCCAGCCCGCCATGCCGCCCCGTGCCGAAGTTCGCATCCATCTGCAGCGCATCCCGATCCCGGAAATTATGCGCCCCTTCCTACCGCCCCAGATCATCCGCAACCAGCAGGAACCGGAGCAGCAACAGCAGCAGCCGGCCGCTCCCCAGCAGCAGATCGTACCCCAGCAGCAGGAGGTCCAGATCCGTGAGATGCCGATCGACATGGCGATGCACAAGTTCCCGATGCCCTCGTCCGAGGAGCTGAATGTGGCCGACTTTGCCGCCCAGAAGTTCACCGAGCAGCTGCGTTCGCTCATCGCCCGCATTGCCGAGTCGGAGGAAAGCGATGAAGAGACGGACTCCTACCGCAACGTTCCGGATCAAGAGGGACCATCGCCGCATTCGGACGAGCGCGAGCTGCAGGAACAGCAGCCGCCGCGCCCGACCGAGCCGGAAATGGCACACCAGGAGGAGCATCAGGAGCCGCAAGCACCACAGCAATCGGAGCAGCAGCAGCAGCAGCCGCAGCAGCAACAGGCCGAACCGCAGCCGATGCTGCCGATGGGACGAATCCATTACGGTCGCAGTCTGCTCACTCCGATCAGCCTGCCCGGAAAGGTGGTGGAAACTTCCGCCTCGGAGGAGGACGCTGTCCGTCCACACTGTAAGTATTTCAGCTGTGCAGGCTTATACGGAAGACACATGCTAACTATAATCCCTTCCACCCCTTGCAGATGTCCAGCCACGATCGGTTTAAATCGATACTAAGGAGCAGGGGCTTATCTCACTGACGGGGTAATGGCCACTGTCCCGCAACACCCTATGGGCTTGTATTTTCTTCCTTTTCTTCCTTTTGTTTATGTGCGCTTCCCGAACCACATACAAACAGCAAATTGTGATGTGATTTTAAATGCAGAATTGCCACGCTACTACACTGGACAACCTACTATCGTGCACACTACTAAGTGCACACGACCACCTATTACTGGACAGAACAAAACACCATTCAGACCAAGCAGCGAATCTCACAACGTGGTGCCTTCGAAAGAAGGCGAGCCTAACGAGAAAAAAAGAATATGTAAATATATGTTTGAATTTGGTAGTAAAGCATGGTATCGGTAACGGTCGACTCTACGCTGTCCCAGCAACATCAGTGTCCCCGCTCGGAGCGATCGATTCAGAGAAAGGAACAAAAAAGGATAAGAGCATATCGGAGCGTAAAGTGCGCGTAAGGTAGCAATGTGTGAGGCATTTGTTTTCTGAAGCCGTGTTTCCCCTTACGAGACGTGATAAGTGATAACGCACAGGCGCATTTTGGGAAGGGCAGTGTGTTCGGTTGGAAAAACGGGGAAATGAAGGGAAAGTAAATAAAATTCATTCCATGGTACAAGTACAAGAGAGCTGGAAGCAGCGCGACGACAATCTTTTGGAGGATGGTTTTAAAATTTTAACCAACAAAAATGAAACGGGAAAACACGCCTACCCGTCACCCGCCAAGGCACGGGACGATACAACCGACAGCAAAAGCCTAGTAGACAGCAAGTTCAACTGTGTATGTTCAAAGCTGATACAAATAAATCTTATAAATATGATTTTAACTCTGTGCGACCGTGTTTCTCTTACTTCTCTCAACGGGTTAATGGCAAACATTCCTTCTGGATTTTGCATTTATGATTTGTAATTCCTTTTTTATTATTAATATGTGTACAGTTGCTGTTTTAATTGATTTTTAACACGCTAACCTAACGACATTAATCGGTGTAATTTTTAAAAAATAAATACTACATTTATGTTTATAAACTATGTACAGTTATCGGTTTTTCCGATCGCGTAGCGCACGCTACCTTCCTTTTCGTTTGTGTGCAGAAACACTGCCAAACGTATTCCCTAAGACCTTTCCTTTCGTTCTACTTTTGACTGTCGTTTTCTGTTTTAATTTTAGAGTCAAATTTAGCTTGATTATCTGCCAAGAACAACAATAAAAATTCCTGATAGTGGACACAGGTTGTGAGGAGATACTTAATTGGGATAATTTGGGCTGCTCCGATTGTACTGCAGCAAAGGACATGTCATACATTTTAAATTGAATTTAGAACTGCCAATACCGTTAACAAACAACCATTAATCCTGAAATACGCTATATACGTTTTAGCAATCGCCGTTGCACAAACGTGTCACTACTACTTTAGGCTAGTAAAGTTTTTGTTTCTGCTATTATCCTGTATTTTTCTGTAATCGAACGTTTAGGGGATGAGGGCGGATACTCACACACCTTCAGTGCCAATCACAACGGGTAAGCTACAGTTCTAATGTCTCGCGCTCAATTTGCTCTTTTGCTTAGCATTTTCTATCAGCAAGATGTTTCTTCTACGGACGAGTCTGCTAGTTTTTATCAAATCTTCCGTTTACAGCACAACCGCCTTTGCGTTTAAGATTGATCTGCGTCCTGCAGTCTTTATGTTCTCGAAAAAAGGCAACTCACTACTTAAAAACCGAGGGCTAGTGTGAAACAACTGCAAAATATTTTCTCCAAATACAACATCTTCAACGAAAAAGGATCAATTTCTTAAGCTAACTCGGGGTACTGGCATTCAACAGAGAGAACTTTTCTTCGCTCCAATCAGTTCCCGTACAACTCAACACAATAAGTCACACCACGCCACTCATTTGTCTAAATCTTTGGCCATTTTTGATGCAGATTAGCAGGATGGTGTTAACGAATGGGAACGAGTCTAAATAGAAATTATAAAAATTAATAAAAAACAATCAACAGAAACCTATACCCACTACCAACATCAGCTCACTCGATGACTGCTGGCTGGCGGCATCCGTTGTCATTAACCGTTGTCGCACGTGTGACCCTCGCAGTTGCCCCAGAACAGACAGTTGCCGACGCCACTGTTGCAGATGAGAAATACGGCCATCAGAAACACCAGGCTGCAGATGGTGCACGGTTTGCGCTCGAGAAAGAAGCCGATTAGGTAGAGCACGATAAACATCACATGCGTCTGCATCAGGGCCGGGTTCGTCGGCTTGGGAATCAGCAGCACCGGGATCAAACACTGCAGGCAGTACATGATGATGCCGGGTTGCGCCGCGTTCGGCAGGTCTCCCGTCCACACAGCTTGTCACTCGACACGATATAAGAAAAGTTGTGTTTGCCACCTGATACCAGGTACACCACCGCGACACGGGGCTTTCACTGTCTTTGCTTTCGTCACAGCCTCCCTCGGTGAAGGGTTCCAATGTAGGTGGTGTTGGTTGGGTGCCACCGCTACTTCTGCTGCTTATCGCAGTCGATCACAACGTGCTGATGCATCCACAGCGTATTTCGAACTTGGGCCTATTCTACCCCTATCGGGGACCGGGTTACACCATTGAGGATTGCTTTTTCAGTGTGCTGAGCGATATTATTTTCTACCACTGGTTCGTATTTACACTTTTCCTTTTCTTGCTTTACATTTTTTTAGACTGCGTGACACCTGACTAACATGCATATAGATGAGGTGAGGTTCAATGTTTGACGTTTTGAGAGCAGTTCTGCACTTACCTTGGTGGCTTGAGTTTTTGCAAATTTCTATTAATGTTTACTATCCCTTATCATCATACTCATCAATGTTATTAACTAACACACATTTAAATATTTCTTCACAAAATAATTATGAATTTAAAAGGGAACAGACTCATTTTCAAAAGGGCGTCAACACCGTGCCGCTGTAACCGATACCGATGTACAATCTGTACTGTCAGTTTGCTTGTTTATTTGTTTTCATGCGTTTGGCGCGCATTTTACCTGTTCAAACACTATACTTTCCATACAGCTGTGCTCTCAACACAATTCGTGTGGTTTAAATTCATAACTTTTATAAACATGCCGGAACTAGAAGAGTCCACCGCAAAAACGAAGCCATCCTTCGATCCGAACATACTGCAGGACCTGTTGCCACTCTATTACAAACGATTATTCCCGCACAAGCAGTTTTACCGGTGGATGTCGTACGGACGCTGTAAGTTGGCGCTTGTTATCCCCTAGGGATGAATGTTACGTTGCGTGACGCACCATTCATTCATTAATTCGGTGTTACATTATCGTCTCTCTTTCTATCATCTTCATGGATTAGCCGAATCGTCCGTGTTTTCGAACCGAGAATTTTCCTTCACCCTGCAGGACGACATCTACATACGCTACCAATCGTTTGAGACGCAGCAAGAGCTGGAACGGGAAATATGCGCAAAAGTCCCGTTCAAGATCGATATTGGCGCGGTGTACAACATACGGCCGAAGGACCATCGGGGCAGTACCGCTATACAGCCGGTTCAACGAGAGCTCGTGTTCGATATCGATATGACCGACTACGATGATATACGGACGTGCTGCAATGAGGCAAACGTGTGCCAGCTGTGCTGGAAGTTCATGTCGATCGCTTGCCGCGTGCTGGATGAAGCGCTGCGGGAAGACTTTGGCTTCGAGCATCTGCTGTGGGTGTTCAGTGGTCGCCGTGGTATTCATTGCTGGGTGTCGGATAAATCTGCCCGCCATCTGGATACGGCCGCACGGTCCGCCATCGCCCAGTACCTTAACGTGCTGATATCGGGCGGCGAAGGGACGGCATCGCGCGTCATCATACACGATGAGATGCATCACAGCATCCGGCGCGCCTATCGCATCGTGGCCCCACTGTTCGAAGAGATATGTTTGGTGGATCAGAACATTTTCGGCAAGCCGGAGGGTGTGCGGAAATTGCTTGCGCTCGTGCAGGACACCTCCGTTCGCGCGGAGCTGGAAAAGCGCCTCAAAACAGTTCCAAGCGATTCGAAGAGCGTGTGGAAGGAATTCGTTGCGTACTTTGACGAACTACGCATGTCCGGCAATAGCAACAGGTACCGGCGGTTGAAATTCATTGTGGAGGAAGTCATTCTGGCGTTCACCTATCCACGGCTGGATATTAACGTGACGAAGGGATTCAACCATCTGCTCAAATCTCCCTTCTGCGTCCATCCCAAAACGGGGAAGGTGTGCATTCCCTTCAATCCTAACATCGCCTCCAAGTTTGATCCGACCGATGTGCCTACGATAATGTAAGTTGTTCGTTGTCGAGCTTTTCTAACCATTTCCATCAAGCTTTAATCTAATACTTCTCATTCGCCCTACTTTTACAGCGATCTGCTAAAGGAGGTAAACGCATTCGATGAAAAGAACACGGTTGAGGGCGAAGAGAACCGGTCGAAGATTAAGGACTATAAGAAAACGAGCATGTTCAAGGGAACGGTCATCTTCGAGGAGTTCCTCCGCAAGCTGGAACAAACGTTTAAAGGCAAAGCTGCGGCCCTGACCGACATGAAAATGGAATTCTAAGGTATACGGCGGTGGGGTGTGGCCTTTCGATTGTCGGTTAAATAAATCGCTTCCCAGCGGATATGAGGTGCTTCAGGCACAGGGCACAGTTCTTTGGCCCAACGTATGTCGTAATGAGCGTGGAAAAACCTTCTTTTTTTACGTTTTACGTTCCGAACAAGTTATGTAAAGCGGTAGCCCAATTGCCCAACCGAAGCAAGCAGTCCCCCAGACAACGGGTTGGTGGCCGCTCAAATGAATGAATTTCCTTTTATGGAACGATCCAAGTCCCTTCGGTACAGTTCTCTGTTTCTAGGCGAACGAATTTAAATCCTACCAACTTGTTATTATATCCATTTTCCACAGTCCGCAGTCGTAAGCTGCTGCTAGCTTGATGTAAGGTTTAAATAAATCCTATTCTACCCGTTCATAACGTAGCAGCAGATGTAACGCAAATGCGCACCAAAGGCAAAAAGACGCTAGATAAAGGACCCCCGCCGCCGTGCTCGTTGCTGTGTTTCTGGACGCGTCCAAAATACAACGTAACCCGCACACTGGTGTTTGTTTTGTTGCTATTGCCGCACATTTCCGCTGCGTGAACCGATATAACAACCGTCCAGCGTGTTCTCCCGTTTTCCGGTCTCCCTTGGACATCCTTGCGCTTGGCGCAGTTGTACGGTTTCTGCAAAGCCGTTGACGTTATCCCAAGAGGGCCATTGGAAATCAGTATCTACGCGACTTTCAAACGGAACGAACACGAACCTACCTAAAGCGCTGCGGAAACGCACGTCCACTAGAAAGAGAGCTTGTTCCTGGTTTTCACAATTCACTGCAATACCGTTGGCCAACAGTTTACAAAGTTACCAAAAATTGTCCTAGCGATTCCCTGGAAAATAACGAAGGATTATCAGCAGTTTGAGCATGCTTTATAGTGGCCGTTTGGCTAAACGTTTGTCTGCTCTCGCTCTACTGATTTTGTGCCTCATCCCAGCCTCGCAATGTCTGCCGAAAGTGTTTCGCAGCAATGAAATCTGTGGAGTGTATAATGGCCACCGAGTGTACTTCGAGCTGGGCGATCGTGGTCAACTACAGGCGACCAATGTATCCGTGCCTTATGTAAGTGTCTCTTTTTTGTTGTTGTTGTAATGGATGGTAACGCAGTGAAATCGATTTCTGTGAGTCATTTGGACTGTTAATTGGATTACTGGACCAATTATAACGACAGCGCGCAAATGTAGCGCCATAAATCAAACGAAAGTGGTGTAAAGTTTCCCCAATAAACTAACGATGCACAGGAGTTCTGGATTCTGGGTTGTTTAAAACTGGGAAGAATCGTTCGAATTATGTGCTATAAGCAATTAGTGTTGGACTGTATATCTGTGACTCATACACGGTGACCTAATGGACTGTGGCAAAAGGTCAATGCTTGTAACCTGGCTTAGAGGTGTACTAATAGCTGACGTCCTATCATTATTCGCTCTGACCGGAAGGATAGTCTGAAATCGCCAAATTGAATACGGACTTTAATGATGTTAAACAGCCAGCAGACGACGCGTTCAGAGTTTCGAAACATACAACATAACACACCATTTCACAAAAAATTCAAAAAAGACTTTGCGGGCCGTAGCTTGGAGACCTTTGGGCTAAATTAATCGTTGTGTACTTGCGATGGATAACACACAGATTCTTTCCTTTCCTGTACATCCTTTCAGATCCCTCGAGCGGCGTTAGTTAACCAAACTGTCGTCCCGAACGTCTGTACACTTGAGCTGGTAACCTGTCCCTCGTGCAATTTTAAAATCTCATTAAGGTAAGCACCTCCCATCATAAACAGTACTTGTCTGGAGATTATACTCTTCCCCCTTAGCGCGTGCGATGGGATCAACACCAGCGTTGGATAATAATTTTAATCCTTATCGATTTTCGCACCCGACTTCGCAGCTACTCGAACTTTCCGGCCAAGTGTTCGGTGCATAATGAGCCGCCGTGCCGGTGCGATTATCTCGAGTTCACCGAGCCACCGTTCGATTCGACGGAGTACACCGGCCGGCGCAACTGTGGCCACGACGTCGTATACCAAACGCAAACCCGCTCCGTGCTGATCAAGTTCGTGTACTGGAGCAACCACAGCCATGCGTTCACGTTGGAATACGTAGCGGAACGTAAGATCTTTTGTCGGCTTTCGAACGCAGGTCCAAAGAGTGTTCTATGGATTTTGTTTTGTTTTTGATTTCGTTAACAGGAAATCGTGAAACGATTCAAGCTAATCCTGGACCGGCTCAAAACATTACCAGCATCAACAACTATCTGCACCATCGCATCATCACTACGCCGTATTTCCCGTCCTACTACCCGCGTGACTTTGGCAAGGAGTACGTGCTCAGCTGCAATGTCGAGGCCTGCCGGATCAATGTCATCTTCAGTGACTTCCAGCTGGCCAAGACGTCTACGATGGAGTTTTACGACTGGAACGGGCAGCGGCTGGGTGCCGTTTCGGGGGCAATCTTTCGTCCGCCCGTGTTCCAAAGCACGGGACCATCGATGATCATACGTTTCTACGCGAACGGTGGCTCGGCGCTGGGATATCGGGCCCTGGTGTCCTTCCTGCACGCTGCCAGCGCCTCGGATGTAGCCCTGCACCCGAACACCAACTGTGGTGGCGTGGTGGAAAATATTGGCGGTGCGATAACGATGATGAAGATGCTGGAAAATGCGAACGAGAGCCGGATTTACGACTGTGTGTGGTTGATCAAGCCACCGAACACGTACGCCCATCTGAAGACGCATCTCTCGCTGAAGGTGGACACGTTCGAGAAGCTGGGTGCGCATTCGATGCTGACCATCATTCAGGGAACGACGTCCGATGGCACGGTGCTCAGTGTGACGAAGGCGGACAGTGCGCTAGTGAGGAAGGATCTCGTCGTGCCACTTACGTCCGGGTTCTACGTGCATCTTAGAGCTTCGTTCGGACACCTCTCGCGATTGGCACTGGTCTATGCGGGCTTTAGCTATTTGGGTAAGCGTACCGGATCGCACCTTCGCTTTCAATTCAATCAATTACGACATTTTTTGTTGCAGATTGTTACATGGGAACGGAATATCTGTGCCAGAATCGGAAGTGCATCCCAATACAGCTACACTGCGACGGATTCGATCACTGTGGCGATAACAGTGACGAACCGGAAAGCTGCGTCCAGGAGTGGTCCAGTGGCCCGTTGGATCGTCGCTGGTACGCGCACACTCCGAACTACTACTTTCCGAAGATGGATCGCTATCCGGACCTCCGCACCGCTACCATCATCTTTATTGCCAGCAGTCTCGGGCTGATCATGCTCATTTCGGCGCTGATCGTACTGCTCTACCGGACCGGCAATCGGGCCCGTCAGCAACGGGAGCTGCAGAGCCAGCTGCAGACGATCAGCGAGCTGCTAGGTAAGTGTGCGCTTCACCTTCACCATTGCGCAGCCGCAGTACTGCAAAAGAATCCATCCTTAGTGAGCGTTATTCATGTAGACAGCAACAACACGCACGGCGCGGAAGAGCTGGATGACCCACCGATGTACGAAGCACCCCCGGACTATGACGAAATCATCAAGGTCGGTATGGACGAGGAGATGAAGCGCAAGCGTCGCCGACGTTCCTCGTCATCCGCTTCGGGCCGTCGCAGTCGTATGAGGCGTTCGCGCCGGCAAAGTAACACCTCGGAGGTGCACAATCCCATCCTGGAGGTACAGTTGCCACCGGAATCGGACAGTCTACCGTCGTCCAGCGGATTCTCGATGCGATTGGGCGCTGGAGAACCGGGACATCAGCCGGACAGTGACGCTTATGATCGCTACTCCGATGCGGACATTGACGAGGAGGAGCACGATCTGCGGCTGGCGAACTGGAGCAACCTGGAGGAGCGCGGCGACTTCTTCATCAGCTCTCGCATACTGGGTAAGTTGGGTAGTGTAGGGCAAACGAGCATCTGCCATCTGCAAGTGTAAGCTTTGACGTTTAGAATGGCGTTTACAGAAACTCCAGCGGCGTCTGCGGGCCCGAGCCAGAGCGTCGGTGTCGGTCAGCAATCCACGTCCAGCCCGCCCCCGACGTACGACCAAAGCAATGCCCGGTTTTTCGCGATCCATAGTGGCCCACTGTCAGCGACCGTCGGCTCTACGAACGGTGGTGTGCCGGGCAGCCGTTCGGAAGACACTGTTCCAGTCACGGTCGGGTTAGGCTACCTACCGACCGGGGCGAGTGTTACCAGTACGGATGCATCGCCCGCAACTCACTCACCTCCTTCCACGACAACGGCCCCGACAATCCCTTTTGCAATCAATTGTGATCTGGTCAACAATGAACGAAATCTTGGTAGCAGCGTTAGCACTGCTCCAGCAACTACTTCCAGCACTAGCAATAGTGTGCCACCGTGTAGTGCCATCGAGACTTTGAACCGTGCAATTTTGCCAACTTCTACCGTATGGAATGGATCCAACCGAGCCGATCGTCCTTGGCAAATGTTTCGAGGCAGCTTGGACGAACCTGCCGTGTCTTCCTCTACGATGATCCCGAACAGCTTCAACTCACTCGACTTCGACCAGATGCAGGAGATTGATGCATACCTGTTCGGCTATGGTAATCGTGCCTCAGAAGAGCGTGGAATGTAAGCAGTCCTGCGATAACGAAATCGTTGGCCTATTCTTTATTGTAACACTTACACTCTTTACAGCTCCACCGGAAGCAGCCAGGAAACGATCGACTCGAGCCGAACAACTCAGTCCCAGCTCACCACGTCCGCTTCGTTCGCGCGAAGCTCCTGTCTGTGTGCAACAAACAGTCCTCCACTGAATCAACTACCACCGTCGTGTATTATCGCTACATCGGGTGCTTCAGTCACTTCTTCCTCCACCTCAGCATCCTCAAGCACCAGCTACGATATGATCCGCCAGTACTGTCCAGTGTGTCGAGAGCAACACCAACCAACGGACAGGCAACTGTCCACTCAACAACCAGCACCATCGGCAGCAGGTCCAACTGTTCAACCACCGAGCTCAATATACTGTTCGCACTGCGCCGGCCGTATCGTAACCGTGGATTACCTTCAGATGATACGCAACAGCAGAAGGCTAGCGCCCAGCAGTGCCTCGGAGAGCCTTGCACAGCCTAGCACGAACGCCGAGCTGGTAGGGTCGAGTACCTTCGGCAAGGTGTGCACTTGCGTTGCCAAGTTCCCGTCGCAGGGCAACATCACGCGGACTACTTCCGCCGTTGGCATGGTGCTGACGACGCGCACCTTCTCCGTGGACCAGCTGGATGATGGTGCGTTTGCCGGTGGGAGCTTTGGCAACGATCGGCGAAGCGCCCGCAGCTCGTGCAGTGCCGTCGGTAGGTTCGATGCGTACTTCAATGCACACTTCGGAACGACCAACAATGACCGGCGACATGAAATGTAGGGCGTTTTGCTGGTAGCTTTTTCCTTTTACCTATCATACGAGCTAACTATAAATAAATTAAAAAATATTCAATTAAAGCTACATCCGATCTTCTAAATTCTTTTTATTTAACCCTCCTTTTCTGCAATGGCCCTTTTGTGTCATTTTTAATAATTCCACTATTCGTAAATAACAAAAGTAAAATAGATTATCTTCATCTGGTTTATGTATGTATCCCTTCGCTTGCTCATCTCCTTGCGGGGTTGTTTGATTTTTGTCTAATTGTTGTATATTTGTTCCTATTCATTTACGGGAGGGGTGTTTTGATCGTTTAATCTGGGCGCAAAATCGGGACTCCTCTATTTACAAGCGCATTAGAACATGTTTAGTTCAATATCTTACGGGGTTTTCTATCGTTCGTAAATGTAATCACTAGCTTCATCGTTCCCATTAGGTGTTTGTTGTGTTGTCTTATTCTTGTGCGCTTCATTTTGCAATGCAGCTCTACGCCTAGTTCGACACATAATTACTCCGTTGTGCTTGTCTGTTTTTGCTAAAGAGCCACAGCATGAATGCAGATTTTGCTCCAGCTCGTAAAGGATGTATGTGTATGCCTGTATGATCTAGTTCACAACATTGCGGGTTTCTACCTTCAGAGACACTAACATTCCCGCCGTTCGTTCCGTTCGTTGCAACAACTACAGCCATCCGCGCGCTACTAGCATGTTGGTCCACGCTAAATCAAGTTAACTGTTATGAATAATGGTTCTTCCACTATAAGCAAATAATAAAAAAAAACACGTTCACAAACCTCAATGAGATAAACCTCAATAACAATGAGATATCGATTCCCTTCCATCTATATTCACTATTCTTTATCACTCACACAATCAAGAAGGGAAAACTACTATTCCCACCACATGAAACGGTAGAGGGCCTCCCTAATTAAGCGCTGTAACGCTGTTACCTCCATCGTAACTCTATCTCTATTCGAATTCAATTCGTTTTTGCTATTTGATTATTCATTGTTTCGGTACTATGATTTCATACTTTCCGATCACGATTCTACATTTCCTAATCCTACAGACGTATATAGTTCACATTTTTCCTTTTGGGGCTCCCGTCCCCATGTCTTCCATCCCTATCTTGGCACATATACAAGATCGCTTACAAACAGTTCTTTGCCCTAAACGGCAGGAACATCGTCCAGCTTGCGCTGCATGTGTTTGTAACTTGGTTCTAGGCTTTTCACACCCGACTAACGAGGTTAACGGATAAATGTTTGAGAGTTCAAGCGTGAGAGTTCAAGTCGAGGGATTCCACACCCCTCCGAGGTGTTACTACACTGCTAGTGTGGATACTAGTGAGAGACAATTCATCAAATGGGGCTAATGAAAAAACAAATACTGGGAAAGGTCTAATATCTAATGGTTTGGAATGGTACGGGAGAAGAGCTTTGTAAGCTACTAAAAGGGGAAAGAGCATGCTCTACAGCATGGTAGTTTAGGCCGCGATAAAAATTATTAATATCTTCAATAGAAAACAAACTCCGGGAAAGTGCGAAAGTTTGCCTTCATCCCTCACCTCTCGATATCGTTTAGAAGAACTTCGTCCGCTGGCAGTAGCAGTACTTGCGCAGGTAGTCTATGTGCATGCACTCGCTCTGGCTGGCGTACTCGTTCAGCCGACTGATCGAGCCGGTTATCTCGAACGCGTCCCGCTCCAGGTAGTGCCGTACCGTCGACTCAAACTTGCCGCCGCCAGGCTTCCCATCGAAGATCAGCAGATAGTCCCTGTACGGTAGCTTGCCCTTCGGTTCGTGCGCCATCTTGGCGAGCGTGATCGCACCGAGCGACAGTTTCGCGCACGCATAGTTGGCCGTCGTACTGTTCCGATGGTTCTCCAGGTCACGGTTGACGTAGTCGATCACGAACGCGATCGCTCGCTGCACCATCGGCGATTGCTTGTCGATCGGCTGAAAGTTGGCACAGGTGCACCAGTGCGATTCGATGGCCGTTTCCTCGCAGGACCGATTCCACGGTACCTCCGCGAAGATGCTCTGACAGTTCGGGCAGCTGAGCGGCCCGGGCAGATTGTCGATCCGGCCGGACAGCTCCAGCACGTGCTTGAGCGTGGCGTGCAGATCGTACGGGTTCGTCAGCCGGTTACGGTTGATCTTGAGCGCCTGCACAATCTCCGGATGCTCCTCGCGGAACCAGTCCGGCAGCCAGATGAAGTTGAAGGGTAGCCGCTCCTCCAGCCAGCCGGTCAGCAGCATACGGACCGGGCCGAAGCGCAGCCCGTGGTCGCTAAAAAACACCACCATGCTGCTGTTGAGAATGCCTCGCTCATCCAGCTGCTCGAGGTAGTACTTCATGCGCCGGTCCATCGAGGACGGATCGCTGATGTCGTTGTGGCTGAACGTGTTCGTCCAGAACAGGCCAAAGTACGGATCGTGCCGGTACTGCGTGGCAAAGTCGAGCGCGTACTGGTAGATGTAGTCGGCGTAGTTCTGGTACCCCAGGCAGAAGGTGAGCGAGTTTTTCAGCTTCTTCGAGAGGTTCTTCTCGGCGGCGAGTGCGACCGGGCGGAAGTAGTGATCGGTCGGCTGCGCCACGAACCCATACTTGTGGTAGTTGAAGGTGTTGATGCCGGCTTCGTCCTCGGCGTACGCCGTCGCGTACCCATTGTCCGCGAAGTACTTCCACATGAACGGGCACTCCTCGAGCTGGCCCACCTTTTTCGGGTTGCAGATCGAGTAGGCGAGTGAGTTGTTGTAGCCGGTCAGGATTGCCATCAGGTTGGGGTAGGTGTTGTCGTCAATCTACACCAAAGGAAGAAGTCATTAATGGCCGTCTGATAGCACAACGTGTTTTAGGTTATAACCTACCTTGTTGTATCCCTTCAGCTCGAACCAACCGGTGTCGTAAAGGTGCTGTGCCGTGTGAGGCATCGCTCGGATAAGGTTCAACCGCGATATGGAGTCGATACCGATCATCAGCACACTCAGCGGTCGCTTCTCCGTCCGGCCCTGGAACTTGTCGATACGCTCGCGAGCAGCCGGTTGTGGTCGGATCAGGGCGTGCACGTTGGTGTAGATGGCTTTCTTCGATTTGCTCGACTCGGACACGCCGGCTTTACACCGTATCAGCACACCGTTTCTTACCGATGGTGGCAGTAGGAACGATTCGTTGAACGGAACACACTCTCCCACCCTGCAGAAATTAGTCCTTTAAAGTATGCTGTCCAAGTGTCTCCCGCGCCCTTGCCACTTACCAGAAATTCTTGTCAGCCTTATCCTTTGTGCCGGCCCGTTCGATGCTCTGGTAGCAGCACCGGACGTACCGCATGTAGTGCGGCATGAAGGACTCCATCTGGTCGCGATGGAACCGCACCAGCACCGTGTCGTTGTCAAAGTTTTGCTCGATCGTCGTGAGCGGTTGCTTCGGGCTGCACGGGACGAACCGTTCCTTGCTGAACAGCCGCATCACGTCTTTGGCCACCGGGTTAAGGTCCATGATCTGACAGCCCGGTCCCCATACGATGAAGCCCTTTGGCACTGGAGCGTACGGATCGGTCGGTACCGTATCGTTGCCGGTGTTAGTGGGACAGGGTGCCGATGCCGGATGGCAACCGAACGTGCCGTTGGTTGCAGGGACCGTGACGTTGGACGCGGTGGTGGTGGTGATGAGCGTGGCAGAGGCATTGGTTTGGGGAACGATCGGAACAATTCGATTGGAAGTGAGTTGCAGTTCATCTGCGGCGCTCGCTTGTGAAGCATGAGGCTCGTTCTGTTTGGTGCATTTTGTTGCAATTTGATCTTTCAGGTCTTTTGTTTACAGACCAAACAATTTGTTACGCACAGGGGAAGCGGGGATGGAGAAGGTTCGTGTGTTTTTGGGTTTAGTCGGTTAACGGTTAAAGGGTTGAACACGAACACAGTTTATTTTTTGCCAATGTTTGAACACAAAACAATCGAAAAAGAGGGCACCCGGTTGTTGATATAGTGTTTTTGTAATTGATTATTTGTAGTTTAACATACATACAACGTTGTACAAAGGGGGTTACGTGTAAGTATTGCGTGCATTATGATTAAAAAATCAGGCCATGTACACGTGTACACAGTTGGAGCGTGTGGGGGCAAAGGCACGTGTTAATATTGCAATTAAAAAGGTTACGTGTTTGGGGTGGTTTTGTGGTTAAAATTACCCGATAATAAAAATCATACATGTACACACAAAATACACAAAATACACACAGATAAGGGTTTTTTTTTTTCGTAAACATAAATAGATAGACAGAGAGCGATTTCAAAATTGCATAATTTAGTTTTTTTATCATTGCGCCATGATGTAGGTGCACGCAGGAATATATACCGGACGGGGGTGATAGTAGAGGCGGTGGTGGTGGTGGTGATGTTGGTGATAGTGGCAGTAGTGATACAACGTAGAACAATTTTCAAACAAAATCAGAGCGAGGGGAAGAATAAATGGAAGATAAAAAAGACAGATTAAAAAACCAATCGGGTTCTGCTTTGCTGGTGTGAAGAGAGAAAAGAAAAGTGGCACTGCACGCACGTTTGTCCGTGGACACTATTTGGGAAAAGGCGGGAAAAGGCAGTGTGTGTGCTTGTGTGGTCGCTGGGGTGGTGCTGGTGCAGGGTCGGTATTTGCTCAAGTAATTAACGAGAGATAGGGATATAAGCTGGCTATAAAAAGAAAAAAACGAAACTCAAATTTTCTAATCTAATGTATGCGTGTGTTTTCTTATCATAAGACTAATGAACCCCCGAAAGTGGTTGCTTCAGCTTTACTAAAAAACAAAAACAGAAATATGAAGCTCTGATATTGTACAGCAAATGGCGGGCAACCGGAAACTCACAGTGAAAAAAGGCTATTTATAATTCAGATTAAATTTAACCGATCAGAAAACATTGTCAGTCAATAGCCCTGCACCGGCCTGGCATGGGCATGGAACTGTCTTTGTCTAATTGGTGGACCTCTATCAGCTCGATTAATGTGATGTTTAAGAACACAAGAAATATATGATATGTCCATGAGTTTTTATACCATAAACATCTTCAACATAAAAAAATATGTTTTATTGAAATTTTGTACGTCAGGTATCTCAACTTCTAAAAATTCTAAACAAGAATATGTGTTTCTTCTCCATTTTAGCACAAACCTAGCTGTAATATAAAGTTTCCTGTCATTTGGAACGAGTTTTTGTACATTCTGACTGCAATGGGTTTATTTTGCTACAAAAGGTCTATATTGAACATTAACCTTTAGGATCCGGTTCAACCTTGTTCAATCTTCGTATTAAGACTTTTATCGATTTGAAGTTTTTTAATTGAGGGTAAATCTCATATTCATTCGCTTACATTCGGGTAGAACACTACACATAACTACTTTACAAACTCAAACAACAACGGATTTTGGTCTAAAAAAAATGATAATGGTATTTGTCTACCAATAGTAATTATTTTTTTTTAATTTAGTTTTTAGTTAAATTAAATTTTGCAATTTAAAACGCATACGGACGACACACACAGACACAGTAAAACCGAATCATGCATCAAACGAACACAAACGTTCACACACTCAAAACACACATGCCAAACGAACCCAACCTCCCCGCGCTATCGTCACTTAGGTATCCTCACCCCATTTCGTCCCCCATCTCTGGGACGCCATCGCTTACCTTTTGGTCCGGGCAGGTCGGCATCGTCCGCCGGTATGGTCACGATCATCTGGGTCGCATCGGTCCAGGTGGTGGTCGTGAAGTACAGGTACACGGTGACGCAAAACACCAGCCCGATCGCGACAACCGGCGCCCGGCCACACCGGTCGACCGGGTGCAGCAGCAGGGCACCACTGCCGCCGCCGCTGCCACCGCCACCATTGCGCCGGTTGTTGATGCAGGTCGGTTGTTGCGGCGGTCGGTGGTGCTGCTTTCTACTGAGCACTGCCAGCGCGGTCGCGGGTTCGAGCAGTGTCTGTAACACCGATGATTTCATAGTGTATGCTCATTGCTGCAGGGGAGGAAGCGAAGGTTACGTTACTGTGTTTCTCAGGCAAATAAAAGCAAGAATACGTCCCCTTCCCCGTTGTGATTAGAACTAAGATGATGTCAAACAGCGTCCATCTGCCACTCGTAAGCATTAAAGCATCTAATGTAACTGACCTTTTTTTCCAGAAATCAAAGGGCTTGTCATAGAGCGCGCGCCTCTACGAGACAATTTTTTATGTGTGAACTTAAATCAACTACATGCAACTGCTGCTCTCCACCCGAACCCTCTTCTGCACCCTCGGGCGACTGCTTCCTATCTCACGGCAATAGGAAATAATCTTTTGAACGGTTGCTTCGATGTTTCATTTTTCACTTCATCTCCTTCCGAGCGATTAGTAGCGCAGTTCCATGAAGCTCTTGAGATTGGCTATGTCTGTTTTTTTTGCATGCTTCCTTCTGTTCATTCCCATCGATATGTTTTGGAACGATTAACGCCCGGGGGACTCATCATAGCTTGGTCTGATGTCATGTTGTGGGGATTTTTTGCCTACTTCTTCAATACTTCTACTTGTTACAAAAGCCCCTACTTCTTCATGACGATCTTCAAGAGCACATAACGACCCAAGGCCATACCATCCCCCTTTGAACCCTCTCCGAGCAACGTGTTGTGCGAATCTTGTCCGATATCCAACAAGAATCTGGACAATCCATCGTGAGTGAGTGATCGTTTGCCTGTTTTTGACACACATCAAGGTCTTTGCTGAATGTTGGAGGATTTGTTGTTTTTTTTTGTTGTTGTCATAGCGAATTTATCCGGTTTCGGGAGGTCACAAAAGGTTGCGGCCATTAAAAAAAAAGCACTTGGAGCAAAAGCCCCTCCGAGCTGCACGTTCGCACAAACGAACGGGTGAGAATTTCGATAATTACTACCGGTCCTCACATAGGCCCCGTGCGAGCGCCTTGATGATGCGATTAAATTCCAACCATTGCACAATAGGCACCACTGACTCTGAGTTGAGTCGTTGGGATCGTACACGGGCCGGGCAGGAGAATGCGATGCAATCACGCGCATCTGGTCCGATGTGCTGACGCGATCAAGCGCGGAGATAGTCACGATCTCCGTCACCGGACGGCGGAGAGCAATTGAAGACGACCCTCTAGAATACTAGACCCACCTATTCTTTGGTCAGTTCTCAGCCCTTGAGAGACTTTGCCGGGTGTTAGATTGGCTTCCGTAAAACACTGATAGGGCAGTAGGCATCTATTTCTATGCCTATCGGTACATGATTGGTAACGACTACGATGCACTTCGCGTTCTATTTTACTTGGACTTAACGAGCGTCTGGGTTTTACCAGAGAAGCGCACTACTGAGAATGGTTTGCCTCTCGTGGAACAAGGTGCAATATTATTAAAACTCTCCTCTAAGCCTTGTGTGTGGTCCATTAAATAACTATAACCCATTATACTACCCTGATTACTCGACATTCCAAACAGAATTCAATTGGACACTTCTTTAGATACATCGACAACAGAGCCACCGTTGAAAGACGACGACGTTCCCACGGCTCAACTTTAAGCCCTTAATAATTCATCCCACTTTGGCAAACTATCCGATCTCTGAACGGTTGACGGCTTCATAATAATCCTTTCCGCTGCAAACTTTGTGACCGTCTCCGTTCACCATTCTCAACAAGTTCCATTCCAGCGGCAAGTGCTAGTGTGCAACTGCACAAAACACTATCGGCTGTCTGCTCATCCTCACAAACCATTTGGGGGAAAAAGGAGAACGAAAAAAGCCACCGAAAGCCAACGACCGTGTTTGACTGGGGCATCATCGGGGTGAAACCACTGTGAACTTGCTTACCAGGCACATCCTTCCCTTGTGTCACACTATCCCCACAGCCCCCGGGGGGAAGGCGGCAAAATCTATTCAAGGTCCACTAACGACGTGCCACAATGCATCAATAATTCCGTGCCCTATTACGGGAAACCCTTTACACAACACGTCTACACCACCGCCTCCCTTTCTGCCACTCTCTTACTTAGGTCCTTTCTTAGTACACCGGTCCTTCGACCGTGCCGTCTCGTAAAGGCATCATCCTTCCCGTCCCATCATCGCTCCACCGCTGGAGGAAAATGAGGGAAACTGAACCGATTTTCACTATAGGTTGAGTAATTGCTCGACCCATTCAACACACAACGTTCGAGCACGCTGGCAAAAATCGAACCAACCAACGGGACACGGTGCCGGTGCTCGCGCAAAGGAAGGAAACGTGTGTACGTGTGTTGGTGACGGCACTGTTTGATTAACAGCAGGATGACTAACACCGGCAGCGTGTGACGTCACGCGAATATACATGCGACAAGGACTTGGAGGTTCCGTTGATTGAGCCATAGGGAAAGGGATTCTACGTTCTTCCATTAAATGCATTGATGAGCTAACTAACTACCCTCAATGTGTATCCGATGCTCTGTTGAACTGTTGACACGTAATGGTGAAGGATTTGCTTGTGTTTTTAATGCTTCTGTTTAATGTAATGTTAAACAAACTGAATGAATTCTTTGACAAATATATATATATTATGTTTAAATCTTAATTAGAGCACTCAATAGCAACAACAATAGTTTCCCATTGCTTTAAATACGGTTTGCTTGAGGCTAGATTATATTAAGCCCCATTTAAATCACTCCGTCAACCGAAAAAGCCTATCATTTTGCTTATGTGTTTTTAATTGCCAGGGGCATTTTCTGGCAAACTCGATCGTTCTGTCCTCTCCCTTGTTGTTCTCGGAGTAATTATTACTGTTTTAGGCGTAAAAAAAAGCAATTGTACGATCGTGAATATTAACAGCCCGAGATAAATTCGAATTATTCGTCTTGCCAACACAACACGGTGCCAATGTTTGCACTGAACATTACATCCGGCACATCCAGCCCGCACCTAAACCAACAACATTTCTCATGTGTAACTAGTTTTGTTGAAGACGGGAATTAACACACATACACACTATTACTCACGAGATTTCGGTGAAACACCCCTAAAAGTACTAGCATTCGCACGGGCACGCTAATGAGTGTTTACCCTTCGTGTTTGAATGTTTGAGAAGCGAAATTCCCCAACTGGAGCTCAATTCCACACAATCGATTTCACTTTATGGCAGTGACCACTCTTCTATATGCTGAGACAACATTGTCGTGGCACTCTTGATACTTTGGTTCCAGAGGTGGATAGATGTTGTCGTGACAATGTTTGCTTTCCAGCACAAAAGGCTTAACAGCTAATCGATGAAAGTAACGTCTAGATCCATTTGTGATAACCGGCACGGCCGAGTTGCGCTAGCCGCCTGATAACAACCGAACAGCATTCAAGAACTTCAACGCCTTTCGTGCTGCTAGGCACTTATCACACACATTAATACAACAAATGCGGATATATGCATATTTTATGCTGCTAAACTGTACAATATGGACGGTGTTATAATGATCTTTTTCACCGCTTCCCTGACCTACCCAAAGAGGTACACCCAAACAGTGATTGATACCACACGAACACGTGCTGTGGGCCGAAATCGAGCAGGATTACTTCAATTGGACACTAAATACCCCACAGTCACGCTATCCTTTACTATCTCGCGTCTACAGATCCACTGGCAAGTACTCTGTTCACACGCGTGTTACGAGATTGTCTCTCCCTTACGTTATCTGCGACCGACCACATGTGGCGGCATCTTCTGAGATGCACTTCTCGCGTACACGCACTCGGTCGACCAGATGCGATTGCTCTCCGTTTGATTGCCAGGGGAAATCTCAACTCATCGGTTCTAGCGGAACATCCCTCACGGCACACACACACACACATACACACTCGCACACTTACAAAGTTCCACTTGTCTCCCTCTCTCGTCACTAGTAACGCAGCGTGGAAAATACCTCGAGATTTGCTCGCGAAACCAACGAACCACCGCAAATGCTGCGATGTTATAAATAAATCACTTGTGTGGCCACAAATCGGTGAGCAGCCAGAAGTGTGCCAAGTGTTGCGACGCTTCCTGTCAGATGTAAACTATTTGCGTGTTCCGAGCACGATGTTTGCGCCAAAAAAGGGCCTTATGCTCACCCGAAATGCTACGTACCCGAGAGAGAGAGAGAGAGAGAGGTTGCAGGGCCGCCCAAGTGCCAAGTCAGTTACACAGACACATTTCGCACGCGCGTCACCCAAAAACACAGCCGCTGTCTGGTCTGGTGCGGGAGCGCGCACAATTCGCAAGCCTACGCGAAGGACAGACCGAGCCGAACTAATGCGGCGGCAGCCGCTACCGGAGAAGAGCATTTCTGATGCTGGTGCTGCTGATGCTGCTATATTCGCACGATTCCGCAGCTACTTCTACCACCCACTGTCGCCACCCGTCGCTCGCTGACGCTGAGACATATGCCGCGCGGATGCCAGACGCGCATTTGCTTGTGTTCTTCTATCGCAGCGTGGCGATACGAAAAAAGCAAATAAAGAAAAAACAAAAAAAAAACATACCCTTAATGAAGCTGTTCATGCTAGAGCGAGAGCGAGTAGGAGATTCGAAGAAGGGAGAGCGCAGTACGAGTTGAAGAGGATTAATGGGGACGGAGGGCTAAGGAGGTTTGATTTGCACAGTCTTTAAAACACACTTTTGCCTACATTAGTTCTATTAAACTCAATTTTAAGCATCATCTTACACTTCAAACTCTTTGAGGAATGCATACCCCCCCTTTACGGGAAATTCACATCCTACCTACCCCACGGTGGCCCCACGTGCTCCGCTTCATACGCACGCACCAGCGCTCCGAACGAGGAAAGGCTGCTGTCGCACAGGAAGTGCCACACACAGCAGGCAGCTGTTACTCCGGCAGTCGTCGTAGCTCCGGCAGCCCGAACCACCATCGGACCATCGGTGCAGCCGCCCGCACCACGAGGTCCCGGGGATCTTTTCTTCACGGTGGTACAGCAAGAGCTTCCTCAATTTCTCTTATACCATAACACCTTTTCCACGGACGTGTTTTGCTTTGTTTTTCACGACCCCTAAGCGTACAGAACTATGGGGGCTAATTCCTGATGGCGCATCTTGAGACCACACACACACAGGCAGCAAGTAATGCGCGGGGGACTGGGGACGGAAGAAAAGCGACTCGCACGGCGGCACACGTCCACGGCACGGGCCTTTGCTTTAGGTGACCGACCGAAGAATACTGAGAGGCCGATGGTTCAGTTTGTTTTTCACTCCGTGGAGCTAACGAGCCGCACACCCATACACACGCCTGTGCAGGATGCTTCTGCGCAATAGTAACGTGTTAGTAGTCTGTTTTTTTTTTTTCGCAAAGAGTTAGAACCAGCTAGGTTGCTGCGTATGCATTGCACTAGGGTGTATTGATGTGAGTAGCTGGACGGCTGCGGCAGCAGGAACAGTGTTGGATTCGTGAAATCGTGTGCATTCGTAGAAGCGGAAGCAGCAACTCGAATGTAACCGAGTGTGCTGTTTATGTTTCCAGGGGTCGTGAGGTTCCTAAAGGATGTGGTGTATTGGGGAATGGTTTTGGCTTGCAAGGCGTTTAAAATTAGAATCTCCTATGTTCATATTTTCCCATACTGTCCAAGATACAACTGTTTTATGTCAAGAGTTCTCTGAAAATTCTTGAGACTAGTAAAAATGAATCTGATCAACGTTACATACCCAGAAAAAGGAAGATAGAACTCCAGCTCAGAAATCTCCTGAAGCAAACCAAGTACACCAAAGGGTCAAAGCATCATCGAGCCGCCCATTTATAATTGCTTATTACAGATTCTTTTGAATCCCAAACATTTATGTCATCCAAACAATAAATGATTTCTTTATCTATCGTAAACTCCATTCCAAAACCCTGCAATAGCTTCGGCTAGAAGATGTCCATACCGATACAACTCAAACACAAAATAGCAGTTCATCTAAATAGGAACTTCTTAATGGCGCCATAAACGTTAAACGTGATATCCGCCCCATTCCATGCTGCGACCGTTCACAGCGTACGTGCTAATACATCATCTCCGTTGGATAATTGCTAAAGCCAACAAAATCCGGCTGTTGCTAGCATTTTCATTCGGAGGAAATACTAGAATTTGAGGATAGCACTAGAATTCGATTTGTTTGTTGTGACTTCAGAAATACACGGCATATTAGGTTTACGTATTGATCAAGGAACAGTGGTTGTACTTTGCTTGCTCCAATCAATGTAGAATTTGTGAGTAATAACGGAAATCTCGGAAATCAAACCAAATCCTAAGGAATGATGATTCTAGCCCGATTCGATTCGATAGCTCACTTCTGAGCTCCTACAGTACGTCGCAGTTGCAATCATCTAGTGCGTTCTCAACCGTGACCTTCTCAATCATCATTTCCCGGTAGAAATATTGGCCACTGGTCAATTAACGTAGCCGTCACGCTGATCGGCGGCCACCGACACAGCCGTCTGGTTCCATCTGATCTTGTTCTCGCTGTGCGCTGCGTGCTGGCAGTGGCGTAGTCGAGAGTCCACACAACTTATCGTGGCCGCCCTCGGTCGACTAGCACATGATAAGAACCGACCGATTGCTTATGCTAATGAATGTGTACGCAAAAATAGGATAGTCACATTACCACCACGCTGCTACTTCGCTATGGCAGCAAAGCTGGCATTGATTAAAATGGCAAAGCGGAAGTTGCGGGAAGAGTGAAACGCAGACTAGTGGATCTGACTTGCGAAGTAGCTTGTGATATGCGTAAGTTATGGAAGAATCAAAACAAAAACGGCCTCCAGAGAGGTTTGGTTAAAATTTGTATTTTACATTTTGCCAGCGCTACATGGAGTGATGCACCGCTTCGGAAGAGAATATTTAGTATTAAAAACTATTTCGAGTTAGTTTTCTAGTTCGCTTTCTAACGCTTCTAACTGCTAAGCATGCTCCCGCAAATGATAGACCCATCACGTGCGTCGATGATAGTGTAGAACATGGCCAGTTATGATTTGGACGATGAATGTCCCTATCTCCTTCACGCTCAAGGGACATCCCTTCGATTCGGGTCGAAAATAATTGAAAAAATAAATAAGCCATAAAGAAGTAGAATAGACAGGAGCTACCAGGCACCGCACCGCAAACTATTGAAGTGCATCATTCAACGACATGCATTTGACAAGCGAGTCGGTTTTTACTTGAGTGTGTCTCGGCACTTCCCTTCTCTTCTCCGCAGAGGAAGGAGCTCTTCCAAATCGTCGCTGAACCAGGCCTTCAATAGCGGAGCTAAACCACGAATAAAAGATGCCCATGTTGGCTTATCGTTCCAAACCTCGACGAAGTCGCCCCTTCTGTCTAATCTGTCTGCGTTATAACACTTATCAATAATCTCCACGTTCGTACATCAATCATATCTTCGGACAGAGTTTTATCATGTAAATAAATAATTTTCCACTTCAACGTATTCTTCAGCCGTTTGACCAGAACGGCCTATCAGCATGTCGAACTGAGTGGAATATCAATCCATTAAGTGTTCTTCACCTCACTGTGCTACTCCTCTTTCCTAAATCCCGTATGGAAGTTTGAAGAAAATAAAAACTATTGGCCGAAAAACCATGCTCTTTCGTTTAGGCTCTCACGCACTTTGGAGCCCGTCCTATCCGCTTAAATGTATTAATTTATCGCACTGCCTACAGTAACCGTATACGCTAGAGCCTTACTAATGGACGATAAATATATAGTTAATGGAGAATGTCTATTTGGGGAAGGGTCTTGATGTAAGTATGCCGCTAGTATAATGTGCTGCTGCTCCTTGGAGCTCACACCTTTCCACACAACCTCCGATCTGCCTCAAATCGTACGGGGAAATGTTGAAAATCGTGATTTACTTAACTGCTAGTCTCTGCTATCGTGCGGTTCAGGGTGCAATATAAAATTTTGTCTTAATAAAACGCGTGCCACCGTACAGCTGCCGTGACCCTCTTTAAATGGTCGCCCTTACACACGGAAAGATGGCGTTCCGAAGGTCGTGCCACACCGTGTTGGCCTTTATTTACATAGCTCTTAGCACCGTTCGAGAGCGTCCACGTTCAGTAAAATCGTAAGAAATGTGGAGACAAAACAACGCGAGTCCTTTTCAATGGCGCATCGGTGCCATTCGTCAGGGGTTCTGCTAACGCTGGTGGTGTGTTTCCCCGGTTGAACGACGGGTGCGTACTTTATGTTCGTGACCAGTGTCCACCGGTGATGCGGCTCGTTCTACTCCGCGGCTTGGAGACGACGGCTGGTGGCACGATCGACGTCAGGATGTTATTGTAGGCAGGTGCCGGGCATCCTGTGGATGGAAAGAGGGGGAGATATTCATGAGAATAAAGTAGTGATGGGAAAAGCTCTGGAAAAGATGGAGCAGATTGAACCTGGACTTTTCTTTAAAGGAACCGATACGCACTAACAGGTTTTTAACCTGTTTGAATCTTTTTGAAAAAGATTCCTTGAAATAGGATGTCTTAACGAGAGTATTTTTTTATACCCAAGTGCGATCAGTGCATGAACGATTGTTTCAAAAGAAAACTGTGTCTAACCATTCTCATATCCAAGTCTTCTTGTCACTGGTCTAGCAAGAAGCAACATGAACGACGTATCAAACATCGTCCTGATGAACGAAATTCCAAACATAGTTCATGTGAACGACGTTTCAAATATTAGTTGTTGTATTGCTTTTTAATCGGAAATTTCAACCTTGATCTCTTGTTCTAATCCAATAACTCCAATGTTAAATTAAAGTTTAGTACGATTGTTAGATCATTATGATCGAGAAGGTCTGTGAATGGTACAGTAAGTTGTTGGATCTTATTGAGTTATGGGGAAGACAATTTCTATATGTTTTCCCAATTTTTATACATCAATCCTTTCCAAAATACTAAAGAAGAGGCCTTGATGATTAAGTAAGCTACCTGTGCATTTATAAAATTTACTTTCATTCGCAACGATAAGAACGATATTCAGAACGGTAGAAGACCTGAAGGGAGAATTGTTTTTGGTTCTCTCCAACAAAGGAACGGAATCGTTCCACTAGGTTCGTTCATTACTTCCCTTCACTAGAATAAAGTGGGACAGAAAGCGGAAGCAAAACAACAAACGAAAGCGCGTTTCCGTCCGCGAATGGGGGAGACTCGCTCCTCACAAACTCCTCATTTTCCGCCCGTCTGTACACTTAAATAAATAACCGTGCTGGATGAGTGGCATTTGAAAATCAAACGTATGAACGTGCCCGTACAAAGAAGGGTGAGTCGTTCCACCCCGCCTCGATGACTCGACAGCGTACCGTGGTGCCACTACCGGTGCCAGGATATTAAAATATTAAACTCCACGTCGCGCCTTTAAACGCTCTAGCCACGTGGTGGACCGTGCATGGCATAGGGTGGCTTATTCCCAGTGTGCATGTGTTTTCGTATTATTTTTAAACTCATTTCATACCGTCCCAAATGGATAGGTTATGGTGTGCTGAAGGTTCACCACAACGGTAGAAATAAAATCGATCGTTTGAAACGGCCGATGGACTTGCCTTACGCCTCACGCATTAATCGATTTCAGAGTTTTTGTGTGATGTAGTCCATCGATTAGCATTAAAAAGAAAAGCCCCGAACCCTGTAATACTTACGGCAAACAGAGCACCGATCCTCGTCGCTACCGTCGCCGCATCCGTCCCGGCCCGAGCAGACGATTGCCGTCGACCGGCACCGGCCATTGCCGCAGCGCATCGGACAGTAGTTGCGGCCCCGTGCGGTCGGACCGCTCAGCAGCTTGACGAAGAAGTTCGGCACGGCCCGCGAACCGCACAGATGCGGCGGCTCGTCGCTTCCATCCCGGCAGGACACAATCGCATTGCAGTACTCGTACTCCGGCAGGCACTCGCCGCTCCGGCACATGAACGTGTGCTCGGGACACTTGCGCGACTTGCGGAAATCGCAGCCGACCTCGTCCTCGCCGTGCGGGCACTGTGCCTTTCCGTCGCAGATGCCGGCCCGCGATATGCAGCGGCCGCTCTTTTCACACCGGAAGGATAGCTCAGGACAGCTGCGGCCGGTGCGCTGCTGGGTTCCGTTCGTTTGGGGCGAGAAGTTACACTCCTCGTCCGACGCGTCACTGCAATCCGGACGTCCGTCGCATACGAAGAACCAACTGATGCAGATTCCACTCGAGCGGCACTGAAAGGAAATTTGGGGAAGGTTAGGCGTTGGATCTTGGATTTGTTTTGTGCAAGGAAGCGTACCTGGAACGTTCCCCGAGAGCAGCCGGTATTGGTAGCCCGGCAAGAGTCGTCCGGCGTTCGGTAGGAGCAATCGCAGCGTCCCTCGTCGTTACAGTAGCTGTACGGGTCGGCCAGCTGGCACTGTTCGCTGCTGGCACAGGCAAGTCCCAAGGAAACTGGTCCATCTCCCAAATCGACTCGAGTACGAATTCCTTTGAAAAGTTGATAAAAAATTTATAAATTACAAAGAGTTTAAAACAAAACAAATTTGAACGAATTCCAACGGTTTATGGCGACGAACAAAGCCATAAAACGGAGCAGCGCCATCTACTGTTGAGCATTGAGTTTGATCAGCTCTCTCATAGGTGGCGCTGCTCTCGATTTCAAATTTCGTACGCTCTCTTCAACGGACAACTAAAAGTGAAACCTGGATATAAGGAAATCGTATATGGAAGAATTTTGGTCATGGTAGAATATTTCAGAGGATCCTCTGGGTCGTATATAAGTAACCCCGATAAGATAGAATAGTAATACCGATGTAAAAATGATTTTTTCTGCAGGAAGTGTGATCAAACAAACCGTTAACCCATCGTTAGTGAACAAAGAACTGGTTGGTATACTTGCAATAATTCTTCACTGCCTTGTCCAATGATCAAGATATTGAAAAACTAACTTTTTAATAATCTTAAAGAAATTAATAAAAAAAGCTTAACCGTTTAAACTAAAATCCAAAAATGATTTGAACGGGCTTCATTTTAGCTTTGTTTGGAGGTCAGCGTGTCAGCCTAATACGAATACTCAACTTAATACCGGAAATGCAACATTCTTTATGAGAGTAATCTTTGTACAGGCGATTTTTTCGAGGTTTTAAGGGTTCTCTATAATCCAGATTGTTTTTGGAACTTACTTGCAGTTGATGTCGCAGCCGTGGTAGTCGAAAGTGGTGCTTCCGGTTCCATCGCCGTCGTACGGCTCGCCAATCGCAGCAGCGTTTCCGTCGTGGTGTCAACTGCCTGCGTGTCGATGATTTCGTTTTCGTGGTCCGCATGTCGGGTCGTTTCACGCGCCTCGAACCGTTCCTTGGCCGTTGAGCTCTTCTCCACCAGCTCGTCCACCTCATCCTCATCGAACAGCTTCGAGTCCTGACGGCGCAGCTGCACATCATGGTACTGTTCGATTAGCTCAGTCGTAGTCAACTCCTTTACATCGTTCTGCTCCGTGTTTGATTGCTCTGTCGCGTCTGCCATCGTCGTCTCTTCTTGGCGTTCCGTAGCTGCAGCACCAGTGGTAGTTTCTTGCTGTATCAAAGCGGCTGACTGTTGGGTGCTGTCCGCTTCCATCGGTGTCATCGTACGATCGTACTCGAACAGTTCCACTTCGTTCTCGACGTCACTTGGCTGTTCCGTATCGAACTCTAGCTCCGTTGTCGTCGGTTCGTCATTTCCCTGGAGGGTTGTCGTCTCGCTACGTTCCGTCGTTTCGCCGTCGTTGGTAATAATTTCGATCGTCGTTGAACCCTCGGAATCACTCTTCTCCAGCGCATCCTGTTCCCGTGCCTGCGTCGTGATGGCGTCGGCAATTTCGGTAGCCCACGCAGCGGCCGTCGTTGTGGAGAGCGCATCGGCTAGCTCCTGGCGCTTGAACTGCTCTTCCACTTCCTTCTCGAGATTCGAATACTCGTCCGTGTTCTCGTAATGCTCCATGCCGCTCGTGGCCGTCGTTACCTGCTCACCCTCCGGATAGTGACTGCTCGTAATCTCAATAAAGTCCGTCGTGCTGAACCCGTCCTCCTCTTCCGACCCGACCGGTTGATACTCCGTTGTGATGTGTTCCTCGGCGGAAGACATCTCCTCCTCCTGGGCGTCATCGCGCATCACAATGTTGTCCACCACAATCACATCATCTTCCGTCGTTGTGGACATCCGATCGATGGAAGCAGGCTCGGTCTGATGCTCCGTAGCTGCAGCGGCAGCGGCCGGCGCTTGCTCCTGCGGCTCGGAGAAAGCTGGCAGCTCCGGCTCGGGCACAGCTGCCGTCACCGGTTCCGTCACACAGGTGGGCCCGTTTTGGCGGGCCGGGGCAGTACACTGGCAGCGACCGAACAGGTTCGGGATTAGGAAGTCACAGTGGCTTTCCTGGTCCCACATGCGGCAGTGCGCATGGCTGTAGCAAACCGTGCCCGGTTGGGCAGCTAAACAAAAAGAGAAACCACGCACGATAATGATTAAATGATTGCAAAAAAATAGACACACTGTTATGGCCCAGACATTTGTCACGATGGTATTAATTTATGGTAAAAGCATTCCCGATGCAGCGAAACGATTTTCGATTTCCGGTCGTACGCACACCGAGCCGGCGGGGGACAAGTGTTTTCGATTAAATTATTAGGAATCGGTACCGTAAAGAGGGCCTAATAAATGAATGCATTTGTATGGCTTAATGCGACGGGACGGCTGACAGGCCGTGCGGAGGAACATAAGCCGATGGTACTGTGTCTGGTGTGTGCGGAAATTGAAAACGGAAGCTAATTCCCATCGATCGACGGACAGTATCGGTGCAGTGGAGCGTATCAAAGTTTGTAGGATGAAACAGGAGCAAAATTAAACGCTTCATTGTTTGAAATAGACTGTGACACTTGATTCTAGTGATTCAGCTCTAGTTAGCTCCATTTTTTTAGAATCGGTTGGCTCCGAAATCAGCTCCAGAGTAAGCCCCGGAATAAAAATTGATTTTGAAGAGAAGTTCTTTAACAATTTTTAATTTAACATTATTAAAAATCTTTTATACAAAATCAATTCTGATTCCGGAGCTGACTCCTGATGTGGAGAGTTAATGTGCTTCCACCAGTACATAATTCTGATATCATCAGATTTTTGGAGGTTCGAGCAATATATTAATATCAAGTTTCCCTTACTCATAATTCTTGCTTTCTTCCAACGCTTATCAAAGTGGGATATCATCTTCAAACCGCACAGTTCCATTCATGTCATGCAGACAACAAAAGACCCAAGAACTGTGATCAGCAGTACTTGTGCGTGTCATATTGTGCCGTGGTACGGTGACATCATACCGCGTTTCGATAGCTAAGCCTGGCAGTGTGTTGACCCACATACAGCCGGTGAAACCATTCCCAGGTGAAAAGACACACATAAACACTGCACATCGGTCGCATAACGCCCAGAAGTTTGTGCGCAATCTTCGCGGAGTGAAATTATGTCACTAGCCACTCGTGTGTCTATTCCACACTGACATAAATCCCAGCGACCGTAGGGGACCGCAACCGGAAGCGTTTTACTGCGCCAGGCCAACCGCAGTAGGGAGGGACTGAGGCACTGTTTACCCATGCATGCAGAGACCGTTCGTTGCAGTAAATTGCACACCCGAACGCAGAGGCCCCCGGCCGGTTCTCAGCGTCATCTTCATTCCACGGGGTGGCTTGTGGGCGCCTCACGCGATGATCTTGAGGTGAGCGGTGGGCTGGAAAAGCACGTAGATATGCGCTATCATATTTCCGTGTGGAATGAAGATGATCTGTTTGAGGGAAAGAGAGTGGGAAATAAGCAGCATGACAGAATGTCATCAATTAGCAGGCTCTTTATTAGGGCTGCTGGTGAAGGGTTTTGCAACTGGATATGGTGCACTTATCGGATGGCCCGCAGCTCCAGCGTGGTGAGATCAACAACGTAAAGGTTGTTAATGCTGGACATTGAAATGTCAGCTAAAGTGCAAACAGAAAGATGAACTCTTTCTGCTGCAGAGCACAACTTCCAAGATCCTGGTCTTGTCTCATTAAATAGAAATCACAATTTAAGCTTTAAACGATGGATTTCTCAGAAACTGCCTTGACAACGATTGCCCTCTAGGCGAAGATGATTAGGAAAGGCCGTTTAGCGTATGCAGCGTTTCATCGCGAACGATTATAGCCAATCATAAACCATCATCCTCATTGGCTGACCGATTTGATGCGTGACCATTTCGAAATTGTTTTCAAAGCACTTCGATTAATAGTGCGCGACACGCGACGCGATGCCCTATCAATCTCGCTGCCCTAAGGATGGGAAACCCATTCCTATGCCTCGTGCAGCTCAATTACCATGGCCTGTGGCAGTACCCAGGCGTTTCAATTAATTCTCTCGTCAGCGCATCCCACGGTCCAACGACACGTCGGCACGAAACCGATCTCAATTGCGCGATAAATGCATCCTAAATCCGTTCCACTTGCACCACTCCTGTCACTCTACGCGATCAGGACCAGGACCAGGACCAGGACGACCCGGGTGCGAATAATCGTAAAAACAAACGGTCCGTATGCATCCGTGATGACATCTTCCTTCGTGAAGATGCCCTTCGGAGAGGAGTCTCAGTAACGGTAGGGTAAGGGAAACTTGATCCGGCGTGGAGATTCACACCTGACCTTGATTGGTGCGCCACGATGTAGCACAAGAGCGAGAAAGGAAATGACACTGTTACCCCTGTCCCAGCAGAACGCATTTGCTGCTGATTAATGACGGCGAAATTGTTCCATTCTCCCAAACAGGGAGCACATAATTTAAGGTTTGTTATGCAAATTGAACCTACTGCAAAGCGAGTGTGCGTGCGCGTGGCGCTTTTGTTTCCACCCGGTGGGGAACGTCGCCCGGCAAAGACGCACCGCGGACCGCGCAGATTGAGACGAGGTGAGTGAAGTTTGCTTTGGTTGGAGATAAAAGTTAACCCACTTTCGGTGCAGTGCTGGTGCCTTTTATTCATGCATGCTTTATGCGCTAAACTGAGCCACGGGAGTAAGATAAGTATGACTGTGCGTGAGGTCTCGAGGGAGGTCTTTTGTTTTCTACGGCGCGTTACATTCTGGTGTGTCGGGATTTTGTTTCAGTTCTTTCGGCTGTTAATGACCGGGTTTGTGGTGCGATTGAAATGGTGGAAAATTGTGTAAAGTCTTTTGTTAGCAAAAGGGTCGACTATTTAGAGGGGGAGGTTCGTACAATATGATAAAAAGGAAAGCAGCAATTTGGGGCATCCAGCAAAGTGTTTTGAGCTTTTAAAGGTTAATAGGTTGCTCGTTTTCTGTTTTCTGTTCTATACAAAACGTTTATCAAATAGAAGACAAACAATCAAGTGGAAAAAAAATCGTATCAAACATGATTATCCTACTTTTCTGAAACTTTTCTAGGTAAGTGAAATAGAAGATAAAAGAATGATTGATGTATACAAAATAGATAATAAGTTAACTCAGATAATAAAGCTTCTAAATTGAAAATAGCGAAATAAAACACTTCAACTTTGTACCGAGTAACAATTTTTGATAGGCATGGAGTTGGCTCAGTTTTTGGCCCATTTTTTCTTCCCCCTTCAAGCATCATTACCATGTCCAGGCTGACGGGCAAAGTGAGTACAAAGCACCTGCTAGCCCCTGTTAAGAAAAACACTGTATATTTCAATCGTTTCGCCATTGTCGGGCGCTACCAGAAGCAAGACTAATTTCTGAAGACTCTATTAGGCGGCGCAAAAGAAGCCGTTATTAACACATTTGTCCACCACCTTCATTTGTTCGGTTAAAAACGCAGAGTAGAGGAGCGAGGTGCTAGAGGGGCTAAATAGTTTTCACTTTTCTGCTTGCGCTTTCCTTCCTTTAGAAAAAAAGACCAACCCGCGACCTTTCTCCTTTGCAGGCGATAGGCGACCATGGCCGCCTGAATCGCCATTTATTGTCTCGCTTCCAAAGCTTCAATTCTCCCTCCTTACTGGGGTGTTTTTGTTGCCTTTGTAATCCATTGCAAATCGGTCGGATAATGGGTGCACACTGACGGGTACGCCTTTCGTTGTATGCCTTTCGACCTCCGTCCAGGAGCTTTTCTCCTGAGTTGGTTGCCGGCGAAACGCCAATATTAGTGCTAAAAACACTTTGACACACTTCGATAGACTTGCAGATGGCGAGTACGGGAAGAAAGCTACCTACATTTTCTTCACTTTGCGTTGCGTTGCTAAACATTTGCTTTATTGCACTTTGAATGAGTTACTTAGGCGGCAAAACATGCTGTATAATGTTGTTCCAGGAGTTCATTAGGGTAGATAAGATAGGAAAAGGTGTTATAGACATTAGATAACCAAATTGGATGTTTTTGTAGGATTTCTTCCTAGAGTGTTGTCACATCCAATTATCGTAGAATGTCATAGATAATTAAAATATCAAAACTTTGTTTGCTGTAATAAGGACAAATTCTTCCCCAACAAAACATGTAACTGCATGTTTCCCGCTCTTTCCAAGTCCGTTCATCCACACAGTAAATAATTCCAATTCTGTGAGGGGAAATTGGCTGGTTTCGTCACCAGCAACCAGGCCAGACGTCATTAACAAGAATATTCTCCAGAATAGGCAAAGTTATGCCATTTACCTACCGGACATAGTGTTGTGAGCATATTCTACGCCTCTCCTGTACATTCTCAATCTGTTTTCGGTAGGAATGTTGATAAGACGGTAAAGCTGGATTAAACAAATTCCAATGCACCAAGGAGGAGTGAGAAGATTGAAGCAAAGAATTATTTACCCATTCTTTTTGTGTTGAACATATTGTAGCACGATAAGACAGAAACCAATAATAGTGTTGAAGCTGTTTTGCAGGCCATCTCAAGCAAAGGGTATCTTTGTGCTCCAACTGCAAGTCTTCTCAAAAAGAGTGTTGGGAAACGGTGTTGATTGTGTGCAACCGTTGTGAGACGTACCGGGATGGTGTCCGGTTAGTTGGAGCCAGATCTTCGTTTAGTATCGCCCACCAAAACTCGAAAGATCCGCCCCAAATGTTGGTTCACGTTCGATTCAGGGCTACTGATGGCGGATAACAGGGAGATTGGGTGTACTCGTAGCTGAAAAGTCTAAATAAATCCCTTCCATCCCGTTACTGGGAGCACTGTGAGTATCTTCCTCGGTGAAGGGAAACAAAACCAACACCGAAATAAACGCCATTTACGTTGCATTGTTGTATTGGTAGCAGCATAATTGTAGCAAACGGCCTCCGGAATATATCTCACCGAATGCTGCTGTGGCGTAATCGAATATCCGCTCCGATTTTGGTGCGGTGTTACGATCGAGCGAGATGAGAAAAAAGAAAAGCAGAAAAACAATTCTAGCAGGTTGAAAAGAAAAACCAAAAGCAAGAAAAATCGTTTCCCCATTCCTGACCGGGAAGGGGTAGGAGAATAAACGGGGAGCGGCATTTGGTGATGGGCGTTTGTTGAATTATGTAATTTTCGTGATCATTACCGCCTTGTAATGGAGCACTTGTGCAGGAAAGGCAGGAATGCAGCCCGGGGTTGATTGGCGAACCGATCGGCAGGTTGTTGTGGTTTTGTTTGATCGAAGTGTTTTTTGATTATAATTTCTTCCCTCTTTTTCCTTACCGGGAGGCTGAGGTTGGCCCTAAAAGCTGAAGCATAGGGATAGGGAGAGATTGTTCCCCTTTTTTGCGCTTCCCGCTCTGCGAACCGTAATCGATGCGGAGATGCTCATCCGGTGCCAAGAAAGTTCAAGTTCATGACCGGCACGCAGCCCGGGACCTCGGGGGGCCCTCGCATTAGCATAGTGATGCAGCGGGATTTTTTTTCGTTTCAGAAAAGAAAAAAAAAGTAGAACGAAGAACGTGCCCTGTAGATCGATTTTTGCTTAATAGAATTAACTGATTTCACGTTCTGTTATTAGGGCGCGTGTGTGCCGCGAACCGGGCAATCCGTGCAAAGGGGTAAGGGTGAAATGGTAATCATTTCACTTTGCTGCACACAGTTACTGCCGCTTAAGCGGCGGTATTATACGCCATTAGGTAAGGCACGGTTCAGGCGTGAAGGAAGCGAATAATGCATATCATTATTGTGTGCTTCTAGGTAATAATTTTGCTAAAACGATCGTTTATTGCATGTAAAATATATTCCTGAATAGTTTATTCCTTTCAAGTGAAAGGAATATAAAAATGGATTATTTTTTTGTTTTAAATAAAATACATTTTCTTTTCATGTTGTGAGAGAAAATCGCTTAAATAAACTACAACCTCAAGAAACGATTTTTCCCATTTTCTTGTATTCCTATCAATTTAGATTAAAAAGAAAAACAAGCCAACCCTTTCATTTCTGCCTTTTCAGGTTCTCCACTTTCTGCAATGCCTTGTTAGACGCGATCATGCAAAAACAAAAAAACAAAACGCCCCAAACCACCAAGTACATTACCATACCCTCAATCTGGTGCGTAGCATAATTTGTGCGCAAAAACAGCGCAGCAAGCTCGGCGGGCCAATGTGGGGCCGGCGCGTGGGAAAACGAGTGCTTTTTTTCGGTGCTTTGTTGCCTTTTCGAGGTCACGGCATGGTCTTCTTTGCGACCGAATGCATTTTTCCACAGTGACTTGCTTTGTGTGTGTGTGTGTGGTTCAGTTTACGCTGTTTTTTTTTTGCACACGTGCAAATTTTCACCCAATCGGGAGCACGTGTGCGAGGGTGGTGAAAGTGTTTAAAGTTTCACTACCCGAACGGAACGGTCACTGCAAAGGTTCGAGAGCATCCGACACATTTCGATTGATTTTGTACGGGCAGTGGTTAGTAGTTAGCTTAATGTAGTTAACTAAGAAGGATGGACTGCTTTCTAAATCAATCGTCCCGCCTGAAGCTGCTACTTAAGCAGCCGGGAATTAGACGCTGGGTATCCTGTGTGTATTGTTGCTAAAAATTAGGAAAACCACTTTCACTAGTTTTTTTTTTATTTTTTCGATCGGTATTGTACCTTCGTTCGATGGATTGCGACGCTCCATTTCCTGTGTGAAAGCTTGTGTGATTCCCAAGAGAAGAACGCTCGGGAAGGAAAGGTCGTTTTAAGAGTGGTGCGCATTTTCGAAACAATTATTAGTCAGTCAGGCTCTTTCAACATTTAGATTTCCTGTATTATTAAAACAAACCCAATAGGGAGAGATTCGGGAAATCGATGAAAATTAGCACCCTTAAGGGCATTGCCCTTAGTTTCGGTTTTGTGTTACATCGAGCTTTAAATAGTTTGTAGTTTTTTTCTGAGCAGAAGAAACACAATTTTTCCCCCCTACAAAATTGATTAATTGTCAACTGAAACTAGAGCTCTTTTTCCCTCTTCGTTCGGTTTTTCCCACTCCGCAGTCGGTGCTCCAGATACCTAATGGCACACAGAGAGATGAGCAGTTCAAATCGATAATAGACAATTAAGCGGGGCAGGTTAAACGAATGCTTCAATGCAACGCTTCGCCTGCACGGTCAGTTACTGCATCACCAGCCCTACCGACTGCTGGTTTTGCTCCCATTTTGTGCCGTGTTGCTTCCCTTAAGCCCCCACCACACGCAGGTGAGTGTGTTCATTATTTCGGTAAAACATCACTAATCGTCCACCATTACTGTCGCTGCCGGGGGATAGTTCACTGACTGGGTGTGGTAGGGCGGATTGCGAGCGCCGAGTCCGGTGGTTCAACATCAAAATTGGACCAATCTGTTGCCCACTTATGCTCACCGTTTGGGCCGACACACATACAGCCCGCCCCATTCCTGCATAAGTGGACGACGACGACGATGATGATGGTGCAATACCATTGTTCCGCCAGGTCGGTTGGTCGGTGTGTCACTCACGGACTGGGAAGCTCAGCTCATGAGCTCATTAGGTCGCACGGACGGACCGGTGGTCAGGCTGTGACACATAGAACGCAAACCCTGGCGAGTTAAATTACGCGTAACATTCACGGAAAGACGCGGAAGCGCACCGGAACTTCAGCACGCATCACACGGCGTGTGAGCCCCGGCCAGCCCACACGAGCACGGTTTATCCATTTCCGTTCCCGAGCTGAACATACACAGTGACAAAACAGCGGAGAGAAAAAATAAAACGAATTCGCCAACCAAAACATAAAGCTAACCCCGAACAAAGGCCATCCCAGATAAGGCTTAATCACACAACTGCTCCAATAGCTTATTAGTCCCGCATTTCGAATAGTCAATGACCATGATTTGAGGCAATTTTCCGAAAGATTTTCCTCCCCCTTGCGTTCCACTGCTGCCTTCACTGGCTAGAATGGCAAGCAAAAGCAAACTATTAATGCCTTTGTATTTAGCACACATTAGGGGGAGAAAAAAGTTTCCTCCAGAAGAACCGCATCGTCGTTTATGGTCGAGCGCGTGCGGTATGGGTATGGGGCGGGGGTCGATATCGGGCTGGATGGATAAATGCCATTGTTCGGCGGCCGGTGCTCATTATCTCGTGAATCTGAGCTGCGTGTCAGTCGACGCAAATCGGGTTTTGCTGCAGAGGCGAATCAAACGGGCAATTAATGAGGACGAACAACAGGCATCGATTTGGAGAAACTGCTCCAGAAGAAGTGAAGAAAGTGCGTTGTTATGTTAAAGAATTCAACTGACCAAGAGTGGCCATAAACTGCAACAAACCTTTTATGAGGCTTGAAGAAACAGTGTAGTGAAGGCAGTTTTCCATAAAAAGTTGAAATGAAATATTACAACCCAACTTCTTGGTGAGCAGTGCAGATTCATGTCCCTCTACAAGGGAAAACATTCAATCTCTCACTAACTGTACATCGATAAACTTTAATGACATTCAATGGAGACATGTCTATTAGACATGTTGGAAATTCCGGAACACAGCAGAACCACAAGCTATGACAGACGATCCGTTTGTTTGCCGATGTTTTTCCCACATCCTAAACTGTCCATAAATAACGATTGTCCTGTCATGTCTTCGTCCAGCTCCGATTTTCCTTGGTGGTCCGACCAGACCACGCAAGCTTCCACGTTCAGAGCTTCCACAATCAGTCAAACGGTCAAGCAAACGGGACGTATCCCCTCCCCGTCCCTTATTTCCTTAAAGTTGACGTCAATCAATTCATTTATTGAAACCAATTCCACCAACTGTCAAACCGTTGCCGATGTATCCGATGATCCTTTAATGTCTCCTCCTCCGCCAACCAAGGCTGGATGGGTCTTATAATGTGTGAATAATTGATTGTGCGACTATCGACGTCACGATTTGTTTCTTCTCCCTCCGGTTTTCTCGTTCCGGGTTTTCGCTTCCGTCATGAAAGTACCCTAGTAGATGACTCATAATTCTTGAGAAATGTTTAACACACTGCAAAGAAGCGGCAACAAATTTGCATTGGCCCGATTTCGAATGCAACGACCTCGTGGCATATGCGTTTTGCGGCATCCGAACCCTCGATTGGGGTGTTTGTTGGCCAGCCATAGTTAGCTTTCCACCCACAGCGGGTCGTAGCCTCCCTGCCGCGAGGGCCGTCTGATAACGGGGTCAAGCTAGCGAAAACAGGTAGCGATTGTAACCGGTTAGATTGCGGGATTGCTGGAATTGAAAACTGATGACCATATCGCTGGGTGGGAAAAATTGATACACACGATTCGGCATAACGAGGCGCGATAGATTCAGCTCCAGCAAAGAAAGAAACGAAACCTTACCCGTGCCCGGCTGAGAAATGGGCTAAAAGGCGCGGGAGAAAACGTTACTTACGCGAAAGGCAGGTATGTTTGCGGAACTGCAGAAACCCTCCGTCGCACTGGCAGCGGCCCCCGATGCAGCTACTGTTGGCCACACGCATCGAGCACTGCTCCGACAGGCTGCACTCACTCTCGAGCAGTTGGGCTGCGGAATTTGGGATTGAAGAAAAGGGACAGAAAGCGAAAGATTAATTAAATGTTTGCCACACCACAAGGAGATGCTCTTTTCCTCAATTTTTGGGAATGCTTTTCGTGGGATCTCAGCGCGTTCCCATGGGCGGCATACGTACACGGCAGACAGGAAGACTCGTTGAGCCGCACGAAGAATGGACTGCACTCGCAGATACCCTCCAGGGTGCAGTAGCTGCCCTTGACGCTGTCCGAGCAGTCCATGTCGTGCTGGCAGGTGTCGCCCAGCAGCAGACCGTCCGCGGTCATCACCGTCGTGCCTATCATTAGCTGAAAAAATCAGTAGGGAGAAGCAAAGAATAGGCATGTTAGAGTGAGCGGTAGGATTTTTGATTAAAAGTTTACAGTAGTTAAATTCATATTTAGAATGTATTTTTTCAAAAAGTTTTTGTGGGACGCTACACTATATATTATATATGAATCTGTTGACAAGCTAAGTATAAAATTAATTTGAACTTTAACTGCTCAGAAATTGAAAGATGAGTTTAATGATTCTATTTCAAATTTTGGAGCTCTGAAAATTGGGATCACAGTTGATGGAAATGAACACCGATAATAACTCTGATCGATAACTTCCATAAGCTCAATCAAATTAATTACATAAAACAATATTAGCAATAAAAAAATCAAAATGTATAATTTATCCGGATTTCGAACGTCCAATGTCAGTAATGAATAAAACTCTATCGTAACAAATGTGTGCATTAGAACGATAAATATGCTTGTCAAACAAATTCTTTGACCAAATATTATTTATTTGGAACGAATATGAAATATTTTTAAAATTACTTTCCACATGTCAAAAAGTCTCATAAGCATCAGAAATCTAGAGCGATTGAGGTGTCTTAAACGATCTCTTTTTCTGATTTTGTGAATTCTTCTGTACCCCTATTCTGTTTATCGGTCAACAAAAAACATTGTTGTGAACACCATCTGGCGTTAAAAACGTTGAATCGCATCATTTAATACTTATCGAAAATCCGCACCATACGTTTCTCTAACTATTATTGAATTAATGTTTCATTCTTTTCTGTAAAATAGCCAACGTTACAAATTTGTAAACGAATCAAAGCATGGTATGCCCACGATTTGTTACAACGATCGCTATCTGGCGCTGATCACGGTTTGTTTTAATTTCAAAACACGCCCCACACTCGAACCCCATCTCATTAATGAATCAAATTAGAAGCCCGCTGCAAGGGCCTGCAGCCGTCTCATTCATGCCGGAGCAGTCGATACGTTCGCGACCGGGCCGTCCCTCCTTTTGGCAACGGGCACCGGTAAGCAATTTCATACGGAGGAAAAGTGCATCACGATTGCCGACCGTTAGCAGACCCCTATCGAATTCTTCGTTTTTGGTGAGCGTTTGTGTGTGCCTGCCATCCGTCGACCCCTCGCCCGGGAGCATCCTGCCTCGCGCCAAATGCACAGTGGCGGCATGAAAACGGCACAGGCTCCTATGACCTTCATTCGTGATCTGGCTGGCCCAAGGAAAGTAGGTGCACCGGTCCCCTGCGATCGGATGCCCTGCGGGAGAAAGCAACTGCACGCGCACGTATGTCCTGCGATACTCGCCAAACCCCCGCCCAGGGAGGAGTTGAGGTGTTCCCGCTTTGTGTCGAGAGAACCCCATATACAGACCGAACCACCGTTTCGTCCAGGTTTTTGCCGAATGGAAAACGAAAACGCGCTACCCGTGCGGTGCGAGAAAACGTGTCTCGATCGTGATCAAACATGTGAACTCATAATGGATTTAATCGATGGCTTTAGCCGAAAGGGGAGCCGCCCCCCCCCCTTAACGTGCATGCTGGCACGAACACGATGCGCGGGATCGTGCTGCCAAGTGCCTGAACTGCCCGTAACGCCAGGACGCGCTTCCTCTTCACCGTGTTTCTGGAGCGGGGCGGCCGAGATTCCTGAAGGCAACGGCCACCCCTGGAACCTGTTTCTGGAGGAATGCCCGATTCTAGGCCGGTCATGCAAACTTCCGCAGCTATCAGCTTAGGCTTATGTGTTTGCTGCAGTACGTGAAGCAACCTGGAGGAGAAGATACACACACGCACACACTCTCCTATCCCGGGCAGCCTCCATAAATGGGTCAAACAGAACCAGTGCAACTCCACAGGAGCAAATGCCAAACTTGAAAGCAACTCCACCGATCTCGAAGCACACACACTCTCGAAGCAGCCTCACCGTGAATGGGTCCTAATCCGTTTCGACAAAGTTACAGTTGCTGTGGCACTCGTGGTTTTTTTTCTCGCTTGGTTTGTTATCCCCCGCTCGCAGGTGCCACCTGGCAGCAGGGGACCATCATCGTTGTCGTTCCCTTGCGGAATCGGTGCCATCCGGAATTGGGTGCGCGTTTCATTTTCGCCTTCGTTTGCGCCAGCAAGCTGTGGAAGCATTCCAGCAGGCGGTACGGAAACGGGGAAGTTGCACTTGAAGCAGTACTCGATTCGCAAAACGCTCTCACTCGGCTAAGCGAACGCGAATGCTTGCACACCGCACGGGAGGCTAGGTTGACCTAATTTGATAGCCGGTTAAGGAAGGCAAAAGGGTTTTTGCTGGCATTGATTTCCCGGTTCCCCTCCTCCAGCGTGTTTGTTTTTCTTTTTTTTTTTGCGTTGCCTTTTTGCTTGCCGTTTCGTATCGTACTGTCAGCTGGAGCATGTTCCCCAATCATTGACGGCCGGTAATGGTGTGTTAGTTTTCCTTCATTAATGCCGAGCGAACGCGGGTGACGAACGACATGCCACACATGGCAGGTTTGTGTCAGTCACTGTTGCCACTGTGTTTGGTTTGAAAGGGCACATTGGGTCTGGTAGCCTGTCCAGCCGGCTGTCTTGTCTGTCGGGCTGGCATTCCTTGTCGCATTATCGTAGCGAAGGTGGAATGATGACTTATTTAGCTGGCTGGGAGGGAAATTTTTCACACTCGTCCCTGCTGTTTCTACACGCACGCGGTCAAGCGTATCGAGTTAATTGATGTTTATGTTTTTCGGGAGGGATTAATAACTCTTAGGGGGTAGTGTTTAACTCTTGAGTGAAAATGACGCCTCGAGCTGACGTCAAACGAAGGGAAACGGTTGATTTGATCTTGGCAATCGAAAGTGATACGGTCAAATGGAATTAATAAGTAATATTAATGATTCGTCTGTTCAAGTGCATTGCTTCGAAGGCATGGAAACTTGAGCATATTGAATTATAAATGAATTAATGGAAATGGATCATAGTAAAAGCAGAAACGTGCTAACAAAACTGAAAGGGAAAAGATTGGATGATGGTAATTTGAGA
>KB669836.1:90643-138328 GCA_000349105.1 Anopheles epiroticus
GCATTAAATGGATTTCACCCGTCTTTAAAATATGACCACCCTATGATTTAATTTCCATCCAAATAGCCATTATAATAATACATTTGAAGAATGCAATGCGCATGAGGAAAACTGGAAAATAACAGGGTCGTGTCTTGAAGGTAATTTTAAGTCGTGTCTTGAAGGTAATTTTAAGAGAGTTATGGAATTTATTCTTTAGAATGGACCAAATGTAGGTATCTTTAAACATTTTTAAAATTAATTCCGTATAAGAAAATTACAAATAAATCAGTGTCTCTTGAGCTCTTTCAGCAGGATCATAATTTCATTCTAATTCCAACAACGTGTAACCCTACCGACTATCGTAACTGTAACGAGCCCCGCCGCTCACACTTAAGATTCATGACCCATATTAAGGCGAACGATCCATCACCCAAACCGCGGCGAGAAACGGAAAACGGTACGAACCGTGCGTAACCAACTCGTTCTCTCCATAAATATGCAAACGACGATACCGTCGTACATATGGTTCAGAACGAATGCAGCCACCCTGTTACCTCGCTTCGCGCCATCGCAATCCGTTCCTTCGTGTCAATGTTACACACCTTACACTTCGCTCCGTGTCCAAACGCAATGTCTCTGGTCAAGCGAAACGAAACCGGGAACCGCGGCTTCTTCTCCGTCACAGGTGCTACGTTTTTTGACGTGTTCAAAGATGTGTCCATCACATAGGGAGTGCATTCTCAGCCGAGCCATCCGCACCGAAGGGAGCGCACGGTATGTGGAAAGCGTAACGACGACGGTTTGTCATGCAAAGTTATCGCCCAAATCGCCCGCGGAGGAAAAATTGTGTTCGTTATAGCCGGTGTACCCACTTGTCGAAAGACAAGAAGTCAATTGATCTGTTTTTTCTTCATCGTTTGTTTCTTTTCTCACTTTTCTCACACACAAAAAAAAACGGTACCGTTAGACCGGCCGAAGGGTTTTTTGATGCGACGTGCCCGTGTACTCGTGTAGTACCCGGTTGTGTCGATACCTGGTTGTGTACCTGTTTTACTGCTGACCATCAATTTTAGGCAGAACGGGAGCCCTTTAAAATTGGAGGATCACTAAATGAAACTACTGTTACGGTGTACGGGCTGAGTTGGTTCTCGTTCGCCTCGAGCGTTTTAGTGTTAACTCGACATTCCTGGCACGCTCTCGCGTGTGGTGCTGATGGGAAGACGTTCCATGAGCTCGTAAATTACTTGAATACGCTGATCACTTGCTGGACGATGGAATAAGTTACAAATGTGCACATATTTTTCGGTCAAAATAATAGTAGAATGAAAAATAAAAAAGACATAGAAAACGAAAAACAAAACAGGAAAGTAAGTTCAATCACAAACACTTGAAGTTCTCCCACAAAATAATGAATTCGTACACGCTTCATAAAGCTTCCGATCGCATAATAACAGTGAAAAAGATTGCACCGATTACGAGGCACACTTGGAGGCTCTCTGTTCAATAACAATTAGAGCTCACCCGGCACGATTTGTCCATTGTCTCGATTGTCTTGATTTCCCAAGCTCTCTGCAGCCACTTTTGGCAAAATTTCTCCTCCACTAGTTTCCATAATAGGTACGATCGGAACAAATCGTCCACGCCAGAGAATAACACCCTTAACAACAATAAGACACAATTTCCCTTGCCACCCAAGCCATGTGAACCCACCGACCAGCCAGCACCGATGCCACTGTCAGTGAACTCTAGCCTTGCCACAGCGATTACGGTTGGGCACGGTTGCAAACGGTTTCGGATCGGAAAGAAATTAAGTCCCGAAAACAGCCTCCAACTCCCGAGAAAGCGCGTGTCAAATGTGTTTCGCACGTTATCACAGGGACACACGAGAGGAAGGCCTTAGGTGGAGGGATGAAGGGAGAGATAATTTTCCACCCCAAGTGAAAGTGATGACGATCGGGAGGGCCAGAACCGTAACGCAACTGCGTTATGAGACGCGTACGCTACGCGTAATCGAAATCGTGGCGGACGGTTTGTTGCTCCTCGAAAAAAAAAATCAAAATCACCCAAACAGGAAGGCTGGCTAATAGTGTGAAAGCATCGTGTTCGCGCACACCGCGATCGCAATCACAGACACACAAAAAGCGGTGGGAGGTAAAAATTATGGGGACAGCAAAGGGTGTAAACTTTCGCTTATGTTTTTCTATCGCCGTGATGATGAGGATGCTGGTGATGGGAAAGATGACAATTTTCGACGCATTTCGCACGTGGTCGGTTCACACCGGAAGCGCAACGGTGTCCACCGGTGTGGTGTTGGTAATCGGGCTCCATGTCGCCGTCCGGGAGGATGCCAACAGCTGCGGGCTAATAATGGACTATTGTTGCCTACACCGACCGTTGCGCGAGTCAAATGTCGCGACGTGGTTGCGGTCACCGTCAGCTGCTGAGAGCATTGTGCGGTGGTCAGTGGGAGATGACATTTTTTCCCTCTGCTTTTCCTTTTGCTCGTGGTTGTATGCAAACGGAAACGAAATCAGGGAAGTTAAACACCCACCGGTGGGTGTTGAACGATGCAGGGAAATTAAAGCTGCCGGTAAGGTGAAAGTGCGCCGATGGGAGGATTTTGTGTCTGGAAGGTGTTCGTTTGCCTCGGTCAAGGAATGCAGAAGTAAAATGGCATGAAAGGTTTTCGACTGAAAGCGTTAAGCTAGCGAATATTTTGTATGTTTTTATGCATTTGATTTGATAACGAATTAATTAAATAGAAGATTCGGATTAGCATAAAAATAGTGAAGAAAATGTTTTAAGGCTATTATTACAAGACATGCAGACTATAGTTATTATTCAAACAGTTTTCTTTTTGCCACAGTTCGATCAGATTAGAGTAGATTGGCAAAGAACTATTAAATGAAAAAGTGAAATGGAAGGTTACAAAGTTTCTAAGGCTTCGTTGGCAGCTTTCTTTTTGCATGTAATTATATTCTCATATTTTGTTGCTTATTTTGTTCCACAAAATAGTTTCTCTCAGATATATTTTATCATGTTTTAGAATGGTACTGTCTTAAACTTTTTTTCAGTTTAACGAGTTGTGTGCATCCTGGTTAAAACCGTTCAAATGATTATATTGTTTGTGTTCAAATTAGAAACAAAATAAAAAAATAAATTATACTCTTAATAGCAATACGGCCTGGCCTTTACTACCGAATAAAAAATTACTATGAAAGAAAATAACAAATAAATTAAAAGTTTAGAAATTAAAATAGAATAAAAAAAACTGATGCTAAACCAATGAAAATAAAAATCAAAATAAGATATCTTAGTAACATAAATCTACAATTTCAAAGAATTACGATTTGGATCCGTCAATGAAACATACTGTTTTTTTTAATATAACGTGAAGGAACTAAAAGAACCTTTAGAATATTTAACTTTATTTTCTCCCTCAGTTGCATTGATCTGATGCAAATACTTGGTTGCATTTCCCTCCCTCAAACAACTCCTCAAGTCCCTTTCAGCTCAAACGCGATCAACACGAACGATTTATCTTCCCCCGGCAGAGAAGGCAAACGCAATGGTCGACAAGCATAAAGGCTATAACAAAACGCTTCAACATCCGCGTACACGTGTTTACCGGCGGTGATGCGCCAGCCTCCCGTTAAGCTGCAGCATAAAATAATAAATGAATTAAGCGCGAAAGCATGCGGACGCAGCAACAAAATGAAAAAAAAAAACGGGCAAGCTTATCCGGCCTTTACACAAAACGATCGGACCGTTTGAATGGACGCTTCATCGCAGCACCCTTCCTCTCAGACGACCATTTTGCAGGGTACGTAAAACGTGAGCATACAGTATGAAATGAAGCAGCGGGCGGAAAAAAAACCATGCCCATACGATCATACACTAAGCGCCATCGGCGGCAATTGATGTTGGTGTTGTGATAGTGTTTACCACATTTTAATCAAATTACTGCCAACTCTGGTATTTTTCAGTTTTTGCTGCTGCTGCTTCTGCACCATTGTTTGCATGTTAAAGTATGTAATTATGCGAGTGAGTGAGTATATTTTTTGTGCAAAATTCCATACGCACACACACAAAAAAAAAACAGGACAGCCGATCGAGTGAGTTATTTTTACATACCCGTTTTTTGCAGCTAAAAATCAACATTTTTCATCTAACAAATGCGGAAACGCGAATGCAAACAAGACGATTACAATTAAATTATCCTTCCAGCGAAAAAAAAAGACAGGAATGCAACCTTATTGTTTCGAGGAGTTAGTTTAATGAGCTGCCACACAAAGTAATAGAATGTTATTAATTATAATAACAACGAGTTCGCTAATAGTGGCTGATGATGGGCCAGTTGCGGGAGGTTGGATTAATGAAGGCGGCCCCTAATAAAGCTAACGGTACAGAAAGGCACTCTGCCTTTTTTTGTTTTATACTTGCTGGCTGGTTGTGGCTGGTTGCTCGTTTAATGTTACCCGCCGCCGGGAAACGTGAAAGCGATCGAGTTAACGTTGGGAAACGAGATGAAACAAACATGCGCGTTGATGAACTGATCGATTAGCGAGGGAAGCTGCACGCACACGTTAAACCACTGCGATGAAGATGCGCCCGAAAGCTCCCGAGCTCCAAATTAGAATATTACGATATTGTACAATTATTTTCACAAGCAATAGCGGCTGGCGAGACGAGATTTCCACCCGCTCGTCGAAAAAGTGGAGTAAAGACGGACTGTTTTCCACCTTCGCCGAACTGGAGCTGCGAGGCGGAACGCGTTCCCACTCAGCAGGCGAGTGAGCGATTAGGTGGAATGTGGACAGTGGCGCTTGCTTCCGCAATCCGACGGTGGCCAGCGGCGGTCCATGGCTTTAATGTGTGTGTCCGGCAACCTGTTCGGTCCCGCGTCGGTTCGATCGTATCCGCCACCGATCGGCCGCAATCGATCGGCCGCTCGATTGGCCACGCCGGTGGATGATTATGATTACCCACCATTATCGGCTGATGCAGGCCAGCGATGACCCACATTTGATAGGTACCGAACGCGCTTCCCACCGCAGCACGGAATGTGTAACAGGAGTTTTATTACAGAACGTTCGTCCAAACGAGTCGGAAACGAGCGGCACGCGGGAAAGGTGGACGACCTACCACACGAGCGCAAAACCGAAGGTGGAAAACAGGGGATGAATCCGTCATTTTAAGGGTCACAATTGATTGGCTCTTTTGCTGTTTTTTTTTTTGTCGTGCCAACGTCCGTTTCGTGCTGTTTATCCCTCCCGCGCGGGAATTGAATTGTTCGAACAGCGAGATGATTATTCAATTTATCTCGTCACACGCAATCCGCACCTGGTCCGCCATTCGGTGCCGATGCATTATTTTTAATCCGTTCTTAATCCCACCCATGTGCTGACACAGCGCGGCTCGCATGAAGTAATCGGAGCTACAATTAATTAGCAGCCAATCTCGGGTGACGCGCTCGGTGGAAAGCGGCACGAAATACGATCACATCATACGACCTCATTTTCGGGGGCCCAATTTCACGCGTCCATCCTCCAAAAACTTTTCGTAACAACAACAGCAAGAGAAAAGCGACCGATAAAGACAGAAAGAATGGAGAAACGTAAAGATGGTCCGGATCCGGATATCGATCATCGGATTCGGACCCGGGAGTGTCACGCTGCGTGAGAACGGGGTTCGTCTGCTGCCCGCCCGTTGATGTCTTTCTCAGCCTGCCGCTGCTGCGGTTTGGGCGAAAAAATCGATGTCATCGGTGCAATGCGAAGGAAGTTTGGATTGGTTTCTCTCAGCACAAGTCTGTGAAATAACGGGAGGAGTACCGTTTCAAGACAGGGGCTTTTGGAGGAAAGAAGGGACTAGAATTGTTTGATCAAATGGTAGGAAGTGTGTACTTAAATGACGGAACCCTCGCACACACCTGCTGCTTGCAGTTCGCTGTGTGACCAGCGAGAAAATGGGGTGTTTTGGTTCTGTTAGTTCTCGTTCCCGCATCAACTGTTTAACGTGTCCAATTTGCGGTAGTTTGGGGCTTTTTTTCGGAACTACCTTGAATGTATATGGCAATGGTTTGAAAATCTCTTACCGAAGAAGAAATGTTCGTTTTTTTTCCCACCGACTAGTGTGTCAATATCCGTCACTGATTCTTGACTCTCTTGCTTCCTATTGCATCCCGTTGTTTTCCATGGCCAGTTCCCGTTCTGTTGGCTGTTGGGCTGGGTGAGAGGGAAGCCACATTCTAAACGTTTGCAAAAAATGTACGTTCTGCGATTAAACGTGGCTAGAAAAGTGTTAAATCGTGTTTGCATAATTCATTTCGCAACACCACGCAAAACTTTCGCCGAACGATCGTTTGTGGCTTGTATTTCCTCACATGGAGAGAATGTTTTCACCAAAGCGAAACACGGCATCGAAAGGGTTTGCTTAATTAAAACACAAACCGGCCGGCCGAAAATACGAATCGGAAGTTAAGCGTCGATCCATTTCGATCCCGTTTCTTCGATGGTCGATTGGGTACGCTCATCGTGCCGAGTGTCGCCACAGTGTGACACAGTAAGGACAGGAAATGTGTGTGTGTGTGAAAAACAGGTAAAATACTAAAGAAACGATCGCGAGAACGATCTGAAATTGGTGTAAAATGTAGGTCGGCAAGCGTTTTTAGATGCCGAATTAAGATTAAAGGTGCGAATGTTGGGTTGATGCAGCTTGTTTGTTGAATTTATTTGCTTTAAATATCTTTATTAGGTTGTACGATTGGTTTCTTACCTTTTGTTGGTATTTAAATTTACTTTAAAAATATAGGAACGCATGTTTCAGGAATCAAAATATAATTAATTTGCATTCTCTGGTGGAACGCGATGCCTTTAAATTAATTACCAATAGTGAGTAAACAAACCGTGACCAATGGCACACTCTTTTCACCCTCTCGTCCAGCAGCTCCCAGCATTCTTTCTCATTAAACCAATTAGACCAGCCGGAATGTAAACTGTAAATGTAAACGGAATTGCTTGGAATAGCTTAGCCCTAAATTGATTACAACCCTGTTGAAGAGCCCTCCAGGCACAGAAAAATTGCACACATTCCGTTCGGTAAAATTCTTAACGATACAAAACACGCGCGCTTGATGCGTTCGATTCGATCCGGAATTGCGATCCGTTCGCTAACATAACTGCAAGCTTAATTGGGCGCAGATCGACGAATTAGTGATGCACATGAAACAGTTTCTCATTACCGTGAGGGAAAGAGGCACCGTACACAAATGGAAGCAACGAAGCCGACTCCCCCTCACTGGTCGGAGTGCACAGAGATTAGATAATAATTAACAGCTCCCCAGGACCCGTTCCCGTTCGGGCAATGTTTGCCCGTCTTGTAGTCGAAAGCTGCATCTCGAGCTTTGCGTGCAATACGTTCGCAACCGAAGAGCGGATGGGTTGTTGCTGCGTCTAACGGCTCTAGTCAGCTGTGCTCGCTGGACTAATTACAACTTCCCTTCACCCGGCTCGCCTCCCCGGCCAAACCTTTCCTCGTCGATTCAATTTCACATGATTTACATCAAATCTCACGTACCGCCAAGCATGACATCGGGGCGCATCTCGGCGCTGCAGTGCGGGTGCATCTCACACGGTTGCGAATCAGATCATGCCTACCGAATGGTTCTTGCGGTCACCCGAAAGCATGGTACGGCGAATACACACGGCAAAATTGCAAGTCCGTTCCGCTGCATGCCGAAGCGGGTCAGGTTCGTGGGAGAACGACAGAACGAGCGAGAGGGAGAGGCACTGAGTGAGTGGGTTGGTTTTTTGAGGAAGAGGGAATAACATACACGGAAGGCATTTATTAGGCAAACAAAAACCCCAACCGACTGAGAAAATCAACCAAGATAGGGCGCAGTAGATGCACTTTCGCTCGGTTCTCCGGGTTTTGCAGTGGGTTCCTTTTAATTAAGAGTAGGGAATGTGTGAAAGAACGGGGCAAAACGAATAGAATGAGCTGGACAGCGGCAGAAGCGGTTGGTTGGTCGTTTCACCAGAAGATTGTTATCTTTTCAGCAGTTGTTAGTCTAACTATCTCGGTCGGGGTGGCTTTTGGCGGTGGGATTTTATTTAGCGCTGGGAGTAGATTTTTCATACGGGAAAATGCGAGTCACATAACGCATGGAAAGTTATGCACCTAAACGGAGATATATTTTCCTTTTTATCATATAGGATATTTAAAAAGATTATTCTAGAATAAGATTTATTAGTAAGAACCATGCTTAAGGTGCTTGTACGGTTTTTGGAGAGAGAGAGAGAGAGAGAGATTTGAAAAAGAAATCATCAAATTTTTACAATCAAATGCATAGCTAGAATCATTAAACGTCTGAGAAATTTTGTAAAAAAGGCTCTAACATAAGCCACAAATGTTAAGCTTACAACCGAAATTCGGCATCGCTTGTTACTTATTAAGTTACGTCTAATGTAAGTGTCAGTTATTTTTATTTGAATAATAAAAAATATCTCAGGATATAGGACGTTATAGTGGAACCTAGTAAAAAATAATAAAATAACCAAATTAGTTGTCTGTTCATACTTTGAAGCTTAGTACTGTAATGCAAGTATGAGTTTAGCGTAACAAAACCTTTAAATTATATTTTTCAATCCAAGGAAATGTCCCAAAACGCGCGGTGAAGAATATTCGAAGAAAAACTTCTTAAGCCCTCGTGACTCACCTTTCCTTGAACACCCATCGAAAAACCAACGATTAAATACGCTCCCAAACCGAACTTGAATCAAATTTAGCCGCTGCCTAAATGGCGAGTAGAACACCGTTGCATCACTTTGTCGGTACCATATACATCCACCGTCCAGCGACGCACTTGAAATGCGAAGCGAAACCAACAAAACAAAAACATCCATTAACCCAGGGAGTAAGACACAAAGTTATTCCCCCGTATAGAACGATGGAACGCATTTGAGTGTGTGTGTGTGTGTCGGGCAACCAAAGCAAGAACCAAACTTCACCCTGAAATGAAGACGGGCAGACAGAAACTTCTAACGGTGCACAAGACGCAAGAGCGTCACAGAGCTAAGTGAAAAATCAAACGACAAACATTGGAAAGTCCAACATTCTCCGTCAAACAAATCTCCCTGGCGTCGTTACCGCGAACGCTTCGAGCATTCATTACAGGCGCAAGTGTTCGGCCTGGTGGCAGTGTAAATAAAACGCTCGACGTTGGTTCGTTTTCGAGTCCCCCCCTTTTGCCCGCCACGCTTCCGGCCGGTCTGCATCATCAAACACAAATGCCAGCCAGCCTATGATGCATTCTGATGTGTTGCGAGCATATGTGAGAACGATAATTACTCACTCACCGCGTCTAGTGATGCACTCGGGCAGCGATTATGAAGTGCATGTTTGCCGGTGCTTTCACATTAACCGGCGGGCAGGCCATTTCGTACGATGATATCTATTTTCATGCCAGTGAGAAGTGTGTTTCTGTCTTGCCACAAATGGGCATGCCCGGAAGTTTCGATGTTCGTGTTGTGAGTCATTCTCAGTCAGTGATTGTTTATGCCTCTGCTCTTCGCTTTTAGAAAAAAAACCATTCTGCTTTATCCTAACATAGTGTTTTAGTTGTTTTGTGCCAATCGACTCAAGAGAGTCTTTTTATCGCTAATCTTATCTCGGAATAAGAGTTCGGTAAAAATAATAAACACATCACCGTGTATCTCAATCAACATGTAGGCAAACAATACTAGCTTAATGCCTCCTAAAAGTGGTAGCAAAAGACAATTTTAATTGAAACCTTTTTTACAACGAGCTGCCAATCTATCACTGAACCATTCTGCACCAAACCAATGTTTGTTAAGTGCTGTTTTGGGGGGAGGTCGGTTTTTTGCCATTTCATCTCTCATCGCCGGGTTCGCAAGAATCGAAAGACATCAACGGTGTCGAAATCTCGAAACCCAGGCAGCTGGCAGTAAAGCACCAATCGTGTACATCGAAAATCAGATTATACCCTTAAATCCAAATTGATTTTGTTTGTTTTAATGGCGTATTTTTTTTCTCGGGCCCGGGCGGCGACGACGACGGCAAAGGTGCGAGCGAGCGCAGGAGACGCGCGGCTTTCAATCAACGGCTTACGGCGCATAACAAGGGAACCTCTTGGCTCGTCGCAAAAATCTTCGCACAAATCGAAACTTTATTCTAGTCTGCCCCGTAAACCTTTATTGCCAATGTATCGTGGTGCCATGAAATCACCATATCGTTTGCCAAGTGTACTCCGCCGTGCCATATCGACCGGGTTGCAATTAATCCCTGCTCGAGCGCGGGAAGAAGAGCGAACGAGCGGACGCATTCGCATTCACGAGACGCATTTAAATCATTCGAAAATCGCTTTGCTCTTAGCTGCATGAGTCAAAAAAACGGTGAAGGTTTGGTAGGGTTGGAGTAGGGATGGGATGGGGGGGGAGGTGCGGACAAAAATACGCAATCCAACACACAAAAACTTTTGTCTGCAAATGAACACATCCAGCGGGTAGTGAAAGATGGTAGTGAGGAGAATCATTTTCATTCCCCCTTGTTTCGTATCAACGGCACTTCTGTGCAGTAATGTTGCCGGGATGAGAATGTGTCCCGGAAGTGTGTGTGTGTTTGTGGGATAGAGAAAAACCGGAAGCAAAATCATAAAATCTGCCAACGACAATGTTCCACCCTCGGCCTTCCTCTCCGGTGGTACTATTTTTTTTTCTTCTTCGGGTGAATAAGCGACAGCAACGATTATCCCGTGCAGTTCCAGTCAGTTTTTCGGCACCCCTCGACCGGGCAGTAATGTGACAATCATGTCGAGTGCTGGGGGAAAGCATCCACGACTGTAACATGAGAGGATGCACTGTGTTGTTTCTTTTTTGTGTGTGTTTCTTCTGGATTGTAACAAATATCCACAGCACGGGTGGTTGTGTGTTCTACACCGTTGTAAATGGGAAGCGGTGGAAAGGGGGAACGCAGAATCATTCACATCGCTAGCATCAACCACAGACACCGAACGCCATCAGCGGTGAGGCATAATCATCGTTCCCTAACAAATTGTGCCCAAGCGTGTACCCATCGTACGGGGCCTTTCGTTATGGCAAAAAATAGTCCAGCTCAAAGAGTCACTGCGCTTGGTTTGGACTGTGCAGTGGCGTCCGAAAGCCCATCCGAACCCACTGGACGAAGGAAGCGATTTAAGAAGCGGACAGCAGATAGGGGAATGTCTCCTCGTCAACGCGAATGCCATTTGACGTTGAAGACGAAACGGAACTGATGTTTCTGTTCCTTCCCTCCTTACTGCGCACAACCGTGGACGAAACCTAAAACAGGGAGCTGTAAGCAAGCGTGTCGGGAAACGTTGTAGTGTGACCATAATTAAATCATCAACCACTGGCACTTACGGCAATCCAAACGACAATAACACGATTGTGCTGATGTGTGGCTCCCTGGTCCGCGGTGGTCGCGGAGATGAAGAGATCATCAAGATTTCACGGAAACACAGCACTACGCAGCCCGGGTTTAGGGGGCGCACCGGCCCAGGACGCGGGATGATGCGGAAAAAGAACACGACAATTGGTATGCTCTGGAAGTAATCGATTGTCAACGGCAGCTCCATTGCAATTGTTTGTGTACGTGCGTGCGTGTGTGTCTTTCTCTCTTTCAAGTGTTCCTGGCACCGGTCGGGTTTCGTTGCGAATGGCTTTATTAATGGTTGAGCATTACAGCGTTCGGCAGCAGCGGCGGCGGGATGCGATCGAAATCATAATAATTATGCATTCTCACAAGTGCATTTTAACGGTAGTTTAAAATGAAAGGGACAGGACGAGTAGTTGTTAGCGGGTGGAGTGTGGTTGCTAATGAATAAAGTGTAAAGAAAATTATACTAAAGTCGTTAAGCGGGCCTGCTGTGAGACAGCTAAAAATAGAACTTGTTTTAATGCTTTAACTATAAATTATCATAAACTTTTCTTGTCACATCCAATTTTAAAATGTGTAGGTTCTGTTGAGGCCTAAGAATTATAATTAAATATTTTTTAATAATTACTTCCAGATGGCGTTGATTATTAGAATATTTCTGAATATATTTTTTTTGAATGGAATATAGGATGGATTCAACATTAACTCTTATTAGTAAATTAGTGTTACAGCTATTATTTTGATGTTTTCATGATGTTTGCAAATAGATTCACAAATATTTAAAATCAATAAATTTAAACTTTAATTTAAAATGTCTTGAATTTAAAATGTCTTATTTCCATGCATTATTTTGAAATTTCAGATATTAGTTCAAAATGATCTCAATAATATTTATATGAATTCTTTCGAAATAAAACTCAAATTTAAATTATCTGAGACACTGATCTTGTCAAATTCGAATGCTTTTGTATCTAGAAGTAATCTTACAATACTAAAGTAAGATTTTTCATTTTTCTCACTTTTTTTTCATTTTTTTTTCTCATTGAGCTTTCTCTTGTACTTTTTTTTAGTTGGCAATTACCACCATTGAAACGATTGCACGCAAAAACGACCCTGATCGCATGATCAATTGCCATTCAGAGCATCGCCTTCGATTAAAACTCACACACACACACACTTAAAGGCACCCCAACACCTGTTTTTGCTTCTTTCCGGCAATCAGCTAGAGAGCTGTGGCTACGATTAACAAACACCCAAGGGTTCGTCGCTTGCCCCACCGGGGCGGGGGTGACTTGATGAAGCATAAGAAAAACAGTTCATCGTACCCGCGGTCGGCAGTAGAAACAGAAAAGGGTTCACTGTACTAGCTGAAAACCTAACAACATCGCAGCCGCTATCAAGCCGTCCTACGCGCAAATTCGTACTATCAAGTACACCCCAATGCAAATCTGACCTCGGGTCGGGTTGGCAGGGGGTTGGGATAATTTCCTTCCCAGATCGAACGCCACTCCATCCTCGGAGCTTGGGATGGAAAATGAATTTGTAAAATTGTTCTCCCGTTTGATGCTAGATCGGGTGTAATCATTGGTTCTTAGGCTGGACGGCTTTGACTTTGGAACGAAAGGTAAAGAAAGAGTCAAATCCACCGCAGAGAGCTAGAGTTGGGTTCGCAATTGTTTCGACATTTCGTTTTCATTTGCATTTTCGATTTAATTTCACTCCGAGCTGAAAACAATTCCTATTCCGTCTGTTTAACGTCAAGCCGGCTCGAGCTTCTTCCAATTCCAATTCCTTCCAATTGGCGAGCAGTAAGAAGCTGCCGCGATTCGTTCTTCTCCTGTGCCAGGCTGAGCAAACAAGCAAACATCACCAATTTCAATTTCAAAGCTGCTCCGCTTCTTCACCACCGAACCTTCTTGATTGCGCCTTGGCGAGGGATGAAGATTTTCCTTCGCGCGGTTTAGCGTGCACGCGAGACCGACACAGACGGCGACGCCATACGGAGCAGAGTAAATCACCATTTGCCCCCCACGATAAATGTACCCCCTTCTAGACACTTTCAGATGGAAACAGACTTTCCATTTCACCAATTGCTGCCCAGGCACACGCAGCTCTGTCTATCGCCAATCCGATCGGCGAACAGTGCCGATCACCCGGCCGCTAACGGATTCTAACGAGAACGTTAAACTCCACATCCACCGGAAGCCGCGGTTAAGCGCTGCTGTCTGCGCGCGTCTGCAAACGGTGCGGGAAAAAGCGCGAACCGAAAACGGCTCGATGTGTCTTATGCGTGTGCGCGTGTGTATTTGCTGAAGCGGGATCAGCAATGGACTGTGCAAGATGAATGACCTCGCCCGATGATTCGGTAGCACCTGTCCCGCCGTAGGGGGAGGGGGGGGTTGAGGAGGGAGAGGGAAGCGCAAGAGGGACGATGAAAATTATCATTCAAACGAATTTCTGGACGTGATTTGATCGGAGCGAAGATTTATTTTTTTGTCAGAATGAATCGAAAGGAAAAATGCTCTCAGCTTCACACAACGAGGTAGCAATTCGATTGGATAACATTTATGGTACACTCTCTCTCTCTCCCGCTCTCTCTCTCTCTCTCTCGAAACGATAGGGCCCCATTATATGGCAATGTTCGCTAAAATGGCAATTTTAATAAAACGCTCTGCCATAAAATGCAAAAACGAGTTAGCGTCGTGTTTTTTCCTTCGCCGATGAGCGATGAGCCATAAAGAAACACATCGCCCAACGGTCAAGCGAAAGTGATAAACCATGATTCCTCTCCACCGCGCCTCCGGACAGCTTCATTTCGCGATTTCTTGTCTACTCGCTTCCCTTTCGCCTTTCCAGCCAAGTGTCATTGGGAGCGGAGCGGATGAGTTTTCTATCACGTTTTCAGATCCAACTCCCAACAGCCACCGGGCACAGGCGCAAGGTCAAGAGAATTGGCCTTCACGGTCGTGCTGGACGTGGAGCCGAAAGATGATGATGATGGAGATGGTACAGAAATGATCATGATTCGTTCTTCTTGGCAAAACGCGGAAAAGATACTTTGCAGAAGCAGCTATTTTCGGCTGATGAGGTGCTGATACGATGCAGCGAAACGGGGGCAAATAATTTTGTGGAGGCTTTAATAAAGTCTTGCTGCTGTGGAGTACAAAAGATACACTAATGTTTGTCCAACCGGTTCCCCTTTTTTTCCTGGTGCGCCGTACGCAACACCAAGTTCCTCGATACGCGAAGAAGGCAAAGACGAAATTTGTTTATAATGATACACCATCGGGAGCAGGATATTAACCTAAATTACTATCCATTGACATACACTGGCCCCGCGTGTCGGTAGAGGGAATGGAGCGCAAGAGTGTGCAACACTGGTCGGCACATTAGCCACATTAGAGTGCTCAAGAGCCGACAAGTAAATCGAATTACATTTTTCTCCCTTTTCCCAGTTGCAAACTAATGTCTCACTCAGTGTAAGATTCACCTTACCTAGCTCGTTTCTTCATCCTGTTTTCCTCCCAGAATGCTCCATGTTAACACCTTCCTTTTCCTTTCGCTTACTCGCCTGCAAAAGGTGGTATAATTAATATCCACCGCACACACCGCACCCTGTTAGGCATGATAATGGTAACTCGAAAATCGATCAACCCTTGCGAGCCCATGCGCTTGATTTTTCAATCACCACCATCACAAAAAAGGGTGGCCCAGGCGGCATTCTTCTATTCCCGGATTCGATCCGCGTCTAGACACCACGCCTTCGCCGACGGAACGGTTTTCCTTTCGTACGATATTTAACGCGCCCGTGCAATTAAAGCTGGAGCACGGTACGAGAACGTACCCTGGCAACACGCCTCTAGAATCTATTGCGCCAATCAATCTCCCCGTTTCTGCTTGCAGCAAAACGCTATTCAACTATGACGATCAGTTATTTCTCATCCACCCGAGAGACAGTTAACGGCAGTTTGTCGACCTTTCATTTTGGGTGTTTCTGGTATTACCAAACTATTTATTTTCACCTTATGTAATGTTCTGACTCATCGAGGTGCTGCGGAGGTTCTCGTTCTAAGAGGGGAAAAGCGTGCCTTGGTCGATCGTATCGTAAGCAGTTGCAGGGAATGAAAGACTGCAACGAGCAGGCAGACGACGAACCCGAACGGAAGGTAGCAAACGGGCCCCACGAACCAGATGAGACAAAACCCATTTTACGGTTAGGTTTAATTGGATTTTTACTGCGGTCGGAGGTGCTGTGCTCGCGCTTCAATTCACCCGTGGCCAATGAACAGTGAACAACCCACCCTCCTGGCGGTTGTATTTAGAAGGCACGAGTGATTGTTTTTTCGTTGCTTTAAAATTCCACCTCCAAAGCGGTTTAGCCAGAGCTTGGGGGAGTCAACTCCCACTGCTTCCGTTTTGTTTTTGCTACAGCTGCATGCTTTAGAAGAATGTGAAACAAAACAACATTCTCAAAGTGGCACCCTTCCCCAAGAAGCTGCGAAGGGATAAGAAAATTATCAAAACGATCACAAACGAGCAAAGAGCGAAGCGGAAGCGGGTTGATAAACAATTCTGATTTGATTTTTGCTGCCTCCCTCCCAGTGCTGACGTTTTGGGGTCATTTCATTTCCCAACAGTAGCACGTAGCAGTGCCCACTTTCCATCGGGAAAAGCAAAGCGATAAGGCAAACCGCGCCTCCTCTGGCGACGATGTCACCACGCCGAACCGTTAAAGCGTGGAATTTTGCACCTCTAACGGGGCTGAGATAGGGCCTTGCATTGAAAGCTAATCTTGCGGGTTGGCACAGAAATGAAGCAAGAAGTAAAAATAACAGTGTAGATAGGCCACACTCTGCCAGTGAGACACTGCGGGTGCAGCGCAAAGTGACATAACACGGTTACCAATCGTGCCACGGATCGGTAGCAAACGGAAATCCGAACTACTTTCACACACGTTCGATTGTGGCAGAAGCGGGCAGTGCAGCGTGCAATTGCTTGCCTTAATTGAACGGAACGGAAGATCATTTTCATGCGCCGAGCAACGCGAAATAGAGATCATCTTCGTTGGGCTGTTTTGTTTGGTTTTATTTTCCGCACCAGGTAAACAATAGTACCCAGCGATCCGGTGCTTGACATCGTGCCGAAACGTTTTGTCACTTTTTGTTTGCCTACATGTTTGCGTGCGTATTTTTAAGCCAATGGGGACTATGTAAATGGTGACCACTCTCTTTAGATCATCTCAGCTGAGGTAATTCAACGCGCGAAATCCTAGCCGTCAAAGATCAAGTGTAAAGAAAGCAAGCCAGGTTATTAATAGCATCAACCACTTCATTAAAAATGATTTATTTGCATAAAGGTCTTCCAGATTTCTTGGTTGGTATTTCTATTTGTTTTGCACCCAGCCGGTCAACTTTCTGTCACAGCAGGAGTGGCATGCCGAGGGGGAAAGATGGGCAAAAGAATAAACTGCCTGACCGACATTTAAACTTCACTGGAATCTTTGGACTCGGGTTTTTTTTTTGTTTTGTCTTGTTTTAAGCCTGCCCAACCGGCCCTTTCCAGACCAGACTCCCCACATCAGAGAAGCAAGAGCATTAATGAAAAAGCTGTGGAGAAACATAATCCGCGGTTCCGTCCACGCAGAAGATGATGCTTTGTTTGCGCGCTTCGGGCGACACTTCCGCTGTAAAGCGCATCATCGCAGGAATTGTCACTAATTGGGTCAACCGTTGGCTTTTTTTTACGGGAAGCGTTCTCCCTTCGGCTGACCACACACTCCAAGAGCTAATCGATCGTCTTTCCGACGTACGTGCCTTTCACTTTTGAGTGTGTTTATTTTCTTCTGCCCAAAATATTCATAATTTGTGGGACAACGTCAAACGGGGGCTCGAGGTCGGTGGACGTTCCGGTTCAGGGTGGAGAGAGTAATATCCGGAGCTAAAATCTGTCGAGGCCACACAATGCCGGTCGTTGATTGGGGACCGTTTCCTTTCCGTGGCAGTTGTTAAGGAGCAACGCAATGAAGACATCATCACAATTAAGAAGCTTACGCGGGAAGCGCCGGAATAATCCACCACACGATGTTTGAGCTGAAAGAGCTGGCAGAGTGAGTTGGATCTAATTCCAAGTTTTAATAGGAACCCACACGCCAATAATGTTCAGCAGATCAGAGGGCGGCTCATTAAAATTACACAGAGAGAAGGCAAAACTGCCACCCGTCCCAACCCTCCGATATATTCTAGTTTTGATTGCAAAATGATTTATGTTTCAATTATGCGCGGCAAGAAGGGTAAAATAGACGCTACAGTGCTGCAGGGGTAGCTGTCGGCAATGGTTAACGCATTGAGGAGCACGCGGCGGCGAGTGCCATTTTCTGCGAGTCCCCTTTTTTGTCCAATCACTCGATCAAGCGGTTACGCTTGATTGATCATGCGAAAGAGCAAAAGGCGAACAAAAGGAGGGAGTTGGTGATGGGAAAAAAAGGTCTACGATCGGAGACGTTTTCCCTCCTCGCAAGAGGCTAGAACATTGCCACTTGCGAAAAAGACACACACAACAAACTGAAGAGACTCTCAAGGGACCATTTCCGAACCGCCGTCGTCCGTCCCAGGATCATCTCGATCGCGTGGAAAAGCAAGAACAAAAGGATAAGTGAAAAATAAACACCACTTGTGGTTCATGCAAACATCGCCACGGTACATCACGCAACGCGTCCAATTTCAAGTTCCCCGCCTGCACGCGAGAGTTTGCGCCGAGTTAGGCGCAAAGAAACAATCACGCAGCCAGCAGCACTGCAATCACCGTGTCTGGCTGGAGTCCTTGTACTGGGAGGGGTAAGGATCAGTTCTGATTCCACTGTACAAATTGTTTGATCGGGCGTGGAGATAAATAATCAACGCCGGTAACGCCATCCAAGCGGCAAGCCGGTCGTTGCCGATCAGCTAGAACGGTGGTTTAGAAGAAGCTCTGCTTTGCCTACACGTACCAAGCGATCGAGCAAAAGAACGCACCTGGATCGGAAGGCAAAATTGACAACCAAGCAAATCACCGCTCCGGTGCTACGGAATAGGCAGGTCGGTTACAGGCGGCAGGTGAAGCGTAAAGTGTGCTGTATGGAACAGAGCAGCGAATGGACAACCAACCTCCCGAGGAGGCAGAAAACGGATAAAGCCACGGCTAGAAAGGAACCCAAATTCAAACCATCATTCTACTTTAGCCGCGATCTGTGTTTAGATTTCTTTTTGTTTTGCCTTCCGTACAACAACTCTAGGCGTGCCTACGGCCTCGGTTCACGTATTGGCAACGATTTGGATGCAAATTTCATTCACAAAATGAATTTTGAGAAAGATGTGTTCTCCCGCGGGTTTGTGATTCGTTTGCATTTTTTGTTTTCGTTCGTGCTGTTTGCTATGGAGCACAGCAAACGGTGGGTTTTTATCGCGATAAATCCCCATTATTATCCCAGTGAAAGCGACGCTGGAGAAAGTGGAATAAGTCGGGTGCATTAAGCAAAGGAACACTCGCACGTCTGCACATAAATTAAACTTTATTTAATCGGTTCAATCGATTCTTATTGACTGGTTCTTTCCGCAGCCTTTAGGGGCTACATTTAATCACCTTCACGCACTTCTGGCTCCAGTGGCACGCTCTCGCACTGCATGCGTGAAGTGGAAAGGTAAACAAGTTAATTTTAATACGGTACTCACCACCTTCCTCGGTGAAATGAGGCCCCGTGAGGTATTTATTAATACACACGCTTTCGCCTCGAACTAACTCCGATGTGGCCCGATTATCGCTATGCTATCCCCACCCGGGATTATCATAATCCACCTCGGCACAGACACGCGGATGCATGCTCGTTGCCCAATATGGATCAGTTGCAGTAATTTCGGAGGTGTTAAATCCAGCAAAATGGACAAGCTGGTTAATCACGGGCCAGAAAAGCCGGCCCATATGTGGGCTTTGATCTGATTTGTCTTGTGTGGTTATAAATTGTACTTAAAGCAACTATACTTTCTTCCGAAGCTTCCGTGCCCGGGTTTTCACTGTTTCAAACCTGACCTGTATTTGATTAAAAAGAAGCACAATTCATTTCGCAATTCTATTGCACCTGAGGTCGAAGCAATGTAACGGACACCGTGGGATCTCAGGCAGTTCCGTGTCCGCGCACGAACCACTCTACGAAACGATAAAAACGAATGGTAAAGTACACATAAACCTCAAATCTGATTCTTACTATTGTGGCCCTTTATTTCCAGTGCTCTATCTTTCTCTCTTTTATCCCTCGTTCTCTTTCTTTCGCTCTTGCTCCCTAAATGCACTGCAATGTGCCTTAAAATATGCGTAAATTCATCACTCCCCACCCCCTTCTCAACACTAAACTGTTCAATACTGGCACACTGGCTTACGGTACCTTCTGCCGACCGTTCATGCATACCGAAAAAAAACGGGGACTGGGAAGGAATGGAACCTCCCCATTCTTTAAATCACGTCCGCACATTTTATTTATGAGTTCGTCTTGTCCCCCCCCCCCCCAAAAAAAAGATTACCGAAACGCTATGAACCCGGGCACTGTTTTGCATTCGAAATGTCGATTAAATCAACGATCTTGCGCGTTTGCAGCAGGTTCGTCACTTTGCGCCCGTTGAAGTCTTTCGTACTTAGCAGGAGGAAAACGCTCACTACTACCCGCGTCATTCCGGCGGTAATTATTCGCTTGTTTCTTTGAATGATGGTTCTAAAACATAAGCAACGCAACTCTTGAAACACTTTTAAATGTATTCTCCTACTTTGAAACTTCCATTTCGGTCCAATTCGGTTTCACTTACACTACGTCATCCGCTGCATAAGCAAGCAAGCAAACACCGATGCCACTGACTGCAGTAATTGAACCACCAACAGTCTATCCACATCACACGTCTTCTATCTATATGGATATGTGTGTGTGTTTTTTTCGTAAGTGTGCTGTGGTTTTGTTTGTACTTCAAGCATTACTTTGCTATTGATTTTTTTCCTTCCCATTTTTAAGCCTGTATTTTCTATTCCCTATTTCGGTACTTTGGTACTTCCCTAGCCGGTTCTTGTGCATCGCGGCGCGGCTAAGAGCATTCTCGCTGACTGGCTACCGTCCGGGAGGGCAGAAATGGGCAGCATCATTTCCCGGACACGGACCCTCGCAAGGAATCTATTGCTGGCGATCGTCCATAAATCTCAGAACAAACACGGCGGCCCGCACAGACGTACGCGGTCGCGGGAAAGATTCCAACCTACCGCACGCCACTGCACGGGGCGTGCAAAGAGCAAAGGAAAAACAAACATCACCAGCACGGCCGTCACCGGCATTCGGTGTTTTGTTTTTCCATCTTGTCTGTTAGCACTGCTGGCATCCATCGATGCGAGGCCCTCCCAGTACGATTTGAGCGGACATTGTTTGTTTCCTGTGTCCCCGGGGGGGAAGGGTAGGACAGTCGTTACTTCGACCTCTCCCGTATGGAAGTGTGGTACCTTCTTATCGATTTTGCAGCCTTCTTGCGCGCTGAATGAAAACCCCGCACTGTGCAAGATAGTGGACCAAAACACAATGGTCGCTCGTTTTGTGCCATCGAATGTATCATTATTTTGAGTTATTGCGTTACGATAGCAAATCGTTTCCAATGCGATCTTTGCATTGTGTTTTACTCACGCAATAAATTGCAACAAGAAGAAAACAAACAAACGTATCACATCAGATCTTGTTGGCTGGCCCTCTCTCTCTATATTTCGTGAACGTGCCGCACATTAGAGATAGTTAAATTTAATTTGCTATAAACCATGCGTGGAAGCAGCGATTAGCTCACCGCACACTTCACACGCCGTTACCGATCTGCTTATCTGCCGTTTATCAAACTTTGAGCATTAAAATACTGTGCAAAAAAAATGCAAGCAACGGGTGTTAGAAACATTGTTAATTAATTAAGCTCCTGTATAAGCTGACTGTGTTCCTTCCGCGGTGCGATTTTTTAGCAAACTGGAACACAGCCAGCGAGGAAGCAGCTGTTTGCGAAAGAAAGATGACAGCATGGTTGGCAACGATCCGGCAGCGAAATGAAAGTTAACGTAACTTTACCGGAAAGCAGTGTGTCCCAACCGCCGGAGTGACACCGATCCAGCGCGTTTAAGCGGTTCCTCTCGCCCAAATAAATCCGCTGTCCACCGAAACGGTGGTGGATGGTGCGAGGCGTGTGATCTTTAAAGCTGCTTCTTTAAAACACTCCCACACAACACTTGAAGCGTTTTGCAGTTTTGTTACGAAAAAAAAAATCCACTCGTCCACAGACGACGACGTTTCTGTTTTTTTGTGTGTTTTTTTTTTTTACTTCTTACAGTCCTCACGGTTGATATTTGTCTTAGAAGTGTCCCGTTGCTTTCAGCATCGTTCACAGGCGTCCTGGTTTTTATGTATTTTTATTTCCTGACCGTTTTTCCCTCTCCACCACTGGACACGGTCGCTCTTTGCACTTTTACCACGCTCAGGCACACATAATAATATTTTCGTTTGGCACACTTCCACCAAAATTGTGCATTATGATGTTTTTTTTCTGTTCGATGTGTGTTTGTGCATTTATTTGTCCGTTCTTTCTGTTCTTCTGGGTTTTTTTTTCACAAGAGTAGTTTTTGCGTGAAAGAAGAGCAAACCACGTGTGGACTCGTTTTCGGATGAGGGATTTCTGCCGGTAGCTAGGCCTTATCTTGGTGTTTCGTAATGTTGGTAAATTTGTTTTCCACTATCAAATGCTTACAAATTGTGGCATAGACAAAAGTAAAGAGCTTTAAACTTACCATTAATGCTAGTAATGATATTTTTATGTTCATCGTTGATGCCAGTCGGTTTCTGTAGCGTCTGCAAAGGGATTTGCCGCTGAGGAGCTCTGTGCTTTTCTTCGGGATACTTTTATTGTCGATTAAATAGATCACACTGTTTGTACACTTTTAGCTATAATTCACAGACTCACTCTCTAATTTGTTCACTGTTTAGCGATGAAAAGATTATGCGTTTTAGTATGCGATTGCTAGAAGCTTGAAGAGCACTTTCTCCCCTTTTCTTCCTCTATTTTAGTGGCATTTAAATTTGATGGTAAATATAATGTTTTTCAAAACAACAACAAAAAAATAAAATAATAAAGAGGCGTTTCCTTTCCTGTGTGATTTCCAACAAAAGGCAGAGCAATCAACATTAACCTCCTGCAATGTCGGAAGGCGGATAATTCGAATCAGTACAATTGGCAGCACAACAACAACAACACAACTGATCGCACACCCGGGAACGCACGGAAAATGATTGATGAGCTATTAATTTAGATTTCGCGCCAAACGTGGCCGATCTTCTGCTCACGATAGCGCTTTCCAGCCCACAAATATAAACACCTCCTTCGTCTCATTCTCTCTTTCTGTGGAAAGCATAATCATAAATCGCTGGTGAGCGGTGTGCAGTGTACATCATGCAACACTTCGCGCAAAATGATCTAGATTTTTTTGTTCGTTCGCTCTCTGCTACCATCTCCTCCCGCCAGTGGTTGTTGGTTTATAACTATTATTATTACGCGTTTTTTTTTGTACACACACAGCAAACGCTTTTCCCTAAAATGATGACCGAGAGTGCGCGCGGAAACGGAAATTCGTTGATCGGGCGCACGGGAAAGGTCTCGCTCCGTGGGTATCAACGGTGTTACCCCTACAGAGCGGGGGCCTAACGGCAAAAAAAAACCAGATAAACCTTTCCCGATAAGTTGGGCTGGGTGATCCGGGAGGAATAAAACGTTAATAAAAAGTAGCATCCAGCTCAGTTAGTTTTGGACGCTTTGGAATGAAATTGGGAAAAGAAGAGTAAAGTAAACGGGAGCTAGTGAAACGTTTTCCGCCTGTTCGAACCGGTCCTTTAGCATTAGACGAATCGCTGAACGTATACCAATCTTTGCAAATGAAGCGTTCTTTAGTGGTTGTGTGGGGAAAGCGGTATGATCCACTTATTTGCAACGACAACAGAAAAGGCCCAGAAAGAACAGCAAGTAGTGCTACTTGCTCCCTTCGATCCCGCTCTGTCCGAAACACCGGTCCGTAGTTACACCGCGCAATCACACACCCCCATGGCAATCGTCACACGTGAACAGTTTTTTTCCGTACGCGCGATTCTGCTGCACTGGCAGCACTCACAATACCACAATCGCACACTACTGCCGATGGGGAAAAACTAACCGTCCGTCCGTCCGATCGAAGGTACACCGTACACCGAGCGTACTGCGAGCGAGCGAATGGAAAAGCCGCTGGAAGGAAACTGTCGACCAGCCAGCGCGAACGTCAAAGCTTAACTGAACGGACGGTTTTCGGAGTAGGAACGCTTTTTACTTCGCTCGGGGTTCGCGCCCGTCCGCCCGTCCGCCCACCGATCCCGTTTCGCACCCGATCCCGTGTGGAAAAGCGTGTGTGCGGGAAGCGCAAAGGTGGGGAGAGACCGTGCGCATACGCACAGCGGCCAGCGGGCGGTTTGGTACATAATTGCATGAGATGGTTGGATGTGGTTGGAAGCTGTGGAAATTTATTATAAAAAGGATTGTCGGAAAAGAGCAAAGGGACCGAAGAAATTTATAAAGATATCTTAAAGAAATTCCAAATTATATTATTTAATTTATTTTTGTTTTTGTAATAGTACAACAGAGCTTTTTAACATTTTTTTTCAATCTGTACATATTTATTTGTAAAATAAAATGTAAATTGAATATTTTGTAATATTTAATTTAACAAGTAAACCTTCATTTCATATATTATCAGCCTTCATAGTTTCTTAAAGTAGTAGTAGTTTTTTTATAATTTGTTCATCAACAAAGTTTTGGTGCACAGTTTGCTGCTTTACATTATATATGATGTTACGCTTGACGGTTTTGAAGTGGACAGCTTTTTAAACAGTAAATTAAGTTGAGAACATATGAAAAAAAAAATCGTAGATGCAGATGGTAAATTGGTGACTTGTTTGCGCAATCATTTTTTCCTGCTTTTTTTATTGTTTGCATAGATCGCAAATATTGTAACAAAACAGTGTCAAACAGTGTCAAAAATATTGTGTAAATGACTTAGTTTTTGTAAAATTAAATATAACTAAACAAATGTCAAAGTAAAATGTTTTATCAGGGAAGATATTAAGATAACGGGAAAACAATCTAAGCTTCTAAATGATTTTTTTTTCAGTTTCTCATTTTTATATTTTTTAATATAATAAATGGATTAATATGGGCAAAATTATCATGCGAACTTAAGGCCCTCGAAATTGTCCAGAAAGAATTTGCTACCTGCTGTACGAAGTACACCTCGAACCACTGTACCCGTGCTGGTGGGACCTCGTGCATCTCCCGTACGCAGCTTGGGCGAACCATGCGAACCCGTACCCACAAACGGTCGTAGGAAACAAGGCCGTTAATGCGTCGGTAATGGAGAGCTTCACTTCCCAAGCCGGTCGTGGGGCGGTGGGGATGGCGATGATGCTTCTGGTGCTGCTGCTGGCCGAACGATGCTGGAAGCTTTCGAGCTTTCTTCCCAGCTGAGTGGAAACCGGCGGATGGGCCGAAGAAAAGTGGGCAGGAAAGCATACTCACTCGACCACACTCGGCTCGAACGCTGTAAGACAGCACGAGAATGTGGGTAATGAAACCCTGTCCATCGAAAACCGGTGGGAGGAAGGGAGGGAGAACGGAGCTGCAAACTAGAAACAGGAAGAGAGCGAGTGAGGAAAAAAGGCAAAATGCACTAACGAGCAACGCTCACACACGTGGCTGGAAAAGAGGAAGAGAGTGGCAAGCGAGATCATCGGGAAAACTGATGCAGAATCGAAAGTGAATAGAGTGCAGCACGGAGTCCCGCTAGGAAAGGAAAGGCATTGTTGTTTGTGCGGCGATGGAAAGACCATTTGGAAAGGAAAATTAACGCGCGAACCATTAAGAACTGATGATTTCATTTTTCGCTTGCTTCGTATCGTCTGATCTAACAGGACACGATCACTCTCCTCGCCCAAGGTGGACGGTAGATCACGCGATGCTTTGCTTCTGCTACCTAAAAACCCCTCTGGCAGGGAAAAGAGTGACCAGTGGAAATGGTCAGCGGAAAAAAACAGGTATCTGGAACGGGGTATGTTGTGATATGAGTGTGTGCCTGTCCCAGATTAGCCCGTCGACAAGGAACGTGACGATGCACGATCATCACTGCCCGCCATATTTTAACATTACAATTAGATGAGTTTCGTGTTGTGTTGTCCCTGTTTTCTTGCGGCCGGGTGGTTACTTTGCCAGAATCTTGTCACATTCATCGGGCGCATTCGGATGACGACGGCGACGACCCACTGCCGGAACGAAGAAGTCATAAACCGGGCGTGTGTAGCTTGACGTTTCCTGACTGGAAAGCTGATTCAAGATTGTTCTAATTTTTCGGTAAACTTTACGACCCTGAACGGATGGCGATGACGGATCGTAAACATGCAGCAGTAAAGTTTTTAACTGCATTTGACACTCTATAAAGGTAATGTGAGCTCCAGTTCATATGAAAATTTGACATTTTTATGCGAGTTTTAGTTATGCATCGGTAAGCTTAAGCTTTAGCCATTTAAACGAGTTTTTGTTTCTATGTTATTGGAGCATGCTGCTTCATTTTCTCTTTATTGCAGAATGTCATAATAACAGTGTCGTTATATCGCATAATCAGACAAGTGTGACAACATCCTTGAGTAAGCGTGAGTAACCCTGTAAATCTTCATTAAAATTGAAGAACAGAGATTGTAATGTCCAAAGAAATATTTGAAATTGTTATAGGTATAGGAACTGTTATCGTTATATTCTAAGAAGTGATGTGTTAAGTGACACTTTTAAGAGAGTAACTCTTTTCAAACCAAATCTTTTTACTCCGTAGTATTTGATTTATAAAATGGATACTTGATTATCATACAACCAACTTTATAACATGGTAATTTGTTTTTGAAATACTGTACCATAAGAAAATCTGATTTTTCTCAACACTGAAAGATCCATAGCCTTTCTGCTGATTTTGGCTAGCTTTTTGTATTATTTCGTAAAACAAAATGTTTTCAAAGAATGCAAGAGTTTTATACCTTTCTCTTGGTCTTGCGTTAAGTTCGTTCTGATCCTTCCTGATTTTTTTTTATTTCCGTAGTATGTTAGTTAATCTTTCAAATCCATAGCAATTCTTTCGGTTTTTAGGAAATAGAAAGAGTAAACACACTCACTCAATGTTAAGATTGGTTCTGATTTGTTAAATTTTGTTTTGTTGTCCACCAGTTTCAAGTTATTCTATGCAGAAAAGAACCCCACTTTCTTTAACGATTTAAAAACTAGTCCTGCGTGTTGATAACCCGAACCGTTTGTACCTCTGGAGAAACAACTTTATGTGCCACAAAATTGGAAACTTAAAGTACGTATTTCTCTCACCTGTAGGCGGGGTCAACAAGTGTAGTAAAATTGAGAACACCCAACGAATCACGAAAGCAATACGGCCTGGCCGTTACTACTGAATAAAAAAAAACGAATCATGGGCTTAAATAAATATGGTCCATTAAATAACACGTTCAAAATAAATGTTACTCTTCGATCGTTACAGGGGATCACTCTATCCCCATTTTGTTTCGCATTGCTCCATTATTTATAATCCCTTTCGAAACCATTCAGATTTGTCATTGCAATTGCGCATTGCACTGCCGCGCTTATACGTTTATGGCCAACCCGGTTTGTAAGCACTCACTAGAAGAACCGGCTCAGTAAATAGAACATTGGTGCGAAAGTAAACAGCATCCTCTCGCCCAGCAGCGTCGGTGCGTTTCCCCGTGTTTTCCCGGGGTGGAAAGTATCTTTCACTTTTCCATCCACCCGCAGGGAATTCCAAACAGAACCGGAAATTGGCCCGGCAATCGGTCGCACGATCGCAACGCACACCGGTTGTACCGGTGCCATTGATCGAGGCAGTTGTTTGCAGCGCCACTTTTACTACCACGGCACGATCGCACGATCTTTGTAAACCCTCCGGAACCGTGACGCGTGACGCATGTGCACAAATTTAGATCAATGGCAGGCAGGACGACAGTCGGCCAGCCCAAAACCGGCTGACCGTAATCGTTTCGGAATCCTTCACAGGGTCCGGATTCCGAAGCGAATGCCTCCCGTTTCCTTTTGCATCTGAAGAAGAGGGGAGGGAGGGGGGAGGACTACGTACAGGCATGTCGGCGCCCATCCAGAATCGCTTCGTGCCAGTTAAAACGAGTTCAGACGAGGAGTAGCGAGTTGGATGCATTTCTCACATAATTATTTAGCTCCAGGGAAGGATGGGGTTTTATCTGTCTTTCTTCCATTTCCAACGCCCTCAAGCAATTGGGGAGAAGAGGTTTCACCACGACCGGTGACAGAGGCAAACAATTGTCGCATAGTAAAGTTTGTACAAAACTTGCATCCATGTGCACATGCGTACACGCTGCAGTGACTGCGATCAACCGCTTGAGTTAGTGCGGGACGTGATCACATAAAAAAGTCTACCAGGGTGGATTAATTCTACGATCATAGTTTTACCCCTCCGGTGTGTTCTTCAACGAGCGCTGGGGCTGCGCGTCTCTTTCTCTTTCCACGTGGTTTTTGGTTAATGGTCGTTCCCCGTGGTGTACCCGCCTCGGGGTGTTTCTAATGAAATGCATTCTTGTTACAATTTTATGCTTCATTTCTTCTTCACAACTGCAGGACCGATCGATTGCCAGGTTGTGCTAAACGTTTCCGTTTTTTTCTCCTTTCCGCGCTATAATCACATCCGTTTGATGGTCCGATGGGGCCAGACAGCGGGTGTCGCCCCAACAGTCTTTGACCGTTGGCCAGTGTGCATGTGCTTTGCGCGTTGCATAATGATCGCAAGCGGCAAGAAAATGCACCCATCGTAATCCGTTTCGATCGAGTGTGTGTGTTTGTTCGTTTTGTTGTACGCGTTGAACGCGTTAAACTTGACATGAGCTCGTGCACTGCATATCAAATGCAATGCATTTCCGCTGAAAACGCATCAATCCCGTACGTTCCGATCAGACTTGCATGTTGTTGGGTTGTTGTGTTTTTTTTTATTACGTTCGGAGAATGTTGCTCCCCATCCTTGCCGGTGTAAGTTATGTCGTCGATCCTTTGGTGGGGTCCCCGACCTTGGCCATGGATGTGAGCCGCCGTGGCGTGGCAAAGGAAGTGGCTAACTTGTTGTCTGGGCAGTATGCGGTGCGTTATCGGTTTTCCTGGCTAGGGAATATGTATTTACATGTTTGTTTGTTATAGCAAAGGTTTTATAATTACGTTTTTCTTTAAACAATATGACCTGGTCTTCCATACATTAGCTTCATCTGTTTAAGCTTAACTATCTTTGTGCATGATTTGGCAAATACGATAAAAGGCCGAAAAAACGTTCAGCATGAGCCAAAAATTACAAATTTGTATTCTAACGCTACATGCTTCAGGCATTTTAACGGCCCTTTAGAAAATTTTTAACGAGAATAAAAGATTGACCTTTCTTTGTTGATTTTTTTTATAGATGATTAATGATAATAAATGATTATTTTAGCAATACAGCCAATGATTATTATTTTAGCAATAGCAATGATTAGTTTTCTTTAACTTAAAAAAATTAATCTGCCACTTACCGGAACCACACTGTACAGCTTGCTACAGATTGCCAACAGATGTCGCTTTGAAAAACAGTTCATTCGTTTAAATAGAGCCGTTGCCTTATGATTGTTGCTTCAAAAAGGTGTAAAAATGCTGCTCATATTTATGTTTCCCTTTTTATCTTATTTATTAAAAGGAATGACACGAAAAATATTTGCTTTGTTGACCTCCTCACAGTGGAAAAAGACCATGCGTCATTTCGACCCGAAGTTTGACAGCTCGGCAGCACTACCCCTCCTCCTTGTTTCCCTTTCCATGACATTGTGGTCAAACGTCAAACATCGCCGATTTCTCACATTTTTCGCAGCGGGTGTTGAGCAGCAAAAACAGTTCGTAAACGGCGTGAAAATAATCCTTCCAAATAAAGGAATCCTCCAAAAGTTCCGCGATCCATCGGTCGATACTTCCCGGCAAGGCACAATTGCCCCAACTATCCATCCAAGCCGCCCATCCGCAAACACCCACAAAAGGAAATAAACGATGGCAACACAGGTCGCAGCACCAGCCGGCGGCAGCAGCAGCAGCAGCAGCACGAGCGGCAAACCGAAGAAAAGCCAGGAAGAGATTGCGGCCGAATTTCAGCAGCTGCGAAATCAGCAGCGGAATTTGGTCAATAATCTGAACACGATCGAGATGGATCTGAAAGAGCACAAGTAAGTGGCGCGGAAATGGGCCTACCGAATGCGCAAAGCCTTTATTGGGCGTGTTAGGGAAAGACACAAACCATGCACATGTGCTGCTTCCCTTTTGCTTATAAGTTTCACCCTTCCTTTTACAGAACCGTCATCGACACACTGAAAACAGTGGAGGCAAGTCGGAAGTGCTTCCGGTTAATCGGTGGCGTGCTGGTGGAACAGACGGTCCAGGTGGTGCTGCCCCAGCTCGAGCTGAACAAAGCGCAGCTGGAAAAGCTGATCGAGGAGGGCAAGGAGCAGATCACGAAGAAGGGCATTGAGATAAATCAGTTTAAGGACGAGCACAACATTAAGATGCGGGGCCAGGAACCGAGCCAGCCGGCTGCAAGCGACAAGGAGAACGCAAGCGAAGAGAAACCGTCCGGTAACAGGAACGTGCTGGTGGGTAACCTATAAGCTGGGAGGCATGGGACCGACATCAACATGCCTTCTACCGCCGGGCCCTAGCGTTTTCTTTTCCTTGCTTCATATCCTCACTTGTTGTGTGTGTCTCCGTCTGTGTGTAGTTTGTCTGGTGGGAGCAGGTTCCTACCGGACAAAAAAAGAATTGAAAAACGGTGAAGCACGTGTGTGTTTTGAAAACAGGTGGAAGACGCGTTAAAATGTTACACCACTTCCCAAAGCAAGAATCTTCTCGTTAAGGGAATTAAATCTACGCTCCAAAAATGAATCGACAAGCGCTCCCTCCGCCTCCCATTGAACGTTGCGCACAGTTGCACCCTAACAAGCAAACCAAGAAGAACGATCACGATATCAGGCCTTCCTCTGGGGGATTGTTGATTTAACGAACTAACGAAAACGAGAATTGAACAAAGTGTAAACGCCAGGAAAGGCATTACGACGAAAACCAACAAAAACAATACAAGATGCAATAACATAACTAAACGGAATTTGTGTTTTTTGTTTTCTTTCACTCAAAAGAGAAGTCGACGAATACAATTACAATACACAACCTAACCAAAATATCTCTCCAATGGTGGATTTATTGTGATGTTGCAATATAAGAATGTTATAAATGCTATTCCTTCGATAGGTTTTTGTCACTGTTTCCTTTACTTACAATCTAACCCCAACGATATTCCTACCGACTCTTACTTTACACCGCCTATGTAGTGCATGTGCGCGTTGCCATGGAAATGGTTACATGCTGGGCAACAACACCAAACAACAGGGTTTTCCGAGCACACTTTCTTCTCCAGTGCGTTGATTCGTGTACATCGTTTTTAGTCATTTTTCGCATTCTCCTATTGCTCTATCTATTGTATTGTGCATTTTTTAATAAAACCCCCAAAAAACAATGCTCGAACTACAGTTAACAGCCGGCGAGAGTGAAAACTTTTTCCACCTAACCGTGACAGGTCAGCTAGAGTCGGCCCACTTCCCGATGGGCCCGGACGGTGGTGGACTGTTCTGCCGGTACGACATTGTGGCTGGACCGGACTGGGAACTCGTTTCCGGTCTGCGGTCGGCGGTGACGCAGAGTGCCCGGTCCGAGTCCGACTACCGGTCAGTCGTGTTTAACATGCCGATTGAGTTTACGATGAAGTCCACCAACCCGCACGGTTGGCCACAGCTCGTCTTCAGCCTGTACGGGGCGAACATTTGGAACGTGGAAACGAACCGAGGGTACGCCCGGGTACACTGCCCGCTGAGCAGTTCACCGTCAGAGCGTGCCGTCCGTACGCCCCTGTTCATCCCGAAGTACTCCAACCCGTGCTCGGCAGCCATGAGCTGGCTCAGTGGCGTGAATCCGGAACTGCGCGACCCCAAGATACTGGCCGACGGCTCCAAACACAAGGGTCTCGCGTGCGAGACGTACGGGGAGCTGGTGGTGCGGTTGCAGGCGATATCACGCGGCAGCACGGCGATGGCGCTTGACTGGGGTCAAACGGCACCGGACGATCGGTATTGAAACGAAGTGGAACGGAGCTTATAAATAAAGGCACGCAAACTTAACACGCTAAAGGGAGATGTGGCTTCTTTATGGGCTTTGCTGGCGAGTGCTGGCGCCTTCTCAAATGTACATCGGCACAAATTGTTCCTGTGTGACGATCGGGTCCGTGCGCAAGGGGCGCACCTTGATCGGTTCCGGCGCCTCCCGTTCCTCCATCGTGCGCGTCTCGAGCGTGGATGTTTCGTGTCCGAACTGCTTCCGGTAGAACTCACTCTTGCCGCCGGTCTTCTCCACCAGCATAATGTTTTTGATCAGTATCTCGTGCGAAACCGCCTTGCACATGTCGTACACGGTGAGCGCGGCGATCGAGACCGCGGTGAGCGCCTCCATCTCCACGCCCGTCTTGCCATCGCACTTCACCTTCGCCAGTATGTGCACCTCGTTGGTGGAGCTGTTGAGGTTCGTTTCCACTTTGATCGATGACAGCGGAATGTTGTGACAGAGCGGGATCAGGTCGGCGGTTTTCTTTGCCGCCACGATCGCGGCCATCTGTGAGATCGAGAGGACATCGCCCTTCTTCAGTTCGTTGTTTTGGATCAGCGCGGCAATGGTGGGTCCAACGTAGACGGTTGCCTGCGCTTTGGCGACACGTTTCGTCGACACCTTATCGTCGACGTCGACCATCGTGGCCCGGCCGGTGTGTACGTCCACGTGACTGAGGGACGCATAGTGCCGGCTGGATTGCTGCAGTAGAGGGGTTGTTCGATAGGGTGATGAGGTTTGTATGGTGGATGTGGTGATGGTGGTCGAAAGTGCTGGTGCTCCTGGGAAATGGAAAGAACGTTCAATTAGTAACGATCGTAAATCAATGAAAAGTTAATTGGAAAATTTAAATAAAACACTCATATACATCTGTGCACATAAAACCGAAACCAGCACCGTGTGTATGTTTAGTGGGGAACGAATACAAGCGCACTAAGGCAATCGGGGCAAAATAGGTCAGCCTTGAATTTGGCCATACAAACAGGATTTGGGTTCCTGTTTCTTGATATTATGAATAATACTTCTTTTAAGAGTCTTTCTTAAAATCGGATCAAAATTCGTGGTTATAATTGAAGTATTCCAGAAATACTAGAAATAAATTGCCGACAAGACTCCTATTCATTTTTAAGATCTTGTTAGAAGCATTATCGGTGCTACAACTGATCATGTTGTACTTATACTAGACGTAAATTAAAGTTACTTTAGCAACTTTTTCCCAGTTTGCAAAACCCGTGAATACAATGTACTGCCATAAACTGTTACAGAGTAGGAGATATTACGAAAATTTCGGATCATGTGCTCATGACCTTAAGTGATCCATTATGCCCCGATTACCCGTATAGCCGTGCACTTAATACTAAAACCAGCACTGTGTGTCTGTCTAGAGGGGAGGGGGGAGGGGGGTCGGAATCAAGCAAACAATGTTGTATATCGATGGATCTGCCATCCAACACACAACCACACAACGCACCACGGCGCACGATCGATCGTAGCTTTTGCGCAGCAGAAATGCATCGAACCTTGACTGGAGTGGAGTGCTGATACAACCGAATAATCGAATTTCTACAACTTGAAAGGTGATTTCTTTTTCGTAAACTTCTTACACTGCTTTGTCCCTTAATTGAAAGGGGGCACATATCGTGGACTCGTATTTCTCTCCACCGAAGCATATTTGGGCACGCACACCGTGGAAACGCTTTACGCGGGCTCACGCATACTGTTCGTGCGATGAAGTAATATCGAGCACGGGGTCATAGAACCCGCGCTCCGGAACCAAGGGGAAATGACGGGACAGGGTCTGTTTGATCTATTAAAACTGATCAACCTTTTTGTAGACTGACTCTCTTACCCTGCTGCTCGTACGCTCGTTAAACCTAAAAGGGTATCATCATCTTCGTCATGATAAACGCGGGTCCTGTGGGTCCGATCTTCGCACACCGCAACACTACCTACCCCCCGATCAGTATCATCGGGCGGTTTTCCATCTGGGAAAGATTGAGCATTCCTGTGGAGGGAAATGGGAGGGTTTTAAAAAGACGCCACCAAGTGCAAACCTGGCCCCGGCCCGATCGTAAATGGAAGTGCAAGTGCAGATCGAACGCGGTGACGGTGGGCAGAAACGGGAATGCAAAAAACCCGTTTACCACACGCACACACGCACACATCGATGCATCGATTAACTTCCTCTGCCTCTTCCCTGTGTGTCCGCCAACAATCTCCCAGCACTAACCTGCGTGCTGTTTCTTCTTACGCTTGACGGCCGCCGAGATGAGACAGCGCAGATCGTCCTCGCTGCAGCCGGGACTGCGGAGCGCATCCCGCAGCGACACCTCCGTGTTGCCGAACAGGCACACCTTCAGGTTGCCGTCTGCGGTGATGCGCAACCGGTTGCAGCTGCCACAGAAGTGTTCCGTCATCGAGGTAATGAAACCCATCTGGCCCCGGTAACCCGGCACCCGGTACGCCTTGGACGTATCGTTCGGCCCGTTCGGCAGCGGCTCAAATGCCGGGTAGCGAGCGCGGATCGTATCGAGCGTCGCTCGGTACGATACCATTTGCTCCGTGTCCCACCGGTTGCCGGTAAAGGGCATGTACTCGATGAACCGCACGTCCACATTCCGATCGCGCGTCAACTCGACAAAGTCACAAATCTCGTCCTCATTGAAGCCTGCCAGGAGTGAAGTTTATAAAACGGGGGGAAAAAACATACGGTCAATGTACGGTGATGTGTACGTGCGTGTGTGAAAGTTTGAGGCACAAAAACATCACAAATGGCAATATATGCGAGTGTGCTAAACAGAACTCAATAAAAAACGTTCCTCCGGTTTGGAATACGGAAGTTAGAAAGACTGGACACAGAAAAGGCAAAACTGAGGCAAGACCGGAAAGGTAAGGCAGAACCGATCCTAATAGGGCACAATAAAAAAACGGACCCAACAATCACATGACCAGAAAGCCAGTTGCACAAACACAAACCGACAATTCAAATCAACGCAATTAATTCCACTCGTTCTAAAGGGCGCTTCATGGCAAAGGGCTTTAAAAGGTTGGATGGCACTGCACTCGAGCACTAACGGTTTGACCTCAACGGGAACGTAACGGTGGCTTAATACGGTTCACCACTATTGGCCATGCACTTTGTACCCTAGTTAAAGGGAAGTTTTGGGATCCTCTTTCTGTCTCTTATCGTTCATGCCCTTATCGCGCTTTCCCACACAGGAACGATCGTTAGTTGCAAAAAGGGCACTCGGACTGATCTAGCTGACTGAACTAGCATTAGGTAAATCTGAATGAATCTTTATAATTTATCTATGCTTCTGATTTTCGAGCGTAAAGATTAATTAAACTTAAGATGAGATCTCAGAATCTTAAGATTCATTGATCTTAAGAATGTGGGAACCATCATGAAAATCGCGAATCTTGTTGTTCACCAATCTTGAGATTCATGAATTTTGATATTCTTGGATCCTGGTATTTATAAATTGCATCTTCGAAGTTCTTATCCTTTAAACGCTAAAAATCGCTCGAGTTTAGAAAGATCGATGAATTTTATCAAATTAATGATTCGAATTGTTCTCCATCGAACAAAGCACAACACTGTACACTGTACACGTTTTCTTGTGGTTGGGCTTTATCGTCTTCTCTTCGATATTCCAGTCTCTCCGTAAAAACGTTTTTTTAGCTTAAGCTCCATCTCACCCACGACCACTCGGTGTGTTTTTTTCGTGCGTCACTCCACACCACACACACACACACAAGAGCCCTTCAAAAAGCAAGTGGAAGCAAGAAATTGCTTCCACCAGATTCCACGCTACTCACCCTTCATCAGCACGCAGTTCACCTTTGGCCGGTAGCCGAGCTGGATCGCCAGATCGATGCCGGCCATGACCCGGTCCCAACCCTTCCGGCGCGTTATCTGCTCGTACCGGGCCGCACGCAGCGTGTCCAGGCTGACGTTAATTGCATCGAGCCCGGCACGCTGCAGCCCCACCAGCTGGCGCGTCAACATCAGGCCGTTTGTCGTGATGCCTACACTCTCAAGCAGCGGATTGGTTGCCTTCAGCTGCGCTACGATCTCGGTCAAATCCTTGCGAACAGTTGGTTCACCGCCGGTTAGTCGTATCTTTCGCACACCTTCCGCCACAAACAAGCTCGCTAGCTTTAGCACCTCCGCTGTGGTTAGCAGTCGTTCTTTCTGGGTCAACTGTACGCCTTCCGCCGGCATACAGTACTTGCAGCGTAAATTGCACCGTTCGGTTAGCGATATTCGCAGATAGCTGTGAAATCGTCCAAAGTTGTCGACGAGCGCGTTTGATTCCGTCCGATCGCGTTCACTGTTCGATGTGTTCTGTTGAGGTGGAAAAGTGAAAAGCATCAATGAGACGTGAAGAACGACCGCGACGCGACCGCTCCAAGGGTTTAGGCAGAGGAGGTGGAAAAGTTGGTGGGACAAACCCGCGGGGTAGTTGGCCGTGTACGTTATATTTGTAAACAACGGTCGAAACGGCACGTACGCACACTACCGTGTGGATGGTGCTAGAAGCTGCACGAAGACATACGCAGCGCGCTGTACCCGCGTTTGCGTTTCTTATGCTTTATGCTGCGTTATGCTGCGTGTCACGCATACCGGCTTGGGTGTGGGTAAGAGAGGGACGCCACACCCGAAAGTGAAGACGTGACCAAAGGCAGGCCCTCGGTGTGTGCGCTACCACGCATGTTCCCTCCTCGCTCCCTGCCACACGATAATTCTACGAGCCTGTCCGGGAAGCTTCACGAACACCAGTTGTGTTTTCGTTTATGTTGTTGTGACCGAATTTTGGATTTTGGAGGGATATTTGTTTTGCAGCTGAGCCAAGGTCCTTGAGGGTCAGGGTTAAATGTGTTATGCCAATTTTCTGGAAAATCCAATGCATTACTTGTTGAACACTTTTCTTTCAATGTCTCTTAAAAGAGCGAAAAACGTTCCAAAAATATTATATTCTATTTTTATCACTTCAAGTAGCGATTCTTTCTCTCTGATTTGTGATCCCTTCGTTGGATAAACATTGATGTTTACCTGCTTTGCTTGTGATAAACCGATAAACAGAGATTGGTAACATCTTGGACGAACGCGATGTGTATCATTAGAAGCAGTCGTCCCTTAGCATATGTTTGCTAACCAGTGCGCTAATGGAATGAGACCACAGTTTACGGCTGTTAACTCTAAATAGCAGCTGCTTGGCAACTGTCCAGGTTGACGATTTGCACACAATGAGAATGATTGGCAAATATCGTGCCCGTACGTTAGATTCATTTGCATTGCAATAATTACCATATTCGTCGCTGTGGTGTGAGAGGATTTTGGTACAAAAGTCTCATGATTCATCCTATTGTAACGAAAGAAGTTGTTTTGCAACAAGTTGTTGAAGATGCAGTAGATCAAACAATAAGCGTAGTAAAGGAAGTAGCTGTTACTAGCTGTTCAGGTGAACTATTGCTTAGCTATTGCTGTTACCAACCCGTTTACTGGTATTATTATCTCCCTAAAGGAATGAAAAATGATCTTTTTTACTAGCTTCGAATATAAGAAAGAAAGGTCTATAGTATGAGGATCCATAATGCATGTCTTAATACAAATTCGTGATGAAAAATCAACACAAAATCAGACAAATTTGTTCTACATATGAAGCACTCCAGCCCAAAATCTAGTTACTTCATCTGATTCAAAGACTGAAACAGGCGTCAAAAATAGATGCTATCAAAGTAAATTTTAAAAGATCGTGGGATTTCGTCTTTTCAGATAAAGACAATTTTGAATACTATCCTTAGAAGTACTATGAGATTGGTCAGCTCTCGGCAAATTTAAAATTTCAATCAACTTAAATTTTTGGTTCCAAGCTCGACGAAACATATTTTAGAATCCTTTTTCTTTGATAATATTTCATTACAGTTTACTTTGCTTTGCTTGTGTTTTTGTTGTATTTTGTTATGAGCCCCCAGGTGTACAAATAACTACACAATAATCTCATTGGATTTGACTTTATTCTATGTACTGTAGGATACCTTCAGCACACCCTCAGCTGCATAGTAATGGGAAATAAATGCTTTCTATTCTCTGCGGTTTAACATCAGTTACTTCTTGTAAGCAAATAAGATTTTTACTAATAAATAAAAATAAAACTAGAACATTTTTGAAAATAAACACGATGAAATTGAAATAAAAAAATGTACATAGAAGCTCAAGTTCTAAATACATTTTTTAAAAAAATCAAGTTAATAACAAACAAAGCAGCACATTAGTGCGTTCCGGAGCGTACCAATGGCTCCGGGACAGGATCCGACTATTGCCCGGAACCGGCCTTGAACTAAGTTAATGGGTGCTTTACCGCATGGGATTTTCGGCCTGCGATTCACATGGAGTGATAGCTAGAGTGGTCACTGCTCACCATTGCAAACATTGCAATTATGCATTACAGTAGTGTTGTAGTTATAAAAGACTATTAACTATTATTATAACTATTTACCTGGGACTTTTGATTAACGTCCTATTTGCTCCCTTAAGGATTGATTTTTAAAGTTTCCAGCTCAACTTCCTAAGAAGTTTAACATGACAGATGACACCGCATCTGACGTATTAGACAAATATTATGAGTTGATAGCTTCAAAGAAGTTTTATCTATCTTTTGAGACAACTTTCCTTATCGCTGTAGTCATGCAGTACTTTGTGAGGGACTTCAGATTATGTGACTGACTCCGTTGGTTTCCCTGTAGGGGAACAGTCTAACTATTTGAAATCCTTAAACACTGTGTGGCATCCAGTTAATATATATTCAAACTAATATTCAAACAATCCATCATCAATCATTCCTCTTATGCCTCAAGAGTTTCATTTCGATAGTCTTACCATCTATTTCGCCTCTGATAAGGTACTCGCATCTGGTAAGCTCTTTAGGACTGTAGTAGAATCTGATTTAATCGATTATAGCTCAAGTGGATGAACAATATTGTGCATGGTTAGGGAAGCACCTCAAAAGCCTGCAAAGCCTGTTGCAAAGTCTGCAACACTTGTTTACACTTTGATGTTTTTTTTCCTTATTTGTTTATATTTTTTTAGGATCGTCGGTGGTGGTGGAATATTTGCATATTTTAATCGTTATTTTGATCTTTACTGTTTTGGATTCATATACTCTTTGGCAGCCAAATGCTACCCATATTTCTTCAACACTATTTGCGTCTTTCGTTGCTTTTTGCAACCACTCATCGGTCGGCAAGTAAACTGTTTACCCATCAAACACCGGCCACCGGGACCAAGTTCTCTGCGCTCACCTTATCAGCACTATCTACTGTCGATGCCTGTGCTGCTCCCGATGACGGGATGGTTTCCGGAGATTGTGACCGGTCGTTTGTAGTGCCCGATAAGCACGGCCTTGCCGTGTGAAGAAACCTCAACTCCGGCAGCACCCAACGCCTTGCGCTTCTATCTCTTGCCGCCGCTCTACGCACCGTACCGCAGATCATCGTCAAACGATGCATTTTGGAATTTGTGGCTATGCCCTCACTACACACTATCACAACGGTTTAGAACCGCTTTGCCCTGCGTACCAACAGTTACACCATTTACACTGGGACACTTGTTTTGTGGGGAAAAAGATGGGCGGTAAAAATTAAGCCACGATCAACAAAAACGGAAACTAAAGGGAGGAATAAATTAAAAATAACAACATCATCTTATGTTGCGTAAAATCTGACAACCGCATCAACAAGTGTCAGGGTGCCCAGGTAGCAGCTGGAAGATTTTCGTTAAGTTGTGTCTTTCGTTAAGGCAGGGTTGGCCCTCCTCGTGTAAGAGCTGATTAGATTGTGAGCTGTGCAATACCGCGCTTTTGTGATATTCTTTTGGGATATTCTTATGACGAGTTAAGTTTATTTTTGGATTCACCTGGATACTTACACTAGCCATAGAAATGTTTATACTGATGTTGGGAAAGTGATCAGAAATATGCAATAATGAACCGAAGTGCTTTGGGCCATGATGATATAAGATTTATCAGGTACAAAAAGATCATTAATTTCGTTTAAATTAGTACAGGAGATTAATAGCACTGCGTCAGCGCTAGTTGGTTTGGATAAACCTATACTGAAGACATTGCAGCCGAGGATGTAGCTCAGAGTCCTTACTAACCCTAAGCTAATGTGTAGATTTATTTTTTAAAGGAGTTTTACAAAGAATCTAAAGTCTAAAGCACCAATTAATAATTATCAACAACCAGTACGTTTACTTAACCTGATAAAAGGAAATAAAGCAAGTACTGGAATCATTAAAAGAGTAAAGGTTGTTTTTGATGTCTACTTCTTCCAAAAACTCAGTTTGACAATGTAAAAAAATGACAGAGAATTCGTCTGAATGAAGTAAATGAGCACGACATTCCTTTTTTCCAGCTCGCGAAACCCTTCTAAGCAGTAGCAAAGGGAATAAGAGAGGTTAAAAAAGCATCTTGGATCAGGATAGAGACAGAATCAAGGACCAATACAGAATCATACCATTTCAAGTGTTTTTGTACACTTTTGTTAACAAAAAACACAAGTGATAATATTTTTGCTTCCTTATCCTGAATATACTTATACCTTTGGTTTAGCAAAGAAGCCTGCACACATCTGAATTTTAGTAAAGCATATACTAAAATACGTAAATATTATGTATTTATCAAAGTTACTGAGCGAAATGTAGTAATAAATATTCTTAATTCGCCATCTTATAAGGACCTCATAAAACAGACCAAAACAGACGCGTATTGATTCATCGCTGCCTACAATCCTCCGTCCCCGTACCCGTCCATCTCCATTCGCACGCTATCTAATTATCCCTGGCCAAAAGCAAACGATCGTGCTGCACACGATTAGTTTAGGCGCGCAGGCGGCTTGTTAGCCCGGCACAAACGTCTCATCTTACCGACCGATCGACCGAGGGCAGACGAGGGAGGTCAATTTGGGGGGAATAGTGGAGATTCAAATAATATGTAAAACGTACGATCGACGAGCGACGAGATTACGTGCCGCTGATAACATTGGACCAGATATTAAAGCTGCAAAATTTATGACGGTTCAAGTCGCGGGATGCCGCCGCCATCGATTGAAGCCCGTGAGAACCGATGTTTGGCGATTCGATGGGGACACTGCCGATTGTTTGTGGTTCGCGGCGGCGTTGTTTCTCGGTGACCGATGGTGCGTTGCTGCCGCCTGATATCTATCCATCATATCTCGCGTTTCGCATCTCGCCATTTTCCCAACGAAAAAAACCCCAAAAACCGTCCGGCCCAGTCACCGATACACGCATTAAAAGGAGGGGGGCTCTTTAAGCACAATTTTAACCGATCAAACTGGAATTTCGGCGGCTAAGGATCGCTTGTTTCTTTCGAAAAACCGAAGGCCCACAATCTACTGCGCGTAGCAGTAACTAACCGGTGCTTCGGAATAAAAACGTAAAAGAATGCGAGAGTCTCATCAAACAGCGCACCATAGGTGTCTTGATTAGGGCCATAAATCTGGCTCTTTGCCGCCTTTTTCCACCGCGAACCGCCGGTGGGCCAACCGGTGCTTGGTTCATTTGGCCTACCCCCCCCCCGCCCCCTCCCCCCAAAAACAAAAGGGTGAACGGCGAGGCTGCGCTGAAAAAACACACGCGGTGCGTGCGCGGCATTCTCGGCATTGGCGGCATAGTTGCGCGGAGTGGAATGCTTAGGCAGGCCGTTTGCTCGCTCCAATCGCCCGTTCCCATCGCGGGGAAGAGAAATCTCATACGCCGCGAATCGCTCGTAATTCGCCCCGTTTTGGCTTATTGGCAATAAAACAATTGAAATTTGATACAGTTGTCCGGATGGTACCGCGATCTGCGTCCGAAATGCGACCAAAGTGGTCGCAATCGGCCGCTGCGAAAGAGCATCCGAAAGCACTCAGCCGGTGCTTATGCGTCGCAGAGTTTTCGTGCCAAGTCTGGGGTTAGAAGAGGTGTTTCGGACTGAAATGTTAAATTTTATACTACAGTAAGTGTAAGCAAGTGTGTGCGGCAGTCCTTCCAGCTTGCGCCACGCTCTAACAAACAAAAGACTTCTACAACCAAGTGACGAACCCTTTTTTTTTTAAACGAAACAATTCAGATTCGACCAAATCCTAAAAAGAAAATTAACAACAGCTTCGTGGTGAAAAGGTATCAAGCCAATCCGCACGCACTTTTGCCCATTTTTTTTTCTTAAGCGCATCTACGCCGCGAACACTTGGAACGACTCGAAAGGATGGCTCCGGGGACGAAGCACCCGCCAGCACCGACAGGCGACGACAGGCTGTGACGGGTGGCTGAGGCAGGCGGCCGGGAGAGGAAAATCTAAAATACGCAATCTGTCACAGGCGGCACAACATCAAACGAAGGAAAATGTTGCGTGTTACGAGTGCGAGGCAAAAAGCGAGGCGATAGGGCGAACGAGAGACGCCTTTCGTTACGGCTCATCTCCGCCGATGATATGATTCATTATACGCCTCACGTTGCCGCTTTCTTTCCTCCTCGCTCGCTGTCCTTCCCTTGCCCGTGTCGCCTAGTTTCCCTCCCCGTTCTGGCACGATCGGCAGGAGCGACAGTGTGCGCATCGCGCCAGAAAGATGCGCCCCTTGCTTTCCGTGCCCGTGCCCAACAGCGAGCGGTTTGTGAAAGGGAAAAGAGAAAAGTGGCGGCAATGGACCGGGGATGTGGGCCTTTTTCTTTTCTGGTATTTGTAACTCAATACACCAGCACCGGTGGAGAAATGGATGGTGCCGTGAAAGGATTGCAAATTGCCTGTGCTGCATGCTTGGGCTAGGGATCTTGCCGGGGAGTTAGAGAAAACAAGAACTAAGCCTTACAGCAAGGACTTCAAGCGTGAAAACATTCAAAGCTCCAGGATGTGGATAGGTTGCATCGCGCTAAAAGAGAAGCAAATCGAAGCGGGTAAACAACAAAAGACGAACCGCGCACCGGCAAAAAGGCGGATCAGCTTCAAAGGCTGACACACACACACACACCCAAGGGAGGGTTGTTTGATTTGGTTTTATATGAAGGTTTCGGGGGTTAGTTGGTTTTATTCGCCGGCCGAAATCACCCTGTTTCCGGGGCTGCTGCAACATTGTTGTGCTTTCCGGAGCTGGGGAGTGCGGAAAAAGAGGGTAAAGAAATATGTCTTGATGTCGTGGCGCTGTTGTGCTGTCGGTCTCGCCATTCGGCCACAGCACGCAACGCAACAACCCTTCGAACCGGTTAAGCCAAATGATACAATGGTTAATAAGAACAAAAAAAAAAACTCCTCGGAAGGAGGTACTGGGATGCGAAATGTAGAGGGCAACTCTGAAAATTATGTAGCATTTAGTATAGAAGCTATAAATAAAGATTAAGCTCTGCAAAGTGATGAAACAGCGCATAGGTAAGCAAACAAACCGTTTAATCCGCACGCGCAACTTGAGACGGAAAGTTGATACGTTTGATGGAGTTGGTGAAAACGATGCAAACGGGCACGCCGCTAGGGTTATCCGTTACCAAGGCACGGTGAGATTTGGTGTAGCCTTGTGGGAAGTTGTGCGTTAACAAGCATCCTATGACGACAATGTAGCAATGGCTGTTGGGATCAATCCTTAGACCAGATTCAAGGTGATAATCAAATCAGCAACGTTGAAAAACTTCAAACGTAAACTGAGTATGAGTTGTGCTTTACTTTCATTTCTCCTAATGAATTATACCAGCAGCACATAACCACTTTTCCATTTGTAAACTATTCATCAAACATCCTTGTAAACTTTCAATGTTCAAAATAATTACAAAATCAGGTGTGAACAGTGAGGTGCCAAGGATAACTGATTTTAACTGATTGAAATTATTTTAATTTACTTTTGTATACGGCGCCATTTATCAATTACGTGAGCGTTACGTAATTGATGGACAGCTCCTGCAGTTGCGCTCAATGTAGAACGGCCTTTAAGTTTCAAGGATTCATGGGAATTTCTGCGTTTCTGCGTAAATAATTCGTCGTTTGAGGTGCATGGGGAATAAGATAGAAAATTGTCTTATTCCTTAAGCAATCCTTGTTCAACTCACAAAAAGCTTTCAAGACTCTTTTATTCAATATTTAATGATGGTAAAAGTTTTCACATTCTCATGGATTAAGCAAGGATTCGTACCAAAGCACTATGATACATACCAGTTTCATTTAAGAACTTAAATTGTAAACAGACTCCACAACGATAAAATGCTATTTATAAAACACTGTGCCACAAAGCTTAAACACACTGTCCCTTTTATCCTTCCAGCAAAACAAAACCCCACCACTTTCCACGAAAAGTCAACCATTCCCAAAGTGACACATTTCTCGCCGCACATCCTTGTGTGGTCGGGCGGAAATGAAGACATTCAATATAGCAATCGCCGTGTCCGAAAGGGCGGCACCCCGAAGCGACACCCCAAAATCCAACGGCGGTGTCCTTTCACCTTTCCGCTCCGCGCTCCGCTATGAAACAATAAAATAAAAAGTAAGTCACAAAATAACAGGCAAACAGCGGGCGCGCGATCGTTCCTTACCGCCGGCATCGATCTGTCACCCGATCGCCGGACCGTTGGCGGAAGGTGTCCGGCTGTTATGAGGCAAACCGAACATGGTTCGTTAAATATTTTGACATCGAGATAAATCACCGTTTGCTTTCGGGGCGGTTCGGTTTTCTCGAGAAAACGCAGCAGGAGGTGGCCGGGACCGTCAGGCGTGCTTAGAACGCGTCGCTGCCTAAGGGAGCCGCTGAGGCCAATCACACAGACTCGTACTAGCCGCCCGCTCAGCCCGTCACCGATTTCGCCCGTCTGCGGTGTTTGTTTTCGGTGACTTCAACCGTACCGCCTATCCCACGCTCTGGCGTCCCGTCGTGCCAGCCAGGGTGTTCGTCCGAGTGCCACACACCTGCCGGCGACGACCTACCGGACAGGGATCGGTTTTTACATTCCTGCGCGAAGTTCGTGGAAAGGATCTCTCCGGATCGGCGCGGTGCGGGACGTGCAGGAATATTTCAAGGAACCGGGAGAGTAACGAGCCGCTTGTAAGGCCCGTGCCCTGCAGGTGATTTCGGTGATTGAGCGCGGTTGGTGTCGGGGCCCGGCCGCAAAGGGAAGCCTCGGAATGTTTGTTTTTCCCGCTTTGCGTCATGATCACGATGGGCCCGGCCGTTGCGGGAAGGATTATTGATTTTGTTTGCTCTTTTCGCTTTCAATTTGGGCCCGCCCGTGCTGCTGGCGAAGGAGTAAGGTGGTAGGGTGGTGAGAGGGATGGTGGGAGGCTGATTCTTTATTGCTTAGTCGTTACAAACATTTCCGGCAGGGCGCTTTACCGTGCGGTTTGAAACGTCGGTTCGACGAGAAGCTCCACGTGCAAGCGCACCGTGCCATTATCCTTTGCGTTATTTATTTCCATTCCTGCGTATTTGTAGTGCATATTTCTCCTTTTTTAAACGGCTATATGTACCACGGTTGCTGTGCGAAAGGCAACCTTAAAAATAGCATCAAACACACATACGAACAATCCCCCGTGGAAGAGGTTTGCCCGTGCTCGTTGGCCGACGCCGAACGGCTTCTTGCTTCGGTCGGCGGATCAAAACCCCGCACACTACAATAAATTTCCACCAAACAACAAGGAGTTAATCCTTTTGATCGTTTACCGCGACCGCGAGTTTGGGCGATTTCTCTTTTCTCTTCTCATCGCTTCGCTGCCTCCCCCAGACTCTCCTCGTTTCCCACCGTAAAGCCTGCAGGATCGACGTGGTTGGTTTCATAATCGATCGGATTTGAGCATCTGTCAGCATCCTCTTTCTCCTCCCCCTGCCCCCCCCCCCCCCCCCCATCAGGTAGTCAAACTGTTTTGCCTAAAGTCTGGCCAGAAATCCTATTACCCCTTGAGCCCTTTTCGATGTGGCAAAACTCAACCCCACCCCGCACGAAATCTTCCCTCTCGAACTCACAAAGCCCGCCAAAACACGGTGGGCCCCGGCCTTCGACCGGGCTCGATCCAAGCATGGCCGATCGGTCGGTTCCTTCTAACAAACTTCTAACACCGTGTGCCTTCGCTGCCAACGGAGTCAACGGGTACGTAAACCCACCGCGCTCGCAGCTCAAAAGCTTCCCTTTTGCCGCTTTATCGGTGCCACTGCAGTGGGCGAGAAAGAGGCAGGGAGCACGCGTAGGGTACGATCTACAACCCTTTTGCGCTGCACATCGGTGCGGAGTGCGGAGTCCCGGAGACGGTGGCGAGTGTCAGCTGAGTGGGAGCGCATACGCAAAGGGCCCCCGTCGATCAGGCTTTGCGGGCAGGTCGCGGGGGGTAAGTGAGCTGGCTGGCCCGCGAGACGCGCGTGGGGAGCAGATGGGCCTGGGGCAAGGGGCGGAAAAGAACATAATCTATTTATGCTTGTTATCTCTTCTCCCTTTTTGTAAGGCATCTGCCTCGCCTGTAATCGGACCGTCGGTATCTTTCTCTGATGTTTGTTGGGCTGCCCGCGCCCTCGACAAATGCTGCTGATCATCTCGTTTCTAACAGAAGGGTTTGTTGGATAAGGGGGATGGATGGAATAAAGGATGAGGGGGAGGGGACTGGATGGAAGAGAGAAGTGCGGGACAGTATTTTTGTTGTTGTACCTCGTTTGTTGGCTGGGTGGTTTTAGAAACTGTTCAAATAACCAATTACTAGCATCATCGCACGGGTTGTTAGAAGTGTTCAGCGTGCAGCCTGATGAGGAAGAGAGCGAAGCAATTTGGGGCGGAACGGAGCTCACTATCGTGTCTTGTCAATCATTTTCATTGGGGACCAAACATTTGCCCATTTCAGAAGAGTATGAATTTTGCAAGGGCGTTTTAGAAGTCTTAAAATCCGTTCGTTGGCCGTTTGGATCGGCTAGTAAAGTAACGTTTCAGCTTTTCTCCATAGTCACATTTTTTTAAACTTGAGTAAGCTAAATGCCTCAGTAACGAAAGAGTTCTATTACGAGTTTCAGTAAAAATTAATCTATTATATCTACGATTATATCGCTTATCTATCTCATCCCCATTTTTATCTGCAAAAGAAATGTTTAATTCACTGAAAAATCGGCAAAGCATGGTTTGGATGAAGACATAAAAAGATATAAATCAATTATTGAAACTTGATTGGGTTTTCAGCAAACAGAATACACAGGCAAGGATGAAATGGCAGCATTATGATGTGGTGATATTCTATTTAGCCCAGCATTTATTTTACTTTATGATTAAGAATTTATAAATTTCACTGAAGCTGTTTTTTCTGAAAACCCTGAAAGCATCGTTACAACGAAAGTTTAGTGATTTTAGTTCAGACAGTACATGAAAAGAGCTATCAGTATGTCAAAATTCGTCGTGTTAGTTGGAACGATAGAAATTTAGTAATGTTCCAATTGAACTTTTTAAGCTTGCGCGAAGAAATTTTGCATGCTAGGATCAAGTGATCGGACCGCAGGTTGTTATTAAACTTTTTTTCGAAGTAGATCATTAAAAAAAATAATGGCACGGATGTACACTTAAGGGATTTGAACAGGCGAACAGGCAGCGAGCTATATTCCGGATTTATTCAGAAAAGGCTTACTAAACAATGTTATGTTATGCCAATCTTGAATTGATGTGCAAAAGTTTAATTTTACAAGACGGTTAAGTACTGTGTAGATCGTCACAGAAATGTGAAATATTTACATTAGTTTAATTCAAATAAGAAATAAAGCATCGAGAAATGCTTCTGTGTGTCTTTTAGTCGATGCAGGAGCCCAGTTACTGGTACCTACTTCATGGACGGCACTGCAGTTACTCGACAAAATCATGCCAAAGACCTGGGCGTTCTGCTTGACTCTAGTTTGAACTTTAAACAGCAAACCGATGACGTTGTAGCCAGAG
>KB669836.1:141953-320261 GCA_000349105.1 Anopheles epiroticus
CTTCGAATTCGACATTTCAACTCAGTGTTTCAAGGAACGTCTCCGGCTTTTGCCGTGGCTGCAGTGAATTGCGATTAATATCTCGTTTTTGTTATGTTTTTTATATGAATTGTTACATCTTAATTAGGCCACACGGCCCGTTGAAGATTAATAAATAATAATAATAATAATGATAAAGCTACATCGAGAAAACTTCTGAAACCCTTATTGTTTATTACTTGAATTTTATAATTTTCACTTGATCCGGCTCCTTGTACCAGAGTACTCAAACTCGTGGAAACTTCTTCGTATGTAACTCTGCCAGTGTGAAAAATCCTTCTCATGTGCCAAACATAAAGAGTGAGACAGTGAGAAGACATAAAACTCTCTCACACCGATCTCACGCTCTCAGATTCTCATGTTAGCTCTCTCTCTCTTCTCACCATTTCATTTTTTTTTCTCTCTCTCTCTCGAACCCTCTCTCCCGTGCTCTCACGTGCGCCATCGCCAGCGGCGGCGGCGACGGCGGCGGCCGAGAATTCCAACGGAGGCCCCGCGTGCCCGGGTTGTCATCGGCCGTTTGCGACGGCGGCCGGCGACGGTCGGCATTTTCCTTTGATCTCGATTGTAAATAAATCCGGGCGCACTTCAGCGGCCTTTTCCCTTGATCAGTCCGGTTTCTTTTGTGTTCCGGTTCGCTTGGCGACGGCGTCGGCGGTGGTGGCAGGCAGCAGCAGAGAGTGCCCTAGATGGGAGCGTGTGGCGGAACGGCACGGGCTGCGGCGGTGGCGACGAGCGAGGAAAGGAAGGCCGATGCTTACGAAGATAAATACCTTACTGGAGAAGAAGTGTTGTTATTTGTGGCCCCGTTCTTGCGCTCCCTCTTACCGTCTCTCTGTCGCTCGGTTTACCCTCGGTTGCTGTGGGCCGTTTGGGTTTTGTGTTGGTTTGTTCTTTCTATTTCAAGATGCAACGATCGGTGGGAGCCTAAGCCGGCCGCTGGAGGAGTGTGTGCTCAGCACGGTTCGGATTCTTATTTTGTTACCACCGCACCGGTGGTTGACGAGCGGGTAGGGGGCCACAGCTTCCTTTAGCCCCTACCCCGCAAGAACCGGAACGTTAATGATAGTTCCGACTTTTACTTCCGCTTTACTTCCGCAGCACGCACGCGGCTGGCACCGGAACTGAGGGAACTCTCTTCACCTTTTTTTTTTGTTTATCTACCTACCCGACCCGTTCCGTCCGTGGCGGGGGTTTCTGTTCTTTCGCCGGCCAAACCAACCAAACGAGATAATCGTTTCTGGAGAGCGGAAACATTCGATTAAGCGCTTCCCTGCCAAGCGGAAGGACGCTGGGAAAACTGTTTGTGCAACCCTGGTGTAGCCGAAGAAGCCGGTGCTCGCTTGTTGACGTTGAAGCTGTACACCAAGACAACGTTCGGCATCGGTCTGGGTGGTCGCTAGACAATTACCGGCGACCCTTGGCGTAGAGAAGCCTGCAGGCTAGATAACAATCCCACCCGCCCAGGCTCTAAGGGGATAATTTCCACCCCGTGCAGTTTGATCAGCCTGCCAGCTCAGGTGTCCTCAGGGTCGATGCTTGGCTCCACACAGTCACCGTCATACAACCATGTGCTAATGTTCGCCGCTGCCTTACGTCCATGCCGCCAGCATCGTCGCCACAAAATCGGGCGACGCCTCAAGTGTCGGCCCGCAAACCAACCAGCGGCGGCGGTGGCGGTCTTCGGTCTTTGATGTTAGGGAAATTTAAATGTCTGCTGTCGTTGCCAGTAGCCTCCGGAGAGCTTTGGTTCGCCCTCCCGCGTCGCCCAATCTCGGTGCGCACCGAACAGGCGGAGAAGGAGAAGGTCAAAAGGATAACACCGCATGGGCCGTCGGCTTTCACCGCAGCGGCATGGCGGAAAGGATTTGTGCCGGATTTTCAATGGCGGCGATTATCCTCGCCCGCATCGTGCAGGGGCATCGGGAGCGGACGGATCGGATAGGTAAATGCGATGCAATTTTCACCTTCGGATGGCACTGGAGTCATGCCATGACAGTGAAAGTGCGGAATAAATCCTGGAGTGAGCGAAAGCCTGGATGGAAGAGGGCATTAAGGAGCGTAAGAAGAGATAGTAGTGAAGGTGTCATGTGGTGTGAGAGGTGTAATAAGTCGCCAGGATAAGCGATAGATGCATAGCATTGTTAGATATTGCTTTTGAAGATGCTGCTGCCTAGTTGAAATGATGCTTGAGGGTCTTTTATATACAGATATCTTCACGTTACGATTTACCAACTTAAGTAGCACTCAAAGGCATTTATACGAAGCAGAAGCTTATCACCACGTGTACAAACAGCTCCGGTTTATGGTATTCTTTATGGTGGGGAATGGTTGCCCTAGAAAACCCCGTTCTACATTTTATTTGCCTAAACCGCGCGACTGTTACACAAAACCCCGTCTCCACGAACGACACCGCACCGCAGCATCCTGAGAGCTACCAGAGTGAGTCTTATTCTAAGCGCCCGAGGTCTTCTAGCGGTTCGGCAAACGAGAACGAGATAAACGGTACACGCAATATTGTTGATACCACATGCCACATGTATGGCTGGGATTTACCTTCTATTGGAGCAAGACCAAAAAGCACGGGCAAACGGCTCAAGAACGATTCGCAGGCCGCAGCACAGGAAGGACAAGGGCTCGAGTCAAGCGAGAAAAGGGCGAAGCCTCACAAACGGGAGAGTAAACGCGGGAAGGAGAGAGTGCATTGTCAGAAAGAGAGAGAGAGAGAGAGAGGAAGAAAGAGAGAAAGAAAGAGAGAGAGAGAGAGAGGAGTGATCGTTGGGCCGGAGCCCTCCTCCGGTCGGTGGCTGGCGGTGCAAGGGCTGGACACTTTTCTCGCTCCCTTCTTTCGGAGAGTCGGGCGGCTTCTTTGATCTTTTCGTAATTGGTTTATTACTTTGTCGGTGTATATTCATTATTATTTAGCGTGTGTACGTGTAGTATTTTTATGTGTAATACGCTGTTATGCTCGACCGTTACTGTGAGTGTCGGGGAAGAGAGTCCGAGAGCCTGTTCACGTCCAGGTATGCCGGCCCTGTCCCAAAGGCCTTTGTCCATGGTCGTTGCACCGATGTTTTGCTCTCGTTTGCGAGGGGGCTCCTTTGAATGAATGCGGTGGGGTGGCGTTGCTTTAGGGGGCCGGTGTCTCTGTAAGGTGGCAAATCAGCAGCATAGATATGTAAAGTGTGGAAATGTCACGCTGGTGCTCTAGTGGAAAGGAGGCTACGCAATAAAAAGGCGTGTATGAGACTGGCAGCTCTGTTGATGTTGAATGATCGAACAAGCAAAGAAACCTTTCGAATTTCTGATCTAAACCATGGACTGACTGCTTCATAGCTTTCTAAGCCTAAGTTATACTTTTATTGCTTATTGGATTCCTCAATGGAACCTCTTTGATATCATGTGATGGAAAGTCAATACAGTGTGTTAAATGAAGTATTATGATGAAGACCATTTCAAGGAACATAGGCCTAGTTATTTTGCTCTTTTAAAAATTCTACGAGCTTACCAACAAACGGGTCATGCCAGATGTGTTGGAACATTACATAGAGAATCAATTGGAATATGAAATATAGGATATCATGCGTCATCATGTGAATCAACTTAAGAGATGTAGCAACTAAACATTCTTGATCAAAAACCATAACGTCAATTTGAAGATTAAAGAGTCCACAAATTACTTCAGAGTATCTGTTTGTTTGAATTCGCAGCATTTTACATAAACATAAATAAAGGTAAAGATTTAGTTATTTAAATTAATTCTTAATTTTCTCTACAACTTTCTATTTCCAGACAAGTTCCCTAAAATTAAAATGATCCAAGCATTTTCTGCTTGTAGTTCGTTCTTAGTTCTGATAATTCTTAACTTGCTTCAATTTTTGATTTGAAGGAATTTGAGATACTGTTTTAATCTTTACTAATTCTTTGATTACCTTGACAGAGCTTAAAAACTTCTTTTATGGCAGTTGAGGACTCGAAGTCCTTGAATCAATCAAATAAACTACTCCTTGAGTCTGGTAAACTTACTTATAAGCAAATCCCAATTATTTTTGTTTGTAGTGATGGAACTTCACCATAACATTCTGTAAAATGGCTGATTGTATCATATAAAATATTAGAACTTTTCCAACATTTTATATTCAGACTTTCTTAGCTTAAATTTACGATCGTCTTCACATTCGCAACCTGTGCATTCTTAGCACGAATGCATACGGAACAATCACAGCCATTGTAACGCTCTCCACAGCAAATAATGCATTTGCGCTAGGTGCCTTTCCCAACAATAAAATATACCGAAGGGCTCACAATCACTTTTACTGCCCTTGCCAGTGCGCATCGAATTGATGTGTCTGTAAAATTATCAAAAAAGAAGTTTGAAAAGATTCCCAAAAAAAAATGAACACTCGAACACTCGATCACGAAGCATCGCTTAGAGCAACCTTCCATGCCACCCACGATGCACGCCCGTACGATTCATAAACGATCCTTGTCAAATGCTATCCGTATCGGATGTCCGACAGGTATCGTTGTCCACTGCCCGATCGTCACTCGCTTTATTCCCTGCCCTCGAGAACTTACCGAAAAGCTGAACGTTCCCTTAAAAAGGGGGAAACCGGCTAGCTCATCAAGTATGCATTACATAATTAGTTTCACTCGAGGAAGCGAAAAAAAAAGCGGCCAGCGTCCCTGCGCAGTGGCAAGCGGCCGGAGAATCCCTCTTCTCCTCGTCCTGCTGATAGGTCCCGTTGCGAACCGGCCCGAGGGATTGCCGTCGTTTGCCGTGCCGGCTCGACACGTTTCGATCGATCGAGTCACCACCTGAGGGGTGCCTGATGCGGCCGTTAATGTCCCGTGACTTGATCTGCAGGTCGCCGCCGGACTTGATCACCGTCACCGTATGCGACCAATCGATCAATGAAGTGTATCGAATCCATCCTTGCGGCACTGCGTCGTTTGTCTGTAAGCGCTTTAGCGCTACGTTGGCCTTTATTTTCCCTGTCGCTGCCGTTGCCGTCGATCCCCTGGACCGGCTGGGACGGGTTCTCCCGTTTGCCCAAACGACGGACGCCTGTGTGGGACTTCTTTTCGGCCGTTTTCCTATTCGTTCCAGTCACAGCCAGTGCGCATTGGGACGGCCCTCCCGTGGGTGCGTAAGGCGGGAAGCTGCCGCAACTTGGCTCGGTCCTGTTTTCTTTCCTTTCTTACGCTCTTTCGATGCCACCAGCTCAGTGCCTGCTCGCTTAGCACTTTGAGGCAAGTGTCGGCTTCTGTTTGGTGTTTGTCCACGGGCGTACAGGTTGATCGGGAAGTGACTGGGGTGATACAGAGTTGTTGGGAAAAAAAATTGCCTAAAGTGTATTGCTTTTTCGATAAGGTTGATCTAACAAAAAAGGAAAAGGATTGGTTGGGATGCACGAGAGGAATTTCGAAGGTGCATTTTTATCACTGTTTTGGCGAAAATCAGTAATAATAGCATATTACCTTTTAATTTCCAGAGTACTTCAAAATATTCTTGAAATACAAACTGCAAGGATCAACTTCGTTCAAATCTAAAGAAAATAACATAACAAAAAAGTTCAACTTTCAGCGCTCCTATAACCTCCAAGTAAGCTTCATGGAAGCTCAATCACTTTTCGATACATCCCATACTACGTCCAGCGATATCACCAGCATTGAACGCCGACCGGGCCTGGGCAGCAGCGATACGGCCAAACCCGCTCGTTTCGGGGCCGGCTGGCTCGAATCGAATCGTCCGTCGAGGGTATCGCCTTTGCCACCGGTTTTACCCAACCGCCCGGCAAAGAAGCAAAGAGAGCACCCAACAGGCCAAGAAAGCAACGAAAAAAAAAGCCGCACGGGAAGGATGATCAGACATCAGTGGCAGCAGACCGACAGTGCCAGCAAAAAAAAAAAGGGTCCCAGTCCGGGTGGAGGAAACAACTTTCTACACTCCACTTTGCTGCGGCCGTGGTTGCGGCACGGTGCGGTAAGCCAAACGAGGTAATATGTATACACATATAATCTTAATGTCAGAAGCAATTTAGTCACTAGAGCTACCGGTACTACGCACGCTACGCTCGATCGTTCCACCTCCGTTAACCTGTCGGTGGTGGCTTTGGGCCGAGCAGGGAAGGAGGAGAAGCGAGTCCGGTGCCAGAAGCATTAGCTTGGCTGCATCTGAGACGGTCGTGGATGAGAAGGGCAAACATCGAAGAGAAACAGGATAAGCATGAGCTTTAATGTGGGACACGAGGGAAGAACAGCGAGGATCAAACACGAGCCGAGGCATGATCGATGAAGGATTTAAGATCGTACGGCGGAGTGATCGAATCACAGCGAAAAAAAGATGAATGTGAAATAAAAGAGTACAGATTTTATTGGAGGTTGTCCGAACACTTTAAAAATTAGCTACAACGTGTGCAGCTGGTCCCGGGGACGATCCCCGGGCAGCTTTATTGGAGTTCGGATTGGAACACCCAACGATAGTTTATGAGCTGCGGCAGCTTACGCAGCTTACACGGTAGCATTAAATCACTACCGCTAATGAGTTTCGGGCTTGAGCGGAGACGGGACGGGGCCGACAAAGAACCACACAAAAAATGACCCACGGTAGGGAAAGTGAGCTCCTTCACGCGCACCGAAGCAGTGGATGATCCTCATCATGATCGTCATCAGCAGCATCATAAATGCATCCTCCCGGGAAGGTGCGATTGGGTCACCTTTTTCTGCAGAGAGAAAAAAAAAAGTGAAGGAACCCACGGCCCACTCCTGACCAGGTTCTGCCACCGCACACGGCAGTAAAAAAGGCAATATTAATAAAATCAACAGGCTCGGCGTCGGGGCACACTAGCCCTCCGCGCGGTAGCCCGAGCAAAGCGGAAAATGCGGACGAGCGAGAAATAAAACAACATTAAACCGGTCAATTTCTTGGAGCCCGGCCCTCTTTTGCCCCGGGGCCGGACCCTTGCGGCAGATTTCAAGCGGAGCCCATCATCGGTGGGGGATATTATGCTTCCGACTCCTGTCCGGCCGCGAGACCGGAACGGTGACCTGGAGGTGGCGAGTACCCCGCGCTCTCCAACATCAAAGGCACGCCGAAACGGTCACAATGATAAAGTTATGCACAATCATTTCACCCACCTCGCACCGTCCAGTGCCGTCCCGCTTCAGACTCCTCGGCCCCGGAGCTACCCGGTGTGGCGAGGCGTGTATTCTACGGCGTGTAAGGGGCATTAAAACCGCATCAACCGATCGTCACTCCGATCGTCGCGGTTACCGCAGCATCGTAAACGATGCTCGGGCCCGACAGACTGCTGCTTCTGTTGATTTCCCTCCCGTCGGCGACGAAAGCGGCTGCTCGGTTTGGCGGGTTCTTTCTGCTGTCTGCTTCGTTTTCTGCAGACCGCTGCCGCTTTCGGGTGCGATTGGGTGGAGAGGGTGCAATTCCCTCTCTCGCCCCACCCGGTTTTCACCATTCCAGTTGCGTGTCGTGCCATCGGTCGACGATGATGATGATGCCGGGTGTCGTTGAGGCCGTTGTTGATGACGCTCCGGGCTCGAAGCAACAACGCAACCGGCAGCGCCACACCATTTGCCAGTGCTCCCGGGAGCCAGTTGGGCTCGTGCTGTGTTGATAAGTTCCTGGAGAACGGTAATGAGAGTCTTTGAACTGTGGCTACTATTATTCATGAAGGTAAATTACAAAGAAACATCCGATTTGATGGTAAACGACATTAACTCCATTTGGGTGGTGAAAGCGGTATGTTATCTAGGGCATTTTATACATGTTATAGTTTACTGTCAAGTTGCAACCCCAAAACGTAAATAAGAAAACCATTTCAGAAGTTTTTCTTATCTGCTACGGTCTAGGATTTACGGTCTATGCAATTAGGTTGCTTGAGATATCATACAACTTAGCAATACTGGATAATTAACACGATTGGGAACTAGGAAACTTAAAGTATAGGAAACGTCCTACCTCTAGAAAAATTAGTATCCTGAATCTATATTCCGTTACAATCTTCAGAATTTTGAGTTGCTCTGCAATTCGGACCCATGGGTAGGATTGGAAGTTAAAATGTTTCCGATGTATGAGGAGCTATAGGGTATAGGGTTATGTAGTATATACAAGTTCGCTATAAGTTAAAATATTATTACATTTCTTTAGCTCCAAAACATGCTCACATCTAAGGTATTCCCCTTAACTGATCAATTCACTTCAACGCTTGTGACGTTGCGGTGGCTGCCTTCCCGTCCAGCGCGACCCGGTTCGGCCGGTATCGGAACGAATAAATAAGGTATAAATTCAACGGGGCACACGCCATTTTCAAGATCAAAGGAAAACTAGCCGACGGGAGCAACAAATTCTCTTCCTCGGCTCTGCCCGCTTGCCGGCGAAACGCGTCGGCAGCGAACTCCGAACTCGCCCTAAAACGCGCCGCCGTCCAGCCTGGCTGGAAGTGGAACGGAACGAAACCGAAACGGAACCGCTGGGCCGAACTCCGCAAGCAGTCTGTAGTGGTGACTCCCATTAGGAAGCCGTTGGACGGGGTGCCGTGTTAGTTGCGGAGTACGCACCGCAGTCAGCTGGAGCTCAACTCAAACGTGCGTTGGTGCCCTGGGGGCTGCTGGAGTCGTTTTGGCTGGTGAAACCGATGATGACGACATTGCGCGAACAGCCTGCTGTAGAGAGTTTTCCCACTTTTTAAGGTACTCTGCACCTTGCTTCAGTATTTAGTATTCAGTATTTATTCTTAAAATTTGTCCGACCCCGAAGGTCTACACGAAGATAAAAAATACTGTCATTTTTCCCACGGATTCGGAGCAACCACGCGTCATCGATCAAAAATGCATGACGCCACCGTGTTTCACTTCCTGTCCCACTGGAACAGAACCGATAAAGAACCGGCACTGCCGCACAGCAAGAATGTCCATAATTGCTCCACATAATTATGTTTTCCTTCACCTTCGCCCTTCACACCGTACGACGTTCAATTATCACCGGAAATCGGTCCCTGGAAGGAAGACGAACATTTTGATTTCGAAATTTCTCCACCACCGGAAAGCGCCCAACATTCTGACCGACACTCGCGGGGCAGGAGCGGAAAGCACAGGGTGCCAAAACTATTTGCGCTGGTATGCGTGGAATGTGCTCAGCGTCGCTTCCGACAAGCCACCAGCGTTAAGCGCCACTAGTTGCGGCCAGAAACTGAGAGAGAACGGGGTGTGTAATTGAAGATTGATCAATCGAACGATCAGGCGTAGCGGTGGCGTTTTAGGCAACATTCTTCCCCCTGGACGGGTTTTTGGAGGATGAGCTTCGACGGGGGGAGCAAATTGGCCGTGCCGGCACTTTTGGCAGCGGCCGAGCAATTATCGTGCCCTTGCGAGCGGGCGGAGAACCGGCCGGCTTGTTGTGGTGGGATGTGCCCGGTTAATTTGTAATATCCTCTTTTCCCGGCGATGATGAACCAGTGGCTAACAAGGTCTGTCCCGGGACGGGTAGGGCGTTGTTGAAAGTCGAATGATCGAACGGATGGACTATCCTGGTAAGGTACGCGGTACGTCCGGCTGTTGCAATTAGAAGTAGCGCGGTGCGGTGTTGTTGAGCTAGTAAATATTTTTTGGCTTTCTGGCCAACCCAATTAACATTCTTGAGCATATGATTAGTTTGTATGGTTGTGAATTACGTGCAAATAAAGCCGTTGTCAGTGCAGACAAATTATAACCAATTGCTACACATTTGCGTTGGTACGGTAGAATAAGAGATATGAAAAATACTTTTAATTTATCATTACCATTCATTTTATCATAATCTCAATAGGAGACGTAAAATGATAAAAGTAATTAAGGAATGTAGAAAAAGCTTGAAAATAAACTGAAAACTATTTTTTCAGTAATCTTCATAATATAAGGAAAGGATTTACTTTTTTACTATTGGCACAATAAGAGAAAGAAGACACTCAAGAAGAATATTAAAAAAAATCTCATTTTACGAGCAACCACGAAAAAACTTACGAAAGCACTTACGAAAGAAGTAGGAAGTACACAAATTTATTTTATTTATTTAAAAAAAACTCCAAATTAAGAACAAATAAAAAAAGTCATCACTAAAATCACGATAAATTTATCCTTGGTGAAATTGTAGAAAAAAATAATTAAAGACATGTATTGTAACTAAGTCCAAGTAAAACGTGTAAAAACAAGAAAAATAATTTGATCTGTATTAAGGTAAGTAAAACTGGAAGAAAAAAAAGAAAACCCATTGAGAACATCTTGATGAAACAAACAATGGGAAAAAGAAATGCAAAACAAGAAATTTATTTTAGTTTTTTTTTCTTTGTTTTTCGCTAACTACTGAAAAAATACTAAATGATTAATAGAAACCCCCGAATGGGTTCCGTTCGTCCCGAAATGTTTTCATGAGCAAAACGCTTTTCACAAATTATTGGCAAATTTAGTAAATAAAACCAAAACCTTGCAAGAGAAAAGCGTTAAACCGTTTTCTACTCAGTCTGAAGTCGCACTAGAAAGAAGGAAAGTGAACGAAACAAGGAAAGGAAAACTAAAATTGATACAGCAAAAGAAACTGTTCGAAAGAGAGCGAGAGGAAATGATGCAATGGGTAAAGGCAACGGAACAAGATACATACAACAACAACCACCTTCCGTCACCATCGGCCGTCCTAAGTTCTTCCTAATATGAAACGCAGAAGTAATAAAGAGAAGAGAGAAGAAAATGGAAAGAGAGAGAGAGAGAGAGAGAGAGAGAGAGAGAGAGAGCTCTGGTGAACGAAGCAGCGTATCAAAAAGGAGAAGAGCAAAACCAAACCACCGAACGAAACGAGAAAAGAAAACAGGAAAAAAGCACACGGAAGAGAAAAAAAAAGGTGAGCGATTTAGTACAGCTGTTGTTGGCGGCGGTTTTTCTTTCATCCTGTCAGTCTATTGTTTCCGTATCAAAAGACCACTATTATGTAAACAACGGAGCCGTTTGAAGTTTGCCGCCACGGCGCAGCAAGCGGCAGAAAGAAAGAGATAGAGAGATGGAGAGAGAGAGAGCGATAGAGAGAGGGAGAGAGAGAGAGAGAGAGAGAGGGAAAAGGCCAGCCGACACGCACGCACCGAACGGGGATTCAGGAACTGGAAGGACGGACTCATTTTTCGTCTCATTTATACAATATTACTATTTCATTTTAACGACCTGTTTTGTATTTCGTGTCCAATCTCATCCCCATCCCCAGCCTCCCTCCTCTTCCAAACCCCCTTTTATTGGATAAGAAGTCCATCGTTCTCTATTGATTGCTCTCGTTTTTGGAAGTGTGTGGATGCTGTTGGCTTATTTTTTGAAGATTTTTGTTATCCACGAACGCGATGCTGCCATTCGTGTCTCCTCTCTGGGGCGGGGAATTGGTCGGATAGGCTCACCGGGGGAGCCTGGTAGAGGGGTGAAGGAACGCTCCCAAATAGCATGTCAAACGAGAGGATGAAGTGTTAGAAATGCGGCAAAATATTAACCAAAATAACGATCAGCTTAACGTGCGCAGGAAGAGATGCTTTGTCGGCCGTATCGGCTTTTCCGCCAACTCCGCTGGTAAAATATGGCGCAGTTTTGGATAATGTCCGATAAATATGTTTTAATAAATTGGGATGAGAATTTCGTCGTCCGCGGTGTAGGATGTATGGCGCAAGGGGGAAACATGGTGCCGGACTGAGAGCACGGAGTTCGATCAAACAGCGGACGGTGCAGAGTCATGATCACGCACAACCCGTACGTAGGAACGTTACCGCGTTGCACCCCCTTTAAAGGTCTGCCAACACGACGGCCACACAGGATTGACCGATTGCCATCCCGGCGGCAACCTCGAGGAGCATAAATTAAATCGTAAAACTAGTAGTTGATTGTATATTCATCAAGGCATTTTATATGCCAGCGATAAACTTGACGCGATGACTTCGAGCCAACCGCCTGCCACCACTGGAAGACTCCAAAGAGCGTCACCAATAATCTGCTAGGAGTTGAAAACAAAAAAACTAAGCCACATTTTGAAATAAAAAAGTAAACCTCTCACCTGGGCTTAGGGGCAAGCTTTCGGGGCTTCTGTGCAGCGGCAGAGATTATTAGCATCAAGGCTCCAACGCCACCCTGGAGGAAGCGAAGAAAGGTGGTGGGTTTTAATCTTCAACAGTCAAAGAGTGGTGCTTTCGGTGGTACCTCTCGGAAAAGGGGAGAAAAAAAAAGGAACGACGTATCGTTTGGATTTAAATGAAAATTACATTAAAAACGCATTACAAGATGGGATTATAGCCGTCCGGGCGTCGAGCTCGACGAGGAAATTAAAAATAATAAAACGCACCATATATTTCACCATTACCTCACACAACGCTCTTACGAACGATGAACATATTCGCTTGGGATGGAAACACCGAGCGCTTGGTGGAAAATATTTGTGGAAAATTCCCGCATCAAGGGGCTCATTGAATTTTCCTTCAAACTTTGCAAAAGGAAAAACAAAATCTTTCCCTTTTATATTCTCTGCAGTTTTTCAGCCTTCTTTTCGCTCGGAAGGTAAGGTGTGATCGGTGTGCATCGCACGCTGTGCGTCTGCTCATTAGCAACAGGCTGAAGGGATGGCCACAACGACGAAGACGACGGCGCACTTGCATCGCTCGCACGAGGCGTACACGCGCGATCGTCCCCAGGGGTCGTTTGTGACGATCGGGTGCTACAACGCGCACTAGCACCACCTTCCACCATTGGCTGGCTCGTTCCTCGCCCCCTACCCCACAACCTGGTACCGGTTGCGGTACGCCTCAAACGATCTCCCTTTCCACCGAGCCGGGGACGGGATATGATGGGGATGAGGTTTAAATTTTTTAACGATGATCATCACCATTAATTAATATATATAAAATAGACATAAAGTGGGCTTTTTTATCCTGCCGCCTTTTGCCGTGACATGATGGGGAGATGGGGATGAGCGAGAAGATGGAGAGACCTTCTAGCTCTTTGTGTGTGTGTGTGTGTGTGTGTATGTGTGCGAGAGTAATGCACGTTTGATGCATTGGTCGGCTATAAAGTACGTTCTACGGTTTCCGTGCTGGGTGCGGTACGTTCTTCTGGCGGTGCAGCTCGTGTGCAGCTCGCGCTGTTACTAAAGCCATTTCGGAAAATGGTTTATCTACCGGTTGATACATCCATTTCGCAGCTTACAATGTTCCGAGTGGGGGGGGGGGGAGGGGGAGGTGCAGTGTTCGGCAACTCTTGCCGAACCCGATCGTTTGCGCACACCGGTTAATTGCTATCAGATTTGAGCGGTTAGGCAAAATTTATTGCAATTGGGCCGGACCGGGTGGATTGACCGTTACTACCTGGATGCACAAGGCAAGGCGACCGGCCCATGGTACACAAAGTGTGTTTCGCTTGTTGTGAGATGAAACTGTGATTACTTATTGCCAGCGGTGAGACTATAATGCTGCTAACTTTACACCGATGCAGCAAGCCAACCTGTCCGGGCTGGAGCGTACTAAAGTCGGTGGAGAAACAAACAAGTAAATTAATTGTAATAAGACGTTAAGCTACACCTTAGGTCGGTATTTAGCACAGAAGGGATAGGCCTTCTTCAGGTCATTTGGTGTACCTTTCAATGTGCCCCGTTTGCCTTGCAGGTTTACCAGAGCGTGGGTAAGCTATTTTTTTCAAATTTCCTACAATAATTTAAAAAATGTTGCAAACGACTGCTGCAAATGGATTTTCCACTGGATTTTCCAAATTCTCGCTTTACCTTTGACGCACGAATTTCCCACGATATTGCCACTGCTTACCTGAAGGGTAGAGGTAAGGTACAGGGAAGGTCCTGTAATATTTTCTCTCTCATTCATTTGCTCATGACTACTTGATCGTAGAAAATCGTGTTTGTTTAAATAAGGGTAGAATTTAATATGCATGTTTTTTCAAATCAAAGTTTTAAATGATATTTAAATTGAAATTTGTTGTTTTATTTTTTTTTATTTGGTGGAAACGGTCAGGCCGGAATGAATTTGGGAATACGGAATGTATATTTAGTCATTTGTTTATTTATATTTAGCTTCCTCCCAAACTCTAGCATTAGTTTATTAAAAACTCATTTTTTCATAGGAACTTTTTTAGAAAATTTTAAAGTGCATTAAGAAATTCTGCCATTTCTTCCAAAATAAATGTTTTGTTCAATCTGTCCTACACTTAGCTGGTGGCGTTCCCGCTATCGCTGCTGCGTACGCCGTGCGTGAGAGAATCTTCCCACCGGTGAGATGGTGAGACCAGCCGAGAGTAAGAGAGCGAGATCGGTGAAGAGAAAAAGAGAGAGAGATGAGGAGAGAGGCGAGCGTTCGTGCGCTGTCGACCCGAATCGCACGGGCAGCAGCATAAGGGCAGCATAAAAATGTGCCCCGCGGGCCGGACCGAAGCTGAGCATAAACGTGCCGCTCGGAACGCTCGCACACTTTCCAGCCGTACGTCGTCCGGGTGAGATGTGACTGCTGCTGCCTCTGGCCGCTTGGTACGATTGCTACTTCCAACACAACATCTCTCGAGCGGGAAGCTGCGCGAAGCAACGCGAACGTGATCGTGTGCAGAACAAACAGTGAACGGAAAATACTTATGCAAAAAAGATTGGCTGAGTTTGCTGAAGCTAGTGTAGTGATAAAAATTAAAAAAACACACAATTTTTCAACCTAACAGATACGTGTGTGCACAGTGTGTTCGGTGAACCAGTGTGTTGTGTTTTCAGTGGAAAACCCCGTGGAAAACTGCACGTCTCAGGTTGTGTTCCAGCAATCAACGCGCGGACGGCGGTGATGAGTGCGGTGCATCGTGTCCGTATCGATGATCGTACCCTGTCCAATGTCGAACGGGGCTGCTCACACCGCAACACCGCGAAGCATTTCGAATCCCAAGTTTGTAAGGTGTTGTAAAAACAAAGTGCATGCAGGTGAGTGGTGAGAGCACGTGCGATGAAGGTGAATGATTCCCGCGCTCCAAACCAAGACGCGTAATTAAAGGGTTTGTGATTTGTTTCCGGGCGGGCTGCGAAGGATCGAGCGGGCCGGCTGCTGCAATGAGGTGGATGCGAATTAGTGCAAAGCAATTTAAAAATACATTACTCCAGACGTGGGGCGTTTGAAAAAAAAAAGATACAACAGCAGAAGAAATTGTGAGTGAACAGTGCGAAAGGTGCGCAAAAGGTATGGTGTGTGGAGAGCAGGGCAAACAAAGTGTTTAGCAAAAAAGTTTGAAAGCAGCAACAGTGAAGCGAGGGAAAATCTAGAGAATCTCGTGAAAATACAGTGACAAACAAAACGCACCACAGAATGGCATTTCGCTGTCGACGGAACCGCAGCCACTGGACGGCACTGACGGTAAGTGACGGAGGCACAGCGACGTTGCACAGAGTGTAAAACTGGGCGGCTTAAAATTGGAGCGCATTCACGTGTCTTGCACTCCCAAAACACAGACGTTCTCTCTCTCTCTCTCTCTATTCCCGTCTCTCGCTTCACCTTTCTGTGGTAACAATAACAAAACAGGTGGCAGCATCGGTTGCATTCCACTTCACACCCACGTGGTAAAATCACCTCCTCCCCCCCCTCCCCCCCACCGAGCACGCATTTGAAACACTCTCGGAGCTTTTGATAAGGTGGCAAAAGATCAAACGAAGGCTACCGCCAGTGCCCTTTTTGGGGGACTGTTTTAGGGTACGGGTGGTCTAGAGGAGTAAGGAGGGGGACTCAGTTTGTTATCGTACGATGGCAAGGGAAAATAGTGAAATACCGATCGTAATCGGTGCTAGTTAGTTTGAAACGTTTTGTTGACGGATGCAACTGTTTGGGAGTGATTTCAAACATATTTTATGGAGTATTTGGGACATAATAGTTATCGGAAAAAGTGTATTTCAAAAGTAATGTAACATATTATTTGCCCCTTGGAAACACCCTTCTTTAGAAAGAGACACCCTTCTTTGGCGGCTTCTCACGATCACACGAGATCGCCGACGTCCCTTAAGTTTTTTTTTTTTGGGAACGAGAGAAGATGCTCCTTCCATTCCCGCTCTTGTCCCAAACCCCCAAGAGGGAAAAAGACGGGGGGCACACGCCGCGGCACCACTAGTCACTTATTACTAAATTATGTATAATTTCAGGCACAGTTTACTATCATTATTATATCATTAATGATGTTTCCCGCGGTTTTTTTTTCTTCTTCCCGTTGCCCCTGTCGCGACCGTTGGCTCTCTACCTTGCCTCTCTGCCACAAGCAAAAGGGCTGAAAAAAAGGTGGTGGGAAGGGGAGAGGCTAGGTTGAAGGGAATGGAAAGAAGAAAATATACTCGTGCCACGAAATCGGTCGATGGATTCGATTCCGCTGAAATAATTACCGATTTGTTGGTTACCGGTTGGTGGCGGCGGCTGCTGCTGCTGCTGCTGCTGCTGCCGGTTTTCACCCCGACTGCAGCCTCCCCGAGAAGGTGTTTTGTACTCCCCGCTCCCCCTCTCCCTCTCCCTTCCTCTTTCTGCTTCTCTTCAGCGGCCCTTGTTGCTAGCCTTCATAGCATTATGATTTCGTTCGTTCGACTCTCTCTCTCTCTCTCCCTTCCATTTTTTCACTCCCGCTTGCGTTTTTCACCGCCACAACAACGAACGCAAACCAACAGCCGCTTCATTCACCCGCGGTTCACCACCACAACCCCTTCCCTCCTCCCTCCTTCTCCCGCTCCTCCTCCTCCTCAACCGAGGAGAGAAGAACGAGCGGCCGCGGGAGAGAATCCATGAAATTGATCGATTGGAAAACGTGCTCGAAAAAAGCCGGAGGGATGTATAACGAGCGAACGGAAAATAGGGAAGATGTGAGGGCACGTGCGCGCACGCCACCGCAACGAGCTGCCGTTGCGCAAAAAAAAGAAAGAAGAAGAAAAAACCAGGCACACAGACATAGACACTTGTGCGCAGCCCCCCGAGAGCCAGCGGCAGAAAGAGGAAACGCGAAACGGAGGAAAAATAAAACGAAAACCCTTTGATCTTTGGCCGGCGCTCGGCACTGTACAGGTAGCTGGCGGTGGAAGGTTTTCGGGTGCACCGGGACGAGGGGTGCGCGGGGGCACAACAGATCAAAAAGGGACCGCCACCCCCGGACCGAGCGGGCGGCAAGCCGAAGGGAAGAAGGGTGCACGGTGTGTAACCGAGAGCGTAAGGGAAGCTGTGGGAAAGAGCACGCGCTAGCGCGACGTGGCCGGCCGTTTTGATCGTGGGGCTCGGACGTTCGCACGGGTGCACTCTCGCTCGCACCCGTGCCTCGCGTTAGCCTGTCTGCCATTAACCATCTGATCCGGTGCCCGTGATGCTGGCTCGATAAACTGTCGTGCCCAGCCGACCAGTGCCTTTCTGCGCGCGCCCGACGGATTATGATTAACGACACGAGAGCGAGAGGTGGTGAGGTGGCTTCGCCGATGTTTCAATTAAAATTGGCGACGGCGGCGGCGGCGGCGGCGGCAGCGGCTGTGAGTGTGTGAGATCATTAGCGCTAGTTGACAACCGTTTCCCAATCGATCGATCCGATCGGGCCGGGTGTGATGGCGCCTCACTCTAAAACGAGAGGTCGGGTTGGGTTGGTTTTTGTTCATTTGTAGGAGCTCCCGAGTCGATCTTTGCTTTCGCAGAAACCGGAAACCTGCACTCCCGCACAAAGCGGGGATGCCCAGCCCCAAACCGGTGGGCAAGGAATCGGGCAGAGTGAACGGGCTCAGGGGTTGTCACAATCTTGATGGTGCACACCAGGAGAACATGAAGCAACAGCGCCTGTCGCACAATAAACACCGGGAGGCTTTCTGCGTTTGTCGGCGGCGGCGTCGTTTTGATTACAAGATCGGGGCGCACTGACAAGCGCCGCCGTCGTGCGTCGCCCGCAACGGTCCGAACCGTACAGCGATATCTACTTATGCGCGGGCCGCGATGAAGATGGCCAGGGGTTTCTGTTTCGATGGGAAGGATTGGAAATAATGAACTAACGAAGACAAACGAAGGAAATGCGTGCGATATTGCGTGAGTGGATGAGGTTGGGTTGTGGAATTGGTCCTTCGCACATGATTTTACGCAGAATGCCTATTACTTAACGTTTTTGTAGTCGAAAAATAACATTTTTAGGAATCAATGTGATGGATGAGAGCACATACTTTATCAAATGCCGGCTAAGCACTAAAATTGAACCGATAACATCATTTTTGTAGCAATGAGTTTTAACAAAATGGTGATTACAGCTCACTAGATTTGTGATCTTACGTTTATTTGAAGGAGTAAATTTAAGTCGATCGACTTTAATCAAACATTTTGACAAACTCTGGGTAGCTGAGGACTTCGCCCTTCGAACGTGACCTTTGAATAGGATGGCTCAATATCAATTTGAGCGCTGCCAAAGGTTGAATAATTCGTTAACAAAAGCTTTTTGGAGTAATTATGAAGATGGCCTGAGGTACAGATAGAAGTAAATAAGGCTATCAAAAACAAGGTTAGAACGCAACAATAACTTAAAAGCTCTCGAAAAAAGAGAATTAATACAATTTTAGATATTTGCATACTTCAGTACTTCAGCACATTTTTTTTATCGAAACAGATTTAAATATATGGCTTTGACTGCAATATGCTTTAACTTCTGTACTGTGCTTGGATTTTGTCGATATAAACTAGACTAGAAATTGTCTTACAAAATCAAATGCTCTACTGCTGATGATTTGTGGACTTCCGAATACTAAATATTTGTACTTGAACATTCTCAAATTGATGATAGAGGATATAAGGACCACTTTAGAAATAGATTCAGCAAGATCTTTGCATCTTCATATAAAATTCAAACTGTTTATGTTCTAATGCTTTCTTCGGGGCAGTTGTGAATTCAGCCCTTCAAACACAATTTGTTGGCAGAACGCATTTTTTATATTAAAATATCCACATTCAAGAAGTTCACTGTCGAACCTTGGATAAAATATGTCAAACACTTCCCGCTGTAGGAATCTTTGAAAAGAATTTGTTTGTTAATTAAAATTTTGCCACCAATATGATGGCCACGCTCATCAAAACTAATAAATACACACAGTGCTGCAGAGCGGAAAAAGAACCACGACGACGCTCAGCCTCAGCCCGACACATGTCCAAGATCGGCCCGAAAGACTGTGCTTTGATCTGTTTTGTTCCCGCCGTAATGTTTGTGCCTTCTGGACGCCCGATGGGAGTAATGCACGGCCAGCGCGTGGATCAAACGGGCTGGCCCCCGGCCAGTGGTTTCGGGGTCCGCTTTCGGACGATTTCGTGTAAATAAAGCGCAACGGTCGAATAAAAACATGCACCTTCTGGATCTGCACCGGTGCGCCCAGTCGAGATGAAAGAGAGAGAGAGAGAGTTAGGGAGAAGGGAGTGCGGATGAGAAAATGCGCGCAAAACACGGCTAGATCGGGTCCGAAGGGTGCTCCTGCATAACGTGGTACGGCCGCAATGCCGAAAGGGCGATGGAGTAGAAGCACCAGAGAAACCGGGACGTTGCTTTGATGTTGCTCTGGCTGCTCTGAGGGCATAGTGGGAGCCGATCTTCTTTTGCACGAGCTAAATCTCATCCATGGAGCGGCTGAAATGAAGGAAAGGAAAAAAAAACACATCAACAACCGGGCCATGCTAATCTTGGAGCCGCTCCGGGTTTACGTCCCCACTTTGACAGCTATTAATTAAATGGAAAATTATTCAAATTACATTATAATTATCCGGCTTCAAGCTAGTGCCGCAGCTCTAGTGCCCGACCGGCCGTCAATTATAAGACGATTAATCGCACGTTTGCGCACGCGTCTCGCGGTCCGGAGCGGTGAAGATCGGCCCGCGTGGAGTAGCTGCATACGTGCACGGGGCAGAAAATTGGTTGCACCAGATGCACTTGCGATTGTTGTTTGCACTGCACCTTCGCAAATGGCGTTTCGTGCGTGCCAGCAGCATTGTTCCACGAGCGTGGACCAATTGGGCCCGGTGGCAACGTGGTGGCGCTTTCGGTAAAGGGGACGTCCTCTCGTTAGTGGGAAGGTTGTGCAATTGCCAACCACAAACCAATTTGTGAAGTGGATTAGAATCCGGACAGCTCCCGGGTGGGTAGCTATTAGAATAATGCGTTACAAGGGAGTGAATGGCATTAAAGTAATGGGGGCTGTTGTTTTATGTTGAACTTGGAGGAATCTCTACTCCAATTTTAATGTCGTTCGGGGGCAGGTATTTAAGGTATTTCTGTTCCTCTGTCGGAAGCTGCACTTCAATAAAGCATCGACAAGGGAGAAAAAAAAACCGAAGCGTAATGGAAAATAGTTGGAACAGTTGTCGTACGGCAAACCCAAAGAAGGACAAGAATAACACACAGCGAAGCAGAAAATGGTAGCAAAACAGTGCAAACCACAACGTACAGGAAACCGAACCGGGTAGTGGAAGGATCCTGATGGAGGAATCGCGCCCTGAAGCTAACGAAAAATGCCGAACCACTGTCTGCACCTGTTGTTGTTGCTGCTGCTTCTGGTGCCTGCGCCCTTATTTTAGCGACCCCGGAACGGCTGGTGGCTGTCGTTCTTGTTGTGCTTCGCTTCTTCTGCGGTGCGGCTTTGTGCCTTGAACTTTGCCGCCAATCCGGCCAGGCCGGAGTGCATCGCGCAAATGCAAATGGTTGCCCACCAGAGTGTCGGCAATTTCATACACAGCAACAAAAAAACAGACCATGCTACCGGGGGCGCGCGCGCGCGCGCTCTAATTCGCGCCCGATCCTGGCGCAAGAGTCGCTGCTGCTGTTGCCGCTTCGGGGCGGCTGCCCAATTGCGGTGGCCGCCGTGTCTGGTTTTGATGTCCGAGGTGTGAAGAGGGAGCGAAAGATAGAGCTCAAGTTCCGGGGTTGCACTACAGCAGCTTGGAGCTTGCAAAAAAAAAGGAGACGAAACAAAAAGAACACCGGCGGTGCGAAGGAAAAGATGCAAAAATGCATCTCGCGGCACGCTAATATACGGTCAGGGTCGTGCAAATGTATGTAATTTACGTGCAATTTGAGCTTTACAATAAAAGGCGCACCGGCTGTCTGCCTGCTTTGCTGCGTGCCGGCTGTGGGGCACGGTCGACGGCACAGCTAATCTCGTTACAGGATGGCGAAGCTTAGGGCTGGGTGGAAGGGTCGGAAAAACGGTGGGAGTCGGTGTGCCTGCGGTTTGTTTTTTTTTTTATTTTCGGGGCGTCTTTTCGGTTGAACCGCCTGAAGCCAGCTCTTTGCACGGCAATTGCTGCTGTGTTGGGGAAGGGCTTGATTCAACTTAGAATCAATTTGCCCTTGGTATGCTTCCTGTCTTTTATTAGAAGATGGAATGGTCGGAATTGAGGTGGCAGTTTAATAGTAAGACAGACCATGATCGGCAATAATAATGCTGCCAATTAGCTGCCGGGAGGAGTACAGCCTTGTGAAATAACAATAGATCCTATGTATAGAATAAAAAAGCAACAGTTTATTAAAAAGATCGCAACAGATCATGCAAATATATATATATTTTTTCTTTTTCCTTAGTCACAGTCAGACCGTATTGCTTTCATGCAAATATGATTAGTGTTAAGGAATAAGTTTATCTACACATGTTGGTCTAAATATGTGTAATTTTAACAGATTAAACAAAAGTATATATTTATAACGGGTTTGGATCATTTTTGGGATATGAAACATATTCACTTACTTAGATATTCTAGAAAAAAAATTATGGAAGAGGCAGGATTGTATAAAAGATGATTTTTTTGTACATCATCCTGATTCTTTCAATTTGCATTGTTATACAGTTTTTTTCTCTATTAAATGAAGTAACTATTCTAAGTACTATTTATAAAAATATGAATATTTAAGCAATACGGTCTGGCCGTTACTATCAAATAAAAAAACAAAAATATGTATATTCTAAAGTAATTCCCAAAGAATGCACAGACAGTGCTAGATTCATATTAAATAATAAAAAAATGGGTTAGAGAAATCAATTTGAAAATCTTATCTACGTGAAGCAATGATCTACACGAATGAGAGTTATGAATACTATCAGGGCAATAAAGCATTAAATTCGAAAATGTTTTCGATGGCTATTGCAGTGTTTTTTTAATTGCAGATATCTAATCCAATGCACTATGTTCGATAGCATCCTATTTTAGAGAAGATGATTACAATTATTTTTGGAAAACATCAAGAAACTGTTTCTATTCCTGTATCAGAACTTACCTTTGTCAAGAATATGTTCGAAAGAACATCTTAGCACGGTATTTAAAGGGCATTATCTAAATTGAAAGGCAGAGCAAAAGCAAACAAAATGGGCAAATCGACTCATTGTGCAATGTTGCCTGCCTACTTTAATTATTAATAAGCCTACTAACTTCGATCAAAACCCGGTCGAAACGAATCGTTCCGGTTCCTTCGCTAGCATCGAAAATGTAAAACCAAAAAACACACACACAACAACCACACCGCGGCGTCTGCACGCAGAAGCGGATATAAATAAACCATAATAGAAAACCGCTGGCACAAACATTCGCAGCGAGCGGTATGTTTATCAGAAACCACGTGAGTGCGTTGAATGGTCGATCTATCTCGATCTTGCCGACACACGCACACAGACACCACCACTTGCGCTTCCGTTTTAACACCGACCGACACTGTTTTAGCACCCTGTTTTGGCTGGAGGAGGGAAGAACTGCCCAACAGGTGAAAGAGTTTGCTCTTCCCTTTGGGGATGGGGGAGGGGAAGATAAGGTTGGGGTGATGGAAAAAAAAGGGTTTACAAAACACAGCGAACGGCGTCATTGCGGTGACGTCCAGCAGCGTGACACAGAGTCGCGCGTCCGCAGCCTCCGACCGTGGTCCGGAGAGCAACAACATATTACATTAAAAAGCACACACTCGCGGGCACGCACACAGATTAATCTGAGGGGGGAGTGGGGAGGCTTGGAGTGGTTGAGAGAAGGGGAAACATTTTCGTCTCTCATTCTTACCCCCCCTTCTTTCATGTTTCACCCTATGAAAACGATTCCGTAAACGGAGAACGGGCAACCCGGGGCAGCCGGTTTTTTTTTTTCGGGCTCGTATCCTTTCCCTTCCCGCTGTTGCGCCCCCTCCCCTTTCCTCCTTCTCCACCCACCGTGTATGGGTGTTATTTTGTCGGTGCCTTTTCTTTGATCTTCGGTTTGTTATGTTTCGGTTTCGGTGTTGCTGCTGCGGCCTTCCCCAAGCCTCCTGCGAGGGGTAGCGAGCTTTCCGGCGCTGGGAACTCGAGCGAGACGGTTTCTCGATCGAGTTTGCTGCCCGCTTGTTTCCGACTTCCTCATATTGCTTCCCCTGATCGGAGAGCTTTTTTCTCTTCCGACGGTGGTGCTCTTACGGTGGCTAAGGTTCGAGTTTAGAGCAGCTCGACGATCGATCACTCCAGCATGCATGCTTCTGATGGGATGGTCTTCAACTGGGGTAACCTTCTCCGGGCGAGAACTGCAAGGACCGGGAACAAAAAAAAAACACTCCACCGGGTCAGCAAACACCGGAACCGTTTGTCGTTCTGTTTGTTTGCACCTGGCTCTCCCCTCGGAGTGGCGGCCGCTTCCCGTCCTCCGAGGCAAAACAAACAGTGGCGGGCAGACTAGGACGAGCACGTCGCGCTTGTCGCTGCTTCGAATTATTAATTAAAGGGTAGTTGGAGCGAAACGGTCATGTTTGTGATTTTATTTTCATTTTCATTCAATAAAACAATTTTCATTGCTGTTTTGATCTTAATTTCTGCCAGAACATTTACTTTCTGAAATTAGAGCTAACAAACATTTTGAAACATTTTTACGTATGGAAAATATCAAATAAAAATCTCTATCAAAAATCGTGTTAAATTTCCTAGAGCAAAACGGTCACAGCTACTCTTCGAATTCTAAATGCATTTCATCATAAGAAATGCATGAAGAAGAATTCTAAATGCATTTCATCATAAGAATTTCAAATTTACTTTCATTACAGTAATCACATCGTGTTGTTACATTAATTTTTGCTGACGCTTTTTTTATTTAAAACTGCAGATAAATATCGTGTGTTTGCTTCCATATTCTCAATCTTCTCTAAACTTTTTCGTTAAAGTTTTTTTTCGAAACGATACAAAATCATGTTGAGTGAACACTTTTTTTATCATTTGATTCATCAATAAAGAAATTGGTGGATGTGGTTTTTTATAAGGTGGACATAAAACTATGTATTTATTCCCTAGTTTTACCACAAGAATGACAAATATGCCTGTAATTTCAACAAAATTGCTTGAGACCCTTTTGCCCCAAGCACCCCTATTTCTCGAACAGGGGTGGTTGGGTTTGAGGTAAGAGTGCGATTTATAAACAGTCCGCGCTCAGCCTGCCGCCTCCACCTCCCGCCTGCGGGTGCGCGCAAAATCACAACGCGCAAGGAGTTGTTTATTTTGATTTCTTTCACCACTTCGGTCCGGGCCTCTCCGCAGGGGAGGACGCCAAACTGGAGCTCACCTGACCGCGGCTCGATCTTCGGCGCTGATCCCTGCCGTGATCGATCTCGAACCCCTCGCATCTCCCCGTCGCTTCGCTTCGTGTTTTCGATCGATGAGGTTCGGAACGCTGCATGCGTGTTGCGCGGCACGTTTGATCGGCAGAATGGCCGTGGCCGCGTCGCGATCAGCGGGAGAGTAGATAAATTGGAGTGGCAAAGATAAGCCGGTTCGGCTCGGCCGCTCAAACAGGAGGTAAATTAATCGTTTGTTTATGTCCGGCCTTGCGGCCTTCGGCTGCTGTGGCCGCGCGTTTGTGCGTGTGTGAGCAGTGCGCCCAGCCGGGTGAAGATTGATTTATTGTCGAATGGCGTCTGCTACCGAAATTTAACGGCAAAGGCCTTTGCCCGAGAGTTGGCGGGCTAAAGGTACGCTGTGCGCTCTGTGGGGATGTTCTTTTCCTGGGGATGAAGCGCAGAGGACGTCAGTGTCCTGTGGTGCGCTATATGCCGGTGTACTACGGCGTGCGTTTAGTTGTAGACATGCCGGCACGGGATTGATGATCGACGGTCGGTGCGCGTTTGTTCTGCACTGGCCGGAGAATTTCGAGTTAACTCGACGGGTGGGTTCTACCGGCCCATTTCCATATCCGGTGCTGGTTTTGTAGAGTGTGAATTAGTTATTCCGAATTTTGTGGTAGTTTTGGAACCAAAGTGAAACATACATTTTCGTTCAAGATAAATATACTAAACGCAGCCAAAAGTCTCCAGTTCGTCGCGTCCCCGATCGTTGATGTCTTTCGTTCCGTCGCCTCATTTTAACGCTTTTTTCCCTTCTCACTCCCTCGCAGATGACAGTGCTGGTTCTGGTTGCCGCCTCTACGCTTCCCACCGCCCGGTGTCGATCGGTCAACGTGAACTCACCGAACCATCCGCACAGCCGGCACCACCGCTCGAATATATCGATCGAAAGCAACTCCATCCAGCGGCTCGATGCGTCGGCCGGCGGGCACCGGCAGGCAGGGCACGGCAATGGAGCACCTTACGGCGGCCAGTCCGGTCAGCCACCGCTGCTGAAGCGCGTGTTCCTATCCAACCGCACCGTCACGTGTAACGATGGCTCGCAGGCCGGCTTCTATCTGCGCAAATCGCCCGGTTCGCGCCGGTGGGTGGTGTTTTTCGAGGGTGGATGGCACTGCTACGACCACAAGTCGTGCCGCACGAGGTGGCTGAAGCAGCGCCACTTGATGACGTCGGTGCAGTGGCCAGAGACGCGCGATGGTGAGTATTTTTGAAAACCTTTAAAAGCGATTATTTCTAAAAATAACAATTATTTTCTTGTGCTCTTTCCTCTTTCATTCCAGTTGGTGGCTTACTGTCGGCAATGCCCTCCGAAAATCCGTACTGGTACAACGCAAACCACGTGTTTGTGCCGTACTGTAGCAGCGACTCGTGGAGCGGCACCAAGGTACGACCGGATACGCGCGACGGTCTGCGCTTTATGGGCTCGCTGATCGTGCGCCAGGTAATGTCCGATCTCGTCCCACTCGGGCTGGGCCATTCGCAGGGTGCCGATCTGCTGATGGCCGGCTCGTCAGCCGGTGGGCTGGGCGTGATGCTGAACCTCGACAAAGTACGAACCTTCCTGCAGAACGAACGAGGTAAGTTCGACGCTTCGACAGCCCTGGCTTTCAGAGCTTGAGCGCCTAAATGTATGCAATACTTTGATCTCAAACTTAACGAATTGTGGTATTTTTTTTCTTTCGTTCTTTTCCCCAGGCTTGAAGGTAAGCGTGCGTGGTGTGAGCGATTCGGGCTGGTTTCTGGATCGGGAACCGTACACACCCGGGGCCGTCGCTGCATCGGAGGCGGTCCGGCAGGGCTGGCGCATGTGGGACGGTGCGCTGCCGCAGGCGTGCGTTGCCGAGCACTCCAAAGAGCCGTGGCGTTGCTACTTCGGCCATCGGCTTTACAACACCCTGAAATGTAAGTGTCAGAATAGAGAATAGGGACCCCATATTACAAAACAATATTCATGTATAGACCTGACAAACGATAAAAAGAGAGAGACTTGAGGAAGTGGAGATCAGTTCTTGTCGATGAGTGACTTTGATTATTGAAACAAAGCTAAGTTGAAGTTAACTAACGAATTTCCCGTCTTTTTCGTGTATTACAGCTCCTCTATTCGTGTTCCAGTGGCTCTTCGACGAGGCGCAGATGCGTGCGGACAGCGTCGGTGCCCCGGTGACGCCCCAGCAGTGGGACTACATTCACGACATGGGCGGTGCGTTGCGCGAATCGCTCAACAACGTGACGGCCGTGTTCGCACCGTCCTGCATTGGGCACTCGGTGTTGACGAAGCGCGACTGGATGAAGATCCGGATCGACGACATCTCGCTCGCCGATGCGCTCCGCTGCTGGGAGCAATCGAACGCAGACGAACGGCAGTCCCAGTGGCGCTCGATCAACCGCAGCCCGCAAAAGCTGCACCGCAAGCACAACGGAGCACGGGGCAGAAAGAACAAACTGCAGCAGCAGCAGCAGCAGCAGCAACAGCAACAGAAACCGATCGGTGCGGAACCGTCGTCGGAGCGGCCGCCCCGTCCGAAGCTTACCAAAGAAGAGCGCGAGCGCAGGAGGCAGGAGCGACGGAAGCGCCAAAACCAGCGGAAACAGAACGGCGCGGGTAAGGCCGGTGCCGCCGGAACGGCCACCGGCAGCGACGGCGGTGGCGTGGCGCCGGTCGGCTTTACGAAAGTTCCTAAACTAGAACGCATGCCAAAAAACACTACTACCAGCAGCACGGTTGCCAAACCGAACGGCAGCCACACCAATCAACCGAAGCGCAACCGGCACCAAGGGGACGCGAACGAGCCGCCGCACAAGCTGCGCAATCAGCACAAGAAGCGGCTGAACAGTGGCCACCGGAACCGCAATCGCAAGGCACGGGGCGGCAACGGAGGAGGCGGTGGAGTAGGAGGAGGAGGAGGAGGGATGGGTGGGGGCCGTAATCGAGCGCCCCAGGCCCCGGTGGACATTGCGGAACCAAAGAAGTGCGCGCTGCGGCTGCTGGAGCGATGCAGCTGGCCCCAGTGCAATCACTCCTGCCCGACGCTGACGAACCCGCTCACCGGCGAGGAGATGAAGTTCCTCGAGCTGCTGGCCTCGTTCGGGCTCGACATGGACGCGGTGGCGACAGCCCTGGGCGTGGACATGCAGACGCTGAACAACATGGACCACGCGGAGCTGGTGAACCTGCTGACACAGCAGGTGACGTAGCTAGCGGCACACCATCGCCACCATCATTCCAAAACAAGCCAAATGAGTCCGTACTTAGACGGTAAGCCTCCGTCCCCATTAGCCACAGTGGACGTGGCAAAGACTTTGCGTGGGCCCGGTAGCGCTAAAGAGGACGCACTCCAGTATGGAGCGAAAAGCAACAAAACCGAAACCGAAAACCAGCTGATATTAAGAGAGCCTGAGCCTGTGAATACTCCCGAGCGAAGAACTGACAACCATGAAACCAGCTTCCAGCGAACAACTTCCTCCAGGTTGTACTACTCCAGAGCGAACGAAACCTCACCCCCAGTATTTCTTGGTGGCCGCGCGGCCACTACGTCTCGGATTGTTAAGTGTAGTAAAATCCTGATATTTATTTCACCTTGTTTTTTTTTTTTTTTTGAAGCGGCCGGGCAGGAGCGGCACTCCCAGTGTACATAGTAGGACGGTAGCCGGCAGGTAGTAGTACCAGGGTTTAGTAGGCTAAGCACCGATAGGACGCTAGTGTCGTTAGTGTTGTAAGGAATGTCCCCCGAAACGAAATGACTACCTCACCGAATAGAATGAACGGGAAAATGGATGCGAATGGATGGATTGAACGATGTTTGGGATGCAGGCACGAGCCCCGACAAACACCGAATCCGAAGTGCGAGCGTGTAGTGCGTAGGTAAGGCGTTAGTGTTTAAGTCTGTATTATCTGTACCTGCGCTTAGTCATACTTTTTAGCGACGTCGTTCACAAATCGGATCGTGTGTGTGTGTGTGTAAAATGTGTCTTTGTGTAAAATGTTGGCAAACTTGTCTCCACTAATTCACTTACGCCTCTCTGAACACAAGAAATGAGAAGGGCTTCACATAGGGCAGGCATAGAGAAGCGAGTGCGGTGTTTAAGGCACACATGATTTCGGAGGATGACAGCAGCTTGTACATAGTAGCGTGTGTTGAGCATTTATTTATAGTTAGCTAGGTCGGAGGCAGTCTCCTCACGGCAGTGTATAGTATGCTAAGAATTGCCAGTTACGGTCTGCAGGACATGTAGAGGATGTTGAGCGAGACACACTCGAACACACGCAGAGGCGGGAAGTGAATGACGATTATTTTAAAATAAAAACAAACTCAAACAATCAAGTGATGGGTGCTTGTGTTTCATTTTGTAATTTGTTTCAAATCAAATCGATAGAAATGTCTATTGAAGAACTGTTAAAGTAAAGGTTGTGTGAATCTATCACACAATGTTGAATACATCTAAACCTTGTTGAAAGGTTGACTAACTTATGGAATTACTTGATTCCCCGGTCGGTAGTTAGATTACAACTTTTTAAAATTTTAAGAAGTTTGCCTTCTGGGCAATATTCTTCGCAATTCGCGTTAGTGTTGCGATGAAATGCGATCTTCTGGGTCAGTTGACGCGAGATCTTGTAAATGTTTGTTTTCCAATGTTTTGTTTCTTTGTAGTGGTTTAAAAGGCAAGCATTCAGTTGAGATTAAATGTTGTACAAGTACAGTAGTCAAGTGATAACAAGCTTAAATTAAATTTTCACAAAACTTTAATGTCCTGAAAACTCGATATTTTTTTTTATTATTCTACGGAATATTAACTAAACTTTGGAAATATCTTATTTTCTCTATACTCACTAGAGCCTCATGTCTTTAGTTAATACATCTTAAGAACCTAGGCATTTGCAACAGAGGAATCCTTTTTTTTCATACAAGAATACTAAACTCGACAAAAAATCTACAATTTAATGTAAAATGGAGGCTGTTAAACATTGCGAAAGTAATATCAATTTTGAAATAAAACACATTACTGTGTTCTACAAAACATCAGATGATTTTGCTACAAACTGCCCTCTCTTTCCCTCTCCTTTCTCATTGTCTGAATCTCTTCTTGGTTTTCTTAAACTGCATAACCTCCGTTCGACGTGCCATAGCTATTGCTACGGTAATCTTCCGTCCCTCTAGGATAGTTGCTATCCCTCCGATCGTACTGTCCACCTCGATTGTACCCATCGTCATCGTAGTCGTAGCGTGGGCTTTCCGTCCTTCCACCCCGGTACGGCCGATCGTAATCGTCATCCAGTACCCGATCGTCCCGCACATGTCCTTCATCGTTCAGCACCACCACCTCACCAAGCGTTTTATACGGACAGCCCGTCGCCAACAGCTCGCGCATGGTTTCACAGGATCGCGACTCAATCCACGTCGCTCGTGGACAGTGCTAAAATGATGTTGTTGAACAAATACATCAAGCTTTTGTTACACTAAATCGGCAAAAGCTACACTTACCATAAACATTTGCGCCTGCACGCAATCTCCAAAGATGTCTTCGGCGATCTCGCACTGCTCCATTTCCTCGTCCGTTCGTACATGACGGCCCTGGAGCTGTGTCACCCGCGGTTTGCAGTAGCTTAGCGCCTTCAGCACCACATTGATCCAGCCCTGATCGATGCCGCGGGTCTGCAGCCGGGGCCGGTACACGCGCACCCGATCGATCCGATCCGTCATCGTCATGTTGATCTTGAACAGTCCACATCTCGCTTCACACTGTACGGGAAGGGTAATGCGTCATCTTAATATTTTGGTCTTGCTAACCTACTCAAACCGCTTACCGATCCGCGCTCGTAACGACTCCCGTCCACCTCAGCATGAATGTAGCGACACCGACGGACCGTGTACCGGTTGATCCACTGTGGCTTCGAGCAGCACTCGTTCGGACTCGGGAAATCATCATGCCGCAAACAGTGTTCCTTTCCGCGCAGCAGTTCCTCACTGTTGGCGATGGCCACCGTCACGCAACAAACCACAGCCACCCAAACACTTTTTCCCCACATGTTGATGCGTAACGCTACTCAGCCGTACAAAAACTAGTCAAAGTTCGGGAGCTGCCACTGTGATTTATGGGGTCGGTTGGCGGATGTTGATGAACCGGATCCGATTGGAGAATGATGTAAGAGGGTTAGCAATTAGCGGCTGCATGGTAGAACATGACAATTGCGCCATTGATGCCAATCGGAATTATGCACGAACCTGGTACGGGGGACTTTCCAAAGCCTTCGGATTTGGCGAGTCAGTGAAACAATCAAGTAGAAAATGATTCAAAACTGTTAAGCTCACCGTAAGGAATCGATTAGCAATGCATCCAAGTTATGGTAAAACCATAGTTCCTTTAATGTGTGTATAAATTTGTTGGCACTTTTTATCCTGCTCGAAAAGAACGGTGGGCTGCCATCCGACCGGTAAAACCTCACGATGGAGTGCAGTTGGCCACTCTTCCTGTGCAGCTTCCTGTTGCTAGTGCTAGGTACAGCAGCGAACCAATGTATCGACATGGAAGCGCATGTGAGTTGCCAATCCTTCCCTTCCTCCATTTACATCAAACAGTGTAAAAGGCTAAGGCTAGAGCATTTTCCTTTTAGAGAGAGGAAGTCACCCAATGCTGCCGGCACGAAGCGTTCTCCACGGAGGAGGTGTTTGAAAAGTGCTACCGTGAGCTGAGCCGTCAGTTGGCCCCCGACACGCCCGATTTCACCGTGGTAAGTTCCGTGACCGCTGCTTCTTTTCTCCCCTTTTGAACCAACATTTTTCGTCGTTCCAAGTGCTTCCTCGACTGCACCTACCGGGAGATGGGCTACCTGAACGAGGCGAACGAAATCCAGCTGCCCAAGTACATCGAGTTTTTGACCGCGTTCGAAAACACGTATCAGGTGGCGGTGGCCAATGCGCTGAATGCCTGCAACGCCATAAAGGCCGACATTCGGCGCGATGTGCAAAATTTGGCCACAAAGTGTGATGCTTTCGCGCTGCTGTTTCACGTGTGCGTTACGCAGCTGACGATGGAAAACTGTCCGGCCGATCGGTGGACGGCGAGCGATATCTGTGCACAGGTAAAGATGAACGTACCGCCCTGTCAGTAGACTATGTTCTTCCGAGTAAAAACATATGAATAAACGTATTGAGTAAGCAGCACAGTCGCGGAAAACTTCCTAATTCCTTACAATGCCCTCAACGCTTGATGCTGTCAACTATCATCATTTGTACCACTACCTACTACCCCATGTATAGGGTTTAGAGCACTGAACTACTCAACACGCAGTTAAAAACGCACCACTCAAGCATCAATCTGGATCTGGATCGCTTTGTAGGCACACGTGCCGCTGACGAGGAAAAATGGGCACGTTGCTATTCAAGATGCTTTATCACATCCTGCTCCAAGCTTCACAGCTATAAATGGGTTCAACTTTTCCGACCGTGAAAACATTCCTCCAATAGTAGCTGCCCATCCCGAACCTTACCATGTGTCACCGAAGCTTGCTGCTGTGTGGCTTTCTGTTGCTGTGCTTACCGAGCGGTTGGCACACGCTGGCGGATGAGTGCATAAAGCTTAAGCTTTATGTGAGTAGTCTGGTACAATATTTTTAACGCATTTACCGAAACTATCCGATCGCTTTTTCATTCCCTGTAGGCCACCAAAGTTGCCACCTGCTGTGATCTGGAATTGTTCCTAAACATCACGGCTCACATCAATTGTTTCGACACGATGGACGCGAAGTACCCTGATGCTCCGCTGGACAGTGCGGTGGTAAGCCGTGCGCTCACCATCAGCATCGCATAGTTGCATTTGCATTTATTCTCGGTTTCTTTTTTCTTCGCAGTGTGCCATAGATTGTACGTACCGGGAGATGGGCATCCTCACGGGGGAGGATGAGATTAACGAGGAGATGATCAGCGCGAACCATGAGGTGTACGATGCGACGTACCAGGAAGCGATTGCCAAAGCCGTCGGGGCCTGTGTGGCGAAGAAGGCGAAGATGCTTGAAGAGGCGGCAATGTTCAAGACAGAGTGCAATCCGTTCGCGCTCAAGTTTCATGGCTGCATTGCGCTGGAATCGATGAGACATTGTCCGGAGGAACGGTGGGACTCGAGTCCGCTGTGTGAAAAGGTTCGGGCTGGAGCGACTCCGTGTATGGTGTGATCGAAGTGAGATCGAAAGGCAACTGCAGGAATTGAACTTGATAAAGCATACTGTTGATAACATTGCTGGAGTTGATTTGTTGCGTTGATATTTCTGAAAAATCGTGTTATATCTTACAGTCATTAGTATCCAGTGATTTGGCCTTGAAAACATCTGTTTTTAACATCTTTCGTACAATTGTTTCATCAATAATCATTGTAAGAGAGCATAATTTAATGGCCTAATGTAGCCTAGCACTATCTGGTGCTATTAAAGTTTTTGCTAAAGATATTCCACAGGGTGTAATTCTGATCAGTGATTGATTTTTGCGATAGCAAAGAGAAATTAGCAGTAACAGAATTATTAAACTCATTACACGAAGTAAATCGAAAAAAAGCATGCCTCACCTTGTATCGAATTGATTCAAACCGTATCGTGTTTACATTTCCATACGAAAAAAAAAAAACTAAGTATAAATACAAAACAAATGGGTTGAAATACTTGCAAACGGTTTAACGATGAGAGCGCTCACTCAACTTGTGTCAATCCTGTACATTCTATATTCTGTGCATTTTTGTAAGGTAAAACAGGCCTGCATGGTTAAATGAAAAAGGATCTAACTTTCTATTTTAAATAACATTTTTTCAAAGCCAAGCAAGGATTGTATATCGAAAAACCAGGTAAATCAATGCACCCCGTAAGGTCGCTTAAGTCCTTGCTGATGTGTTCTTCCATCCACTACTTCCTGCTAAAGCAATCACTAATGCCCTACTGCTGTGAGATGGAACCGCTAGTCCCAGAACACGTGGACAACCAATGCCAGGAACAGGAAGCAGCCAACTATAATCCTGGCAGTAAGCAACATGAAGTAGTAGGCATAGTTGTATAAGGATTTAATTCTTTAAGGGTTTCAAGTTCTAAATTATAAAGCTCTCACCCTTCATCCCATGTGGCAGTGTTATCTACGGTGTGTATATGAAACACTTGGAGTAGTCAACGGGTCTAAGGTGCAGGTGGAAAAGCTCTATGACCTTGCGAAAGGATTTCCCGCAGACTACCGACAGGCGGTGCATTTGGCGATCGATGAGTGTAGCAGTCGACTCCACAAAACAAGGAATATGTTCGAACAGACGGGAGTTCCGTGCTCACTGCTCGGCTTTGCGGTCGACCGCTGTGTGCGGTTGCTGATCTACGGAAACTGTCCCACGGCACGGTGGAGCTCAAGCATTACCTGTACCAAGGTTCGCCAGGGATTACCGTTTTGCTAAGGTTGAAGTAAGTGCTTTTCCAGGTAAAGGGTCTATTTAATAAATAAGTATAGAGAAAAAAAGTTTCTTTAACGTCTTTTAAATAGAGTACACTGTTCCTTCAAAATAAAAATTTCTAATAATTCTATCAAAAAATGGACGCAAGCCAAAAGAGATGAGTCCTCACTCGTTTCGTTCTTTATCGTTTTTTCGATGCAAAATATATGCACCAGAAAAAGAGCTTCATACCGGCAAAGGATGAGATTGATGAGGAAAAGCTATCGCAAGCCCTTACCACACCACATTAGCCACATCGACTTTGTCATTAAAAAAGCTAATAGAGCACTAGAACTGATCCTCCATTTAGCCTCCGAAATTAGAGATCTGCTATGTTTAAAGGCTTTGTTTTGCTACTGGGTCCGCTCTATCCGGTGTGGTCCCCACCCGGTATCTCCACGTAAATGCAACGTAAATTCTTTACGTTGTTTCCTTCCCGCTCATTCGATCATTCCACCCTACACTGTCCGCTATCGTCTACTAAGCTTGTAGCCCATCCAAGTTAGGCACACCATTTCTCAGGCTCAGACTTTGTCGCTTGTCTACTCTCCTCTGACCTCGATGCTCCCTCCCTTCTAGAACGTGTTCCCATTTATGTTCCATCCCGTCCCTTACGCCCCAGACCGCCACTCTATACAGAGTTCCGTCGTAACCGCTACAGCCAGAACGATCCTGCGTGCGTTAGCTTACCTTTATTCGACTTCAATGTTCCTGTCTCCCGTTTCTGCTTCCTTCTTTGCATTTCTATCCCTCTTTCTACTCCTTAGTTTCCTTGCTCTCGTTCCTCCCCAATCCTGAAAAGTCTTGTTCTTTCCTTAGCTTGTACGTTGCATATTGTTAAGCCAAAGGCGTACAGATTCACTTTAATAAATAAATAAATAAAAAAATAAAATAAAATAAATAAAATAAAAAAATAAATAAAATAAATAAAATAAATAAAATAAATAACATAAATAACATAAAATAAATAAATTGCTAGGATAAATGGAATAGGAAGATTATAGACGTGAAAAACATTCATACAAACTAGAGGACAACTTTATGCCTTTATGACTATGTTTTAGATGTGCATTTTTCATCTAAAAAACACCATTTTAGACAAAAATATAACCATGAGGAATTTTTTATCAATAGATTTAGACGCAGATTAAGAAAATAAAAAATAAATCATAGTATTCCTGTAAATGATTGTTTCCTACCATTCTATGGTAAATTGCATCTGGCAAATGATAGTATCTTGTAGAATTATACATGTGACGAATTAAATTTCCTGCTCCAGGGCCACATATATGCCATAGCTGTGATGTTCAGAGTAGAATCTTTTTTATTGTAAGACAAAACCATGTTGCTTTCCACAATTTTTGCTAGCCTTATTCTTTTCACAGCGGTAATGTGCATGGTAAATAAATTACAACCGTCATCGTTTTAAACCAGACCACTAATACGTTAATTTATTTCAAGCCACAGCAACAGTGCATTTCAAAGGTGCAGGTAGGTACTTGAAAGCAAGTCAGTATGAACACTCTTTTTACACTTTTTAATTTCCTTTCTCCTTAAGCAATGGGAAGTGCCTCACTGTTGCCAGATGGAGCAGCTTATACCACGGCACGTTCGTACAAAATGTCAGGAAAAGGCGGCCGTTCATCACAATCCCGGATTCATGGCATACGAAGTGGTAAATAAAGCAACGACAAAGCTTTTAATTGTTACTAAACCGGAAATTTGTTTACCACAAGTGTCAGGCACACTGCCTGTTTGAGGAGCTGGAAGTTATCGATGGGGAAAAAGTACACCTGGACAAGCTTTACCCGCTGGCGGAACAGTTTCCGGTTGATTACCGTCAGGCCGTTCGCCGTGCAATCGATGAGTGTGATGAGCGGCTAAAGAACAGCAAACAGGAAAAGCTTGCGGATGGAAAACAATGTCCAATGCTTGGGAGCAAGCTGGAAAACTGTTTGAATAAGGCTACCTTCAACAACTGTCCCAACTCCCGATGGCGAGCTAGCATTACCTGCAATAAGGTGCGCGAGGGGCTTGAGTTTTGCTAGCGTATTTATTTTTAAAAGGAATGTTAAAGATAACGCTGATGGAAAAATTGAATATATTTAATGAATTAAAATATAAAACATTAAATTAATTCTAGTTTTTTTTTAATTCGATTAAAAAGAACAATCCGTTTTGCTTTGAAATAATGCTTTATCAAAATCATAAAGTCACCCTTCTTATGCAGCATTGAAGTCTTTCTAGCACATGTCACGAAGAGAGCCAATAAGCTTCACATTATTTACTGCTTTTGTCAATACTCATAGCACCAATCTACCCCAAAGACACCGAGTGTTTTTTTACCCAAAAATGACTCATTTAATGTGCAACGGTTAATTATCATGCTTTGCTCAACCACGGCCACAATCGTACATTAATCGACAAATGGGAAAAACAACGGAAGAACACTTTAGTCACGGTTGCTATCGGCAGGGATCAACAGTACGTAAATTAATGTGCAAACGGCACACAAGGCCGTTCGGGTTGTCGCGTGCCATTGCTATAAAAATGGTCCCATGCAGTCAGCTGGATAGTAAAGCTTACGGTTGTACCACTAGAGTAGTTGAAAAGTGCTTTACGATGGATTTGAGGAATAGCGCAGCGATCATTTTCCTCGCCTTCGGGTGTCTAATGGTGAGAAAAATCCCTGAACCTGTATCTGATTTTTTCCCCTAACTGAGCTCTTGTTATAGGTTCTCGCAACGGCCGATCCAGACTGTGAGAATTTAAAGGATAGAGTAAGTTCATTTTTCGAGACAGTTTTGTTCGAATAATTTACAAATTTCCAACGATAATGCCTACAGCGAGAAGAAATACAACAGTGTTGTGAGGTTGGCAAGATCATTCCACTAGACGGAGCCGACGATTGCACACCCTCGGACGACGAAGACTTAAATAAGCACGAGAAAATTATGGTAAGCAGGATGCTAGTCATAGAAAGGCGTAAAAGCGTTTAGCTAACCATTACCGTTTCCTTCCACAGTGTCCATTGGTGTGCAAGCTACAGTCCTTGGGAGTGCTAAAGGATGACGAGATTGTGCAGGAGAAGGTGAATGAGTATGTGGAACGCCTGGAGGATGGTTGGAAGGATATAGCGAAGGGTATTACGAATGTTTGTATCGAGAACGTCAATGCGATGCGTGAAAAGATGAAGGAACACGCACAAGGACGTAGGATGAAATGCTCACCGGTCGGTGGTATGTTCTTCATGTGTCTCATGAAGGAAACGCTCGAGAAGTGCCCGGAGGACAAGCGGAAGGATTGTAAGTTGGCTTTTAAGCTATTATGTATTATATGAATGGTAATTATAACTGTTTTTTTTTAAACACCAATAGCAAGCTTCTGCAAGAAACTGCAGAACGGAGAATGCAGAAGAGGACAGTAAGGGCGTTCGAACGTGATGTCTTAAGCATTTGTGAATTCAGCATAAATAAAAGCAAGTCTGTAATACAAAATTTTAAATTGATTTTTTTGTTTTGTGTTTCTTGGTTAATATTCAAAAACGCTAATATTTTGAATAAACACAACATCTGTAGTCCACCAACACGTGCCCGCTCTTGTCAGCTGCCGCGATCGGTGCCACAAAGATCTAGTGCTATAAACCCTGTAATTATTGATACGTACAAATGTCTCTAATTACGCTTCCCGTAAAAGATATATTGACAAATGACATTTTTCACACCATTTCCTGCTTAAAGCGAGGGTTTAACTTAAAAGTGGCACTTTGTCCAACAATTCTTTGTTGAGCGATTTAGTAAGCAAAAATGTGTCCAACCAGCCTTGAGCGAGCCGTGCTCTCGCTGGCAATCATTGTGTTCGTTCAGGTGATGCGCTTTGATGCGTTGTCGTGTTGGGGAATTGCGACAGAAAAGTTAATGTTATTAAGTATTTCGTATATTCTCTTTCCCTCCCACAGGTGATTGCTATCGTGGACTTTCACGTTGATGATGATCCTGTAAGTTTTATTGTTTTGGATCGTGAAATGCGCCTATCACTTTTTGTACTGGAAAAAAAATAATTCTTTAATAGAAATTTAACTTTTCTGACGCTTTTTTGCTGGCGAAAGCTTCAGTAGCTTTCATTCTTCTTTAGAGTTATTGCACATTTTATAATTATTTTTTTAATGAAGGATTCAGACGTCCAAGTGTGCTGCATGGTAGAGCACACCTTCCCCCAGGAACCGTACCGCGCATGCCATGAAAAGTTCACAAACTCCGACACGGACAATCAAACAATAATTGTAGGTATATGCTCATGTTTTCCTACATCTTTAAAAACCACCCACATTCCTTTCCCCGCTAAGTGCATCCACAAGTGCTACTACGAAGCGATCGGTATATTTTCGGCCGATGGTAACGTGCAAAGCGCCAACTACTTCCAGTACAGGGATCAGCTAGAGCCACCGGTTCGGGACTCCTTCTCGTACTCCTTAGTGTACTGTGCTCATGTCATCAGTGAGCTGGCAAAGAAAAGGATGGCCGCGTGGAGCGAAATGCGCTGCAATCCGGTTCCATTTCTGTTTAACCTTTGCCTGCAAGAAGTTGGCATGGCCAACTGTCCGCCAGCGCTATGGATCAACTGTAAGCAAACAGTATAAACGAAACCTTTGCCAGAGAGTGAAATCAAATGCAAGTTCTATTTTGTTCTCTCTTCTTTCTCAAAAGCTACTTTGTGTGATAAGTATTTGAAGAGACTGAAGCAAAAATATGGAACACGTGTACAGCAGAATGCAACGGAAGCAAAAGCGGAACAAGGCTAATGGTTGATGGTTGGGAGCGTTCGGGCACCGAAACACGACACGTGGGAAGGGTAATAAACCGGTTAAAAGTACATCGAAAAAAAAACACCCCATCTGTTCACACCCATTGTTGGCGCGATGAAATTGCGTTAAATAAAGTCGTCTGTGTAATTCAATTATTTTGATTATTTTCGGTGCTTGGTTAACAAATGACAAGCAAACAGAGAGGCAAATGCTACTCAAAGGGTCCAATCAAACATCACTTTTGTCGCACGCTTTACATTCATCGTTGGCACTGCGTCCTACACAGACTTGCAATGGCCTCCCGTCGGTGGACAGTGGCAGCGTGGAGATTGGAATTGCTTTTCATATTGCCGCTGCTGTCACATCCCTGCGCGTCTGGTGCAATCTCTTTCCAGACGGAAGCACAACAGCCCGCCGTGAACTGCAATCAACCACCGTTGGCGGCGGTAAGTGGAAGATTTGTTTAGTGTATATTTATTATTCATTAACAGTGGTGTGGTTTAAATGTTTGCAGCATCCGAAAGACTGCTGCCTCTTGCCTTCGCTAATCGACGAGGAGTTACTGCGGAACTGTAAGGATGCTTATGGTGGGGAACCACTACAACGGAAGTTAATATACGAACGTGGCAAGGTGAGTTTTATCTTTAACCTTATAGGGGTAATCGGGGCAAAATGGGCCCACGTTTGATTTGGTTCGAAAGAATGCTACTAAGAGTGGGTGCTACTAAGAAGAGTGCCCGTAAAACCTGGATCATAATTTATGTTTTTAATCAAAATATTGAAAAAATATTTTCAGAATTGATAACATTGCGAAAATCATATAAGAATTAAGGTTCAAAAACAATCTTTTAAAAGTCTCCTTCTATTTAATAAGCCATATCTAAGTATGACCGGTGCCACAACTATTAGTGATATTTTTGTATGTTTCGTCATATTCATACTAAAATTAAATATCGTTTATCCAAAACTATAGGGTAATATGGGCCTGTGTGATGCATACAATTAGCTTAATCTTTAACTTCATATTTCGGTCTTCAAATTCGGTTTTTCCACCATGGTCTGTTTTTTATATTTATATAAGAAAAATCGTTCGTATTGTTATGAAATACATAACATTTTGAACACAAAGGCTTTTCTTATCTAAAGGAAGCCTAGCTTGTAAAATTAATTGTTTAACTGGCTAATTTTAGATTATTGACCCAAATTGCCCCCTGTAGTTGTAACACACAGAGAAAATGATAGTTTTCAAAATTTTGCTAAACAAATCCCAAACTTGTGAAATACCTACAGAACATAAAGAAGACATTCGGGAACGCGTATCAATATTTTCTAAAAAAATTTTCGTGGAATTTCCACAATTTCCTTGAGTGGTCCATTATGCTCCGATTACCCCTAGACGGTAGTACGATTCTCATCGCAATCCTCCCAACAGTGCTTTGTAGAATGTGCCTTGAACGCAACAGGAACACTGGTGAACGGTGCACTAGATCAGGCTAAGATACTGCAGGTGATCGTCACAGCCACGCAGAACGATCCGGCCGTGATGCAACTGTTCCAGAGCAGTACACAGCAGTGCTTCCAAACCGTTGCGACGGCCTTACACGGTCAGAGCACAGCAAATGGTTGCAGCAATCTCGGTGTCGATTTTGTGGGCTGTGTTAACATCAAAAACTTTCTGGTAAGAAGTGTTGCAGTTGCGATACTATTTCCTGTTCCTAATGTTCACATGTCCCTCTGTTTCGTTTCCACCAGCACTGTCCACAGCACATCTGGAGCAACAATGTGGAGTGCAACACCTTGAAGCAGTACATTCTACAGTGTCCACAACCGTTTTAACCTGACAGCCTTCTTTCGTACCACTCCTTTCCTTTCGGGCTGCCACTTTTCGTCTTCCAAGTTCAAACGATTTATTCAGTGGTCTTCTTTTAACATACAAAACAAAATCCCTAATGCAACAGAAAATATGGAAACAAGTGTACGGCTAATCTTCCCGCGGCGTCATCTTAAACTTGAGCGCACCTTCCGGCGCGTACATGAACGTCACCTCGTACTTGAGCGGTTTGTGGTGGTACTCGAGCTTGAACGAGCGCAGCAGCTTGGCCAGCAGTATTTGCATCTCCAGATCGGCAAACCGTCGCCCCAGGCACATGCGGGCCCCGTACCCGTACGGCAGCGAGGCGAACGGATGCAGCTGATCGCCCGAGCCGCCCTGCGCCGGTTTGAGCCACCGTTCCGGCTTGAAGCGTTGCGCATCGGTCACGTACTCTTCCATCGTGCCGAGGACTAGATTCGGAAACACGCACTGAACCTGCGGGTTTTGGGACAAGAAAGAAATAAATGAGCAAAGGGTTGCGGAAGTACCAGAAAGCTATGTGTGTTCAATTATACCCCTTTGGGAATCCGGTAGCCACAGATGACGGTGTCCTCCTGTAGGGTGCGCCCGTTACCGATCACGGTACTGTACACCCGCAGCACCTCCTTGATAAATGCTTTCAGGTAGTGGGCCTGGTCAAGCAGCTGGATCGTGAGCGGCGTTTTCGGGTCGGGCATGAGCCGCTTCAGCTCTTCGTACAGCTTCTGCTGCTCTACCGGGCGAGTCGCGAGCTGGTACAGGATCGAACAGACTGCCATCGAAATCTACGACGAAAGACGAGTGTTAAGTATACTAGATGGACTTTGAGATGGTTCTGGCAAGTTACCGTATCGATTCCGACGAGAATCAAATCAAGAGCCATCACAACGGCAAGCTTCTCGTTGTCATTGCTTTTGATGACACGCTCCAGCAGGGAGGGCTCCCCGTCCAGAGCGCGTCCTTCGTTCAGCTTCATCCGCTCGGTGGCATTTTTGATGTACTTCATGCAAATTCTGAAACCGAAACAGATCAGGTCTTGTTAACTCTTCAATTGCATTAATGCTAATTTAAGTCAAATTGGATCAAGCATTTTCATAAAACTTGTAGACTAAATAACAAACATATGTTTCGTTGTTTGTTTTCTGGTCAACACAGACCTGCCCAAGAGCTATTGGAGAATAGGGATCTGGGGCTGTCTGTGACTTTGGGATCTTACTACAACAAGCTAGTTACATCTGATGATAATGAACGGTCCAATGAAAATCGATCTACGTCCAGAAAAATGTGTAGTTCTATCGATACTCACTTTACAAAGTAGTCCATGTTGCTGACGTACTTGTACCAGACGGGCGTCGGGAAGTAGCGCCAGTACGGTGCCTTCAGCTCGAGCGTGGCCACATTGCGCAGCGCATACTTGGCCGCATTGATGATCTGCTGCGGTTCCGACTTCGGATCGAGGTTCGGTTCCAGGCAGCCGAGCCGCGTGTCGAGCGCTACCAGCCCGATACACTCGAGCGACCATTTGTGGATCTCGTTGTCGAAATCGTCCGGCAGCTCTTTGCGATCGTCCAGCAGCTGCTGGCACCGGTCGATGAACTCTTCCGTCACCTGCTCGAGCGGTGCCACGTACCGGCGCACGGTCGACAGCTGAAGGACCGGTTTTTGGACGCGCGACCGAAACTCGCGCCATGGTTCACCGTGGCTAGAAGTGCGCAATGAGAGCCGATGAGAAATGAGGTTAGACCGGTGCGGTGCGTGGTGCAGATTTGTTTTGTGCAAACGATGAGCAGTGGCAAAGATAAAGCAATTGCTTAAATTGCTTTTACAGCCCGTTCCCCGAGCACGGTTTCTCACGACTTCCAACTGTGCAGGCATTAATCTGAGCGAAATGTCACCCGAGAGGATGCCCAATTAAAAGGCAAAGCGAGGCTCATCCGGCCATAAAGCAGCCGGATTTCACTGGGATGAATTGTGTGCGGCTTAATTGTACCGCACACACCGTTGCATCATTTCCCTTTTCACGCTTCCATCGCTTTCATACTTACACGCCAACCACGCCGGGCAGATCGCCGAAGAAGTCTTTACGCAGTTCGCTCTTGTACTTCACCAGGCTGGGCATCGATGGTCGGAACGGTGTTGGGCCTTCATTACGGTACACCTGCGGTTGGAGAAGAGCAGTAAGAGGAGTCATACATGAAGGGATGTCACACCCATTAGGTGGCTCTAGAGATTCGCCAGGGAGGGCTTCACTACCTTCTCGATTTCGTCACAGTCGTACACGAACAGCAGATCCGGACGGCCGATCAGGCCACCGAGGCGTACGATACGGCCGTAATCACGGTGCAGCAGGAACGATATCATCGCCACGTCCGATATTTTGTACTGGCCGATGATGGGGAAAACTCTGTAATAAGGAGAGAGAACGAGAGAGAGAGAGGGAGAGAGAGCGAGAGAGAGAGAGAGAGCAAGAATGTAAGAAGCGATTTCATATCATTTGGTTTGTTTACCTCCCCAAAACATGTGTAGACTTAAACCATCTGTGCAATCAATTGCACACCCGTTTTAGGTACATAGTACATAGTGTTAGCTTGTACCCTGCTGCAAACCGCGGAGGATTGATTGAAATGTGTTTCGGGGTAGGAGATTACACCTTGGCTAATGAGCCGTTTAAACAGAGCTTGGCAAGAAAGATTGATATGGGGAAGAATTTACGTTTGGCAGTGGCTCTTGATGGCTTGAAGGTTTGCAACTCAAATTCATCCACTTTTTTGCAAGGGTTTTCGGTGGCTTTGCCAGCTGCCTGACGTAAGCCGTTGAGTGGAACAGTGGGATTTATTAAAGGAAAACCAAGATAAATGGAAAGCAATCGAACTGAAGATTTTATTTTTATTTCGGTAGTGACGGCCTAAACTGAAGGTATTGCTAAACTGAAGAATTGACATGAACGAAAAAGATAGGAAGCAAATAGGGAGATGAAGGAATTAATGTTTGGACAACAAAAACGCAATCGAGAAAACTTTTTTTATGATGCGAATTTCTTGATTGACTTGAGCTTTAATCAAGCTTCATTTTGTAGGTAAGTTCAAGCTAATTAACAACTTTATGATCAAAAAGCGACGCGTGTCAAGTGTTAAGCCGCTGTTATTAAATGAGAAGCATACACAAAAAGGCACAATAACATTAACCTTTGCGTTGTTTTTACGTTTAGCTTGGGCTTTTTTGGGGGTAATTTACGAAACTTGTTTGTCACCGGAAGAGAAGAATACGGAAGTACGATTGTAAATTACTTGGTAATTAGTTCTTCGACATTGTTGGACGTTGGTGGCTACCGATGAATGAAGTTGTGGTTAAATGATTTAATTCAAGGTTCATCCTTTGGTTCGGTTGTGTTCATTCAAATACAGCCAGTTATCGTGTCGAATTCATTTTAAAACTATTTTGAGAGCAGCTATGAGCCATAAACAATTTGTTTTTTATGCGCATTTCCTACAGATTTATCATATATACTTTTCATTCAAGAGATGAACAAAAATTTAAGACTTTTATCGTTAAGGATAAAGCAGACAAGAAACTGGTTATTGGCATGATCCTTAATTGTAGTTCAATAACTCCAAATTTCAAAGCACGAAAGTTCGTGTTTGTAACTGTGAAAAATATTTTCCACCTGATGGGATTAACAGCAAAGTTCAAAATTAATGTTAACAAACCATCGGCAGCACGCGGTGATAATGCAAATATGTCACGCGATTTGGACAAGCGTATAGAGCCTCACGGGTACTCTAAAGTTCCGTTCTTTCCACCGGTAAATTGTAAGCCGTACTGACAGCATACAATTTATCATTAGCCCAAAATGGTGACAAAATATGACGAGTTCTATGATTAGATGTCATTTATCATAATTTTGAGAGGGAACCGTTTAGTTGGACGAAGGATAGCTTATTCATCACATGCTAATTTCACTACTCTATTGTCACCTCAACAATTTATTGAGCTACGTTCTGAAGAATGCGTCACAAACTTTTGTTCGTTTTCCATCTTCACTCACATTCTTCCCTTTTCTTACCGATTGACGCATAAACCAAATACACCAATCGTGACGTCAATACTGCCCCTGAGCAAACACAGAATTCCTACCGCCACTTAACCTGTTTGAAGAAAGAAATCACACCAGACTACTTACCGCCAGGTGTTGCCCAGTATCGGCAGCGGTTTCGGTCCGGGCACTTCCGAGTAGGGCCGTGCATCTTCCAGCCGGATCGTGCTGCGCGCACTGGTGGCACTGTTGGCCGTCTGTGACGGGGCACCGTCTGCTACGTTCAGGGCCTCGACCATGTGCGGACAGGAGGCGGTAGAGTGTGTGTACCGGATCGGGCGTTCTGTGCTGTTGCAGCGGATCTGCTGACGCTGGCGCTGAAGCTGCGGTGCCGTCCTTGGATGGGCGATCGACCGGACAGCAGTCAGCTCACGTATCAACCGTTGCCGGGTGTGGTTCATCGTTGTTTCTGGTGGCTTTTATCTAACACTAAAAATCACTAAACAAACACACGGGCTCTGCGCCTCGGACCGGTATGTGGAGACGGATCCACGCGCACGACACACTACTTCGAGCTGCTCTCCGACGACGATCGTGGGCTGAACTGAAAGCGAGTTTACACTGAACCTGGTCAAAATATGTGGAGTGGCAAAAATGCTGGAAACTGGTTTGACAGGGGCTTGTGGGTCGCTCTGCGCCTAGAGCGGTCTTCCGAAGATGTGAAGAAACTGGATTTTCAGCTACATATTATTTATACATTTATAATGGGTATCCTTGTAATGAGATGTATTCCACGTCCATCTGTTTAATTTCGGTTTCGTTCAATCTATAACCAATCAGAGTATTTGAACTGCTTCACAAAACTATTTTGTAACCAAAATATTAACACACGTATCATATTAAGGCCAACCATCGTATTTCAAATGACGTTGTGTGGTCTAACCTTGAACTATGCTCACACCATTGATGTTAATTTTCGTCGATTATTTCTGTTAGATATATTGTTGGAACCTTGCCGTAGCAGAAATTGTCTATGATCATTTAGTTTGCTCAATTAATTTCTCATTAGTGTATACTCCAAATGATGATGGTGAGATAGATATCGTTAATAAAAAAATGTTTGATGATCTTTAATACAAGATTGTTCCTTTCCTATTAAACAAGATATAATCTAACAGCGATTTATCAAATAAGAGCGTCGTTCTGGTAGAACAAACCATTCAATGCTAGAAGTTGCTTTAATTTTTAAAGATCCTTTCCAACCTAGTCAGGTTGATCGTGATCAAACATGCTAAACATATAGTCAACATTGACTCTCAAACTGGCTCACGAAGACACGTTGACTGAGCGATCCTAAAATGTGTACATGATGTGTAATCGATTGAAACATATATATGAATCTGATTTGCAACCTCTTGCGACATTATCAGAAATGAGTTGGTAAGATTTAATTTATCCTTATCAAAACCAACAAAGAACGGAATCATCAGTGAAGAAAATATCAATGCAATCCATTCGACCACAAGTCATCGTAGTCACTTTTTAGGGCGTGGATAGTGTTCGATTCGAAATGCCGTTGTTGAGGGTCATTTGCATTTATCTAGACAGCGTTTCTCTTTTATCGTTCCTTGAGGCAAACTTACGTGAAGTTGTGATCAATCTTGTGAAACAACTCTTGTGAAATGAATTGCATCCAACAATATTTCAATGTCGTTTTGCAAGAAAGGGAAAAATAAAAGACTTTACGATCCCACTTTGAACTCCATCCTATGAACTCCAACCTGGACTTCTCAGCAATCTTTTTGTAGGCAATCAGTCGAAAGTCCGAAAATGTAGCTTTGTGGAGAAGGATTTGTCTTCTTTAAAAAAATCATTTCAATATCTGTTGTCTCTTTCAAATTCATTTCAATATCTTTCATTTCAATATCTGTTGTCTGTTTTTTTTTCTTGCCTCGCATTTCATTGTTAGATTTCCCCACGAAAGCACAAGCGGGAGGGCATGTGAAGTGTGTGAAAACTGTAAAACGTGATAAAATTCGAAAACGCAACACATAGCGCTCGCATGATATCCAACGCCAATCGAAGAGTTGTGTGTTTGTGTGTGTGCCGGTGCTTCGAAATAGTGGTTTCCTCACAAATTCACGATCGGCGCTTTCACCGATCGCAACATCACACCCCACCGGCGATCACAATTTGCAAGGCCCGCCCATTGGGTTGATCCACTATCACCGAGAGGTAAAAGGCGAGCATTTTTTTCTGTTAAGCACAATGTTTAATTTGGAAACGAACCAGCACCCGAAGTTGTTGAGGTGTTGAGTTCATGGGGGAATGAATGCTTCTGATGGAAAACTTCTGATGGAATTTGCTCTGCTTGGGCAAAGATCCATTGGGCAATCCAACGAAGGTTAAGCAACAGCCTCACTGCGATCGTACCTCCAACGCGCAAAGATCAACCACCGTAATATTGCCTCACATGCAGCTCAGAGAGGGCGAAGAAAAAAAAACATTCTTAAGCCCGTGCAGTGCTGAAGAAATCGCCCACCGAAACGTACGAGTCGCTCTGCGCACCACCGTCGAGATTACATTCGGCCCCGTTTGCCTTTTCGATTAAGTCAAGGTTAGCCAGCCACTCGAACGCGAAGTATGCCGGGTGGTGGTAGTGGTTTTGGGTTAAAAAGAACAGCATCAACCGGTTCCGCAGGAGCCCAGAAAAGTGAGGGGATGAAGAGTGAGTTTCAAGTGGTCTGATGCCTAGCGTTTACAGTTACGAATTGGTTGTGGAAGTTGCAATCTGCAGTAGAAGCGGCAAGGTGTCATTGTTTCACCAACAATTCGATGCCTGCGATGGGCTGAAACTCCTCTCACAGGGAGTGTTTAACACTCGTACGAAGCATAAATTGGATGGTGCTGTATGCCAACCACATATCATCATCATCATCATCATCATCGCCAACCAGTCGGGACGTGAAGGCCATCAACACTGAACCAGCGGGTGACACCCGGTGAAGGGTTTCTGCCAGCTTCTTTCGGCATAAAAGTGACTCCTCGCGCAAGAGATGATGCGTATGTGTGGAACAAAAAAGGCTTCGCCACACTTATTAAGTGTGTGGCTGTGAAATATTGATTGCATAGGCAAGCAAAAACCGAAACCACAATGGCTACAATGTTGCATAAATGAAGCCTCTTTAGTCGTGTGGCAAAAAGCTGTTTGGAAGTTGATACCATTAGAGAGTCGATCGCTGTATCTATCACCGAGGTACGGAAAGCACCGTATCCTTAAGATGAAAATAGGTTTAAAAACGCGAATTCGTTTCTCCTGATCGTCAACTGCTTTTGTTTTTTTTGTTAGTTAAACAACTCATTTGCATGCTTAGCAGCCATCTTACGATCTACGATCAACCATCAGTAGTCGTTGCAGGTGTGAATTGGTTCAGTCAACAGGCTGCGTATGTCTGCTGCCATTGACATGCTGGTTCTGCGCAAGGTTGAACCTCTGCGTGTAACGTCACAGAACGTTTCCGCCTAAAAGGGAAACACCTAAAACAAAGCACCAAATCGGACAAACGTATGCATTCTGCGACACCCGGAAAGTGAATTCCAAACAGTTTGAGGCGGTTTCACTTTTTCTAGCAACCGTCGCGATCTGGTGCTGCCACGTCGAGGTTCATCCTCTGCTGTCCGCTGACGACAAGCCGTGTGTGTTGGAGCGATTTCACCACGCGCACGGGAGATGACCACCACTTGACGTCCCTTGGGTAGATTGTTTGATCGGTCAGCATGGCCACAACCTAAAGGGGTGTGTAGGCTTAGCAAACAGATCACCATCCCTGGTCGCCTCTGATCACTGAACACTTTTCTCGATGGTGTGGAATGTGTGCGCGTTAAGTTAAGGTTAAGGGTGTGTTCCACCGCGTACCACTGGACAGCTTTCCTATCTCCGCACGCATTACCCGTATTCGATGCTTCGAGCAACACTATAATTTCACACTTTAATAACAAAAGATACACTGCTCAGTACTTTGACACTTAACCAAAACCTTGACCTCGGAAGTTGCACGAGCAACGGGAACGCACAGGAAACGAGTTTTCACCGCGCAACAATGGCCCTTCTTCGCGTGACACAATCCACTGTCGTGAGAAACACGGTGCGCCTCACCATTCATGCCACCGAAGGTTTGGAGGTCAGTTGGAGTTGTAGCGGGCCCAACAAGAGCACATCAATCGGTTTGGAATAACCGGATGAAAAAAAAAACGGGCACAGTGAATCGTATTTCCACCCCACACGCACTGTATGATCTCGATTTCTTTTCGTTCGGCCCCGGTATAGTGGGGTAAAGGTAGACACTCACACGCACTCACACTTACAGCAAGCTACAAAGCGGGCGTGAATCGCGAAACGGAAAACGGTACAAGTGACTGCAACGATCGAACGCACGGAAAACACTGACGAAGGGAGAGCGCGAACTATTCGTGTAAGCCGCGATCATCATCCCCCCGCTGTAAAGTTTGAAGGCGACGGTAGCGCGCGACTGTGTTTGTGTTTGGCCCCAATGCGTGAGGGGTGAATGGGCGAGAGAATAGAGAGAGTTGGTCCATACGAGCCAGCCTAAGGAAGATGAGAATGAATGGTTTGTAAACCCTTGCATCTCAGTGTTGCTTTGAAAAGAGGAATAAAATTAACGTAATAATTAAAAGAGGGCTTAGGGGCCATCCATCAATTACGTAGGGTAACAAAACGTAACATTTGGTTAGCCTTCCCCCCATTAATTTTGTAACGTACAATTTAGCGTAACTCCGCTTCTCCTCTTTGTAACGAATCGTAACGCTTGAGTTAAACCTCTCTATGAGCGTTACGTAGTTGAAGAACAGCCCCTTAAATATTTAAGAAGTTGATATTATAGTAATAAGGCAATGTAAAATGTGAGTGTCTTATACAAAATAATTTGGATAAGATTTAGTACCAAAAAGTAGCCCGACCAGTTTTTCATAATATGTCATGTTTTTTTTTTATTCTTTTTATTTATGCTTTCTTTTCTTCACTTTCGAATCGGTTTACGGTTTTATCTCATATCTATTTGTTTTGTTTTTGCTTTTCATTTTACGCTCTTTTCCCCCATTACTTGTGTATAAATACAGTATTACTAGAAAAATGCTACCAGTTTGTTTTAGGCTTACTCACACGCGGGCGCGCCGTACAACACCGTTTCTTTCGATTGTGTTATGCCTCTCGCGGCGCAATCGCTCATCATCTTTTCATCCTTGAGTTTTCCAGCATTGTTTCGTTTCACTTTGTTTCCTTTTGTGCATTTGATATTGTTAGTGTGTGTGTGCCTGTATTTTGCACAAAGTTTGTGATTTTGTTTTTGGTTCGAGAAAATGAGGTTGTACGGGAAGGGGAGAGAATAGGAATATTGTTTCTTACACCTATACAAAAGATGTTCAAAATTAGTTTCATTTCCTCCCGCTTGCTGCAGTTTTGTTTCCGTACGAGACGTTGTTTAAAGTGTCTTTTCGTTTCTTTGGGGTAAATACAAAATCATTCTTTGAGACGTTTAAGATTACTGTGACTGTGTTTTAGTAGAAAAATATTGTGAGATTTTAAACTAATTTTCTAGAATTTCAAAGTTCTTGTAACATTTCGATCGTGTGCTAGTTGGAATGAAATGAGTGCTTTTCTGGATGTATGGAGGATGGAAAATGATTTTTATAGTATACCGCTACAGAAACCTTAAGGCCACACTCTTGCACGAGGTGAAATGAGAGAAGAAGCACGGAACACTTCTTGTCCTTTCGTAATGTATATGGCATAGCTCTAGGCGTTGACGCGAAGCACATACAGACAGAGGCGAAAGTGACCCCAGAGGTCCAAAACCTCTATAATCTTTCAACCAACCAACCAACATACAGACGGTTCTATGTTCTTACAGGGAATACTATTGTTTCGCGATGAGCACCAGCACTGCACTAGTCGCTAGGCTATAACTAGCTATTGTCTAAAAACTTCTTTACGAAAAGTATGATAATGGGTCGTGTAAATTCGCTGCATTAATGATAGGATATTCGACTCTGTGGTATAGGCGTATGCAAGAGTTGTATGGATACTGTTGAATGTGTTTTTACGAGTTGCACAATATGCATCCATTGAATGTGTACATTTTTGTCCCACTGTTCATTCATTCTCTAGCTATTTTTGTTGTGTGTGATTGTGATGTACGGGCGGGTATGATACGATGTGATTTTTCCTTCCATTCTAAACACGTTTCGATATTCTATTTACTTTCGTAGTTGTACACAAGTGAAGCGAAATGCTTTTTCTCTTCCTTCCGCAGTTTCTTCGGCTTTGAGTGTAAAAAAAAAAACGTTCAAAAGTTTTATAACACACCTATATAGTCAAGTGTTTATGGGGTTACATAGAGAGACGGTGGCTAATGTGGGGGTGATTAATCATGTACTATGCGAGACATGCGTACTATATACACAAAAATGTCCAAAGTAAAGAGATAAACGCATGATGGTGCGTTGAAATTCTAACCAAACCTGACGAAACCATGGTAAGCAACATACCGAATACAACGGTGTCAGCTACCCTAATAGAAGCATGGCCATAGGAACCGTGTTTTTAACAGATTGTTTTTACTCTAGACGGTCGGCAAACGCCCTCGCAGCGTCCCGAAAGTGTATGGCAGTACCGAGCGTACGATCATGAGTGGCATGTAAAATTGATCCCTGTCTTTCATTTGTGTCATAGGTTTGTGCTCCGTTCACTGTGGGGAACTTTTCGCTTTAAACTGAACCCTAACTTACAATAAAATTCACTGGGCCTATCAGAGTTTTGGTTAACGATTTGTCCTGACTACAAAGCAAGCACATTTTGGGGTGAAAGCAACGTAATTCATGTTGGTTGCGTTGTACTTTACGATACATGGAATATTGTTTTCTCCTTTTCGCCTACGGATTACATTACGCCTAGACACGTAACTGAACTATTACCACAAATAAAAAACAACGAACACAAAAACAAACACAAACTACAAAATTATCCTTTCGTCTCTTCAGGTTCAGTACATATTTACAATCTGAAGTGTTCGGCAGATCGACTAAAACTATGAGAGAGCCGCATCAGAACGGGTCTGGCGGGTACACGAACAGACAGAAACGTTGTTCCTACCGTTCCGAATAATTCAAACATTACTCCTATCCTACCGACCAGGCTGGTGTGTGTTAAAAATTATCTGCTCCCTCTGTTCGGTCGTTCGTTACACATACCGGCCACTTAAATGCGAAATATTTTCCCTAGCTCACTCGTCACCACGCACGTGAGTATGCGCTTTTCGGCCGCGAGTGGTATCCCACTGCGGGTGTGGGACGTCTAGCAGTACAATGTGGGGAGTGATTAGTCCTTACTGTGTAGTTTAATAAATTAATGTGAGTTACGCAATGCAGCGACACGCACACCGTGTGCTGTGCTTATCAAATTACCGCATCGATTATCATTAACCGTTACCGGGTTGCTCGTTTTAAAATAATTGCAATACTAATTATGATGCCTAAACGTATCAGACACAACAGCATTCAGTCGATTGTGCAGCATGATCGTGCACTCCTTCCACACCGAATCCTCTCGTTCACTCTTCGTTTCGTTCACTCACGCACAGCATGCATTCTTACATACATACGAGAAAATTAAAGTTAATAATGACTAAACAGTTTTCATCACGCGTTTTGCCCGCCGTTCGGCGCCGAAACAGCAACCATCTAGCACTCGAACTCGTTCGCCGTGATTGCACTCAGATCCTTCATCAGGCCCTCGAGATTAGCCATTTCCTGGTTGAGCTCCTCGGTCGAGGTGGACGGTGCCAGTCGTTGAATTTCATCGTTCGAGTGGGCCACCACTGGGCCGCTCTGCAGCCGGTTGGTCAGCGAACCGGACGAGAGCGAAGGCTTCTTGTAGGGTGACGAGTTCTGCGGGCGTATCGTGACGGCTGGGGTTGGTGCTAAAATCGAAGGTCGTGGGAAGAGTGTTAGTTGCTGCGTTTGCCAAATTCCCACATTTCCCCATCAATCGGACACTTACTGCCATGCTTCCCCTGGCCATTAATGATCGGTGTTGATGCGGGCGGTGCAGGTACGCTGAAGCTTCTCAACGGGTGTCCTTGCCCTCGCTTCGGGGCATCCACTGCTATACCTTGGGCGTAAGTAACATTCGGGCTAAGGAACAAGGAGAAACCTGATTAGTATGTGCACTAAAAACTGTATAATGTCTTCACACAAACCTACCTATAACTACTGTCGTAAGTGTAGGGATTTTCTGGGGTCTGGGCGAGCGGATTTGCTGGTGGCAATTGCGGTGGCTGCTGAAGCAGATTTTGCTGTGACAGTGTCTGCTGTTCCATTGCTATGTGCGGCCGTGCTGCCGTGCTGTATTGCGTACGTGGATATTGTGGTCGCTCCATTGTCGAGCTAAGTGATGTAGTGTTTCCTGTTGAGTGCAAACATATGTAAATTAAAGGAAGTTCCATGTATTAAATTCGGTTTAGAAAACCATACCATTATATCCAGGCACATAATTTCGCTTGTCGAGCGAGTTGGTAACGTGTGTGATGGGTGTTTCGCTGTCATAATCGTGCCCTCCGACCGACCGGGGTAGCGTCATTGTACCACTGCTCGAGGCACCACCATCCACCGAACCGGGCGTCGTACTGTGGTTGCCCTTGTCCATGTTCTTCAACTCCATCTGATCGTGATGGATCCATAGGTCGGGTGGTTTAATAATGCCCGCATTATTCTTCTGATAGCTTTTCTTCGCATGCTCCGGCGTTCCCTCCGGGCCCTTGCTGCGGCACCTCATTATCAGCGCACCGGTCATCATCAAGAGGCCCAGCGCAACGAATCCACCCGTCACGTATATCAGCTCGATCGAGAATGACTTCTCCAGCGTTAGATTGCCACTCGAATCGATCTCGGCGCCCGTTTTCATCGATACCATCGCCGAGAAGGGACCGAGTCCTTTGGAGTGGCGTGTCTGCACCTTGAAGTAGTACGTCGTGTGCGGTTCTAGATTCAGGATCTCGGCCGTCGTGTGCTCACCGGTGGTGGATTCGATGTTCCAATCGCGATCCCGATTGGTGTTGTCGGTTGTGTATAGCACCTGGTAGCCCGCTATCGGACCACTAGCGTGTCGCGGCGGATGCCAGCTTAGTATGGCCGTGAGAGGATTGCGCGGATCGAACGTGACCTCCAGATCGCGCGGTGGTGACACGGGTGAAGCCTGCTGAGTGGAGTTCAGCACCGACATGGACCAGGCCGATTGGCGGTGCCCTTTGACCACCTTCACAGCAAACTCGTACTGTGTGTTGGGTCGCAAATCTCCGACCATGGTGCTTAAGACGGTTGCATTCTGATAGCGGTAGCGGTTGGAGCCATTCGGGCTGTATCGGACAACGTAGTGTCGTTTGTCCGACACGTGCTGGCTTTTGCTGAGCGTTGTGTCCGTCCAGTAGACCACGATAGATGTTCCCGACATGGGGATAGCTCGTAGACCAACGGGCACTTCCAGAGGCGTCGGAGCTTCGATTGGGGCATCTTCTCGGGTACGCACCGTGTCGTACTTCGGAGCACCGTCTCCCATTGCATTGCGGGCTCGAAGCGATATCACATACTCGCTGTTCGGTTCCAAATTGGTAATTTCAAAGTAGCGCATTCGTTCCTCAATCTCTGCCGTATCCTCGTCCGGTATGCCTTTGCCCCAGCCTAGGATGTAGCTGCGCACTTTAATCTCTTGGTGCAAAGGTGGTCCCCACGTGACCGTGATGTTATCCGCACCAGGTCGTGCTGCAAGGAAATAGGAAATGAAACATAATTAGGTCTTGGAAGCTTTCGGACACTGATTGTCGAATACATACTCTTCAGCCAGGCAGGTTGTCCTGGGACTTGTGATTCGTCCAGATCGTTCTCGTACGTCTCCACATGATGCCATTCAGTAAACGGCCCTGTGCCATTTATAGTCATAGCCGCAATCTTCACCTGATAGGCGGACATCTTGTCCAGATTCTTCAGTATGTAGTAGCGCACGTTTGCCGGTGTCGTTTCTACCTGTAGCGGCTTTTTGTTCTTGCGATACTTGATCTTATAGCCAGTGATTTGTCCATTACGGTCCTCCAATGCAGGCGGTTCCCAGCGTATCGCCACCGAAGTGGAGCTGGTCGTTTCCAGCGTCACATTTGCCGGTGGTTCCGACGGTGTCGATGAGTACGTCTTGACGTCGATCTCGTGCGAAGGATCCCCCATACCGGCCTGATTGAAGGGAACCACATACATCGTGTACTTTGTGTACGGCCGCAACTCGTCAATGATGGCCTCGGTGGTTGTCGTGTCGGAATACAACTCTGCCCCGTTGTCTGTTTCGGCGTAGTACACACGATACTTTGTGATCATGCCGTTCGTTACCGCCGGTGGATCCCACTGCAGGTGAATGTTCCTCTCGGTGATGGCATACCCACGCAGATTCTGTGGCGCACCGGCTATGTTCTCCTCGGACAGTGTTCGCACTTCCAGCGTTTCGGACGACTCGCCCGGACCGTGGTTGCTGTTGCCCACCACGCGGAAGTGATAGTTTTTGCCCGGCTGTAGCGATTGTATGTTGATTTCCTGTTCGTCGCGCGATTTCGTTGTCATCTTGCGCTCTCTGGGGGGGTGCGTGAAGCGAGGGAAGACAAAACAGATTGAAAACATCGAACATGCGAACGTTCATGCAAACCGACACTTACCTATCGCTCGTGTGCATCCGATAGTAAACCGAGTAGGAGACGACCTCATCCGGATTCTTCGCCGGTTCCAGCCAGCTCAGCGTAATGAACCGTGACTGCACGATCTGGGCCTGGAGGGAGCGAGGCGGTCCTGGCAGCGGTGCAGCCAGCTTTCCGCTGCCATCTACGTACGATGATTTCGAGTATTTCCGTGTGACAGCGTTAATGGGAGACTTCTGATTAGAGAAATGGCCAACCTCACCACCGTCCTCGCGGGACTTAGAACCGGTCAGCGATTGGTAGAGCTTGTTCGGGTCCTCGTTCGGTCGTAGCGGATAGATTCTACCCTCCTCCTCGTCGTCGTCGTCCTCATCGTCATCCTCCGCGTCCTCGTCGTCATGGTCACTGTCAAGCATGCGGTCGTGATCGGCATAGTCATCGTCGGTGTACTCGTTGTACTGAAACTGATGCCGGCTAACGTTCGGTCGTTCCTTCGTGCGCGACACCAGGCTGTCCAGTACCGATTTCGATAGTTTCGGATCGGACTGCAGCAGCAGGGGCGACTTTTCGTACGATTTCGTTTTCGATTGCGTCTGCTGAAACTTTTTGCCCTTGTGTCGTTTTGGCAGACCTGCCCAATGTGCCCAACCCCGGAATGCGTCCGTCATGATAGGGATGATGATGGAGTTATTTGGTTCGGTTTGGTCGGCCGATCAAGTATACGTGCAGGGGCACGGTACGGTGGTCGTGTGGGTCATGGATCAATGGCAAGCAGTGTATAGAAAGTTCATGCAGCGGAACCGAGGAGGATAGTTGTAGCACGTGCAGTTCGATTTGGGCAAACGAACGACACAGAGACACATCGATGGGAATAAGTCAACATAACGAGCAAACCGATCCCGAAGGACGCGTGACGGGGTAAATCGGTAACAAGTCACGTAACGGAAAATAAATTGCAAACGGCCACAAGCGAGTAGGAAGGTGAGACGGGTGGCGTTAGAGTTTGGAGGTAAATACACACAAACACAACATCAACAGACAGATACGGACATGAAGTGAAGACCCACACACCCGTGAGGATTAGGGGATGAAGGAAAGAAATGACAGCAGCAGCGAAATGTTAGAGAGCAAAAACCCCACCATGCACAGAAAAGAAAGAGAGGGCCAAAGTCACACGAAACAAGAAGAAAATCGTTTGCATGCAAAGTCATCCACAAATGGGCAAAACGGTAATAAATCATAATCAACAAGAGAACGGGTCGCCGTCGTTGTTGTCGTTTTTCGAGGATGGAGAGTGGGAAACAGAAGATACCATCCAATAACGATGACGGGGTAGGACGGTAGGACCAGCGACAGCACCAGCAGCAGTCCAATTCCGAAACGGAATAGACCACGCGCGAAACCAAAACGTTCACAAACGGAAGATAATCGAAATCGATAGCCGTAACGTTGGATGGTTGGTAAATCATACAACGAAGACAGGAAACGAAAAGAAACAGAATGAAAAGAAAAGAAACAAATACGTAAAAAACAGAATTGCATTAAAATATGATTGCTTGAGGTGCTCAAAAACAAAGTACGTGAGCGATCCAGTTCTGATGGATACTAAAATACAGTAGAAAAAAATACAAAACGCACACACAACTCAACCTACAGACCTACAGTCCATTTGTCAGAATGTTACGGTTGCTCTCGTTTACTCAACTAACCACCCTTCGCATGAGAAGAGTCTGTGCTCTACCGAACAGAACAATCAATTACCTGGCTCGATTATTTCCAGACGTGCGGCCGCCTGTACGCTTCCGGCCGGGTTTGTCCCGATACACTGAAACATTCCTGCGTCCGAACCGATCAGTCCAAAGATTTTTAGATTATGGCTAAAAGTGCGAAAAAAAAGATAGTTTTATTATTCTTAGTTTAAGGTTTCCTTCCAACAGCAACACCCTACCCGCCGACAATCTGCATGTACTCGCTTGGCGTTATGAGATCTCCGTTCTTCAGCCACTGGATAATGGGCGTCGGTTTGCCGTGGATGGAGCAGGCCAGCTCCAGCTCCTCCTTCTCGTACGCCACCTTGTCCTCCGGGCTCAGGATGAATTTGGGCGGCACCTGCACCTGCACCGTCGCGGACGCATCCAGCGAGTCCTCCGTGTTGCTCGCCCGGCACTGATAATCGCCCGCGTCGGTGTCCTGTATCGAGTTGATCTGCAGCGAACCAGTGCCCATGATGCGGAACCGCGAGTCCAGATCGTTCATATCGATGTCTTCCCCGTTGCGCAACCATCGGATTGTCGGTTTCGGATTGCCGTTGGCCGCACAGTCCAGTATGACGGTGTCGCCTTCGCGCACCGTCTGCGGTTGCGGAACGATCACGAACGCAGGAGGGGCGAAACTTTGCGGCTGGCCGGCGGTGGATTTGATGTTGAGGTTCGATTTGCTACTTAGTCGTGAGAAGGTGCCAGCGGTTACGTTGCACTGGTAGGTGCCGCGGTCAGCCGGTACGACCTCGTCTATCTCGAGCGCACCGGAGGGCAGCAATAGCATGCGCGTCAGGTCCATCCGCAGCGGCAGGTCGTCCTTTAGCCACTCGGTGTGGTAGCGCGACTCAACGCTGTGCGGCAGCAGGCTTGACATGCACTTGAAGTAGGCTGTCTGGCCAGCGTACAGATAGATTTCGTGCGATTCCTGATTAATGTCCGGAAGGTCTGAAAGCATCCAAAGAAAGAGAAAGTAAATAAAAAAACAATTCACGATAAAGAGTACGATGGACGATGGCGCTTACCAGCTATCGAAACACGTGCCGAGCGGCTCACGATCGTGCCGATGCCGTCCACACTGAGAAGACAGTGGTAGAACCCGGTCAGGCCACGGTTGCTCTCGACCGAGCTGATGTACAGCGATCCATTGGCCAGCTGCGACCGGAACGTGTCCCCGACGATACCAATATCCTGCCCGTCCGGGCCACGCCACCGAATGTTCGGCGCGACTTTGCCATCTTGTAGCACCTTCCGGTCCGCACTGCCCGCGCACTGCAGCATTACCGAGTTGCCTTCCGGTACGGTTACGTCCGATGGTTCCACCGTAAACTCGAGTGCTGTAAAATTGAGAAAAAAACGGAAAGAAATTAGCTCGCTTCGCACAATTGCGCTGTCATACATCGGGTATGGGTCAATCAATCAATGGGAAAGAGGAGTTTATTCAATTAAGTGTGCGATTAGTACGAACAGCTTCCTGGGACGATGGCGTGTTGTCTGTTCTTCGTTAGCAGTAAGTGCAGTTCTACTTGCGTGCCTGGAAAAGCGTTACAGAACGTTCATCTGTAAACCGTTTGCTGCAGCATTTTCACACCACAATATTAACTGCCCGGGGTGAGTGAAGTATATTAAACGAAAACGGTTTGGATCATCATCGTTTATTGGTTGCGCTGTCATCGGTTCGCAGTTAATGCCGTGCATTCGCCATGGGTGCTAAGTGATTGGTGTGCTAATGAAAAGCATATGTTTTCGATTTTTCATCAAACACGTACACAGTTCAATGAGGCTTCTGTCGCACTCATAGCGGAAATTGGAAAATAAATCGAGCGTTTGCTGTAGTGATGGGAAAGTTCCACTATTTCGGAACGGAGCGGAACTACTTTCATTACGGAAAGGATCGGAACCAACGCAATAGATTCGTTGAAGCTTCTTCAACAGGAATATAGAATCAATTTTTAAGCTCATCTTAACAATCAATATACTTCACATTAGTTTCATTTGAATACAATCTTCAGTGTACAGAAAAAGAATATGAGATTAGTTTACATCCAGGTACCATATAATTTATTTTGTTATTATTTTCGTTGTTTTCGTTGTTGTCTAGTTTTTCTCTATTTTATTTACTCTCCTTTTATGTTTAGATTTCTATATTTCTTTTTTTCCCTTCCTATTGTTTGTGTTTCACTGTTTGTATTTTGTGTTGCCGTATCATGGCCCTCATCTGATATGTTCATAAATAGGGATTAGGATAGGGTTTTATATTTCAAATAATCTTTGTATAACTCTGTACGCAAAAAGATTGTAGTAAATAAATAATAAATTACAATTTACAAAAAAAACCTTCTAAACTTCTGCTTTTATTTGAACCAAGGTTACTATCGTTACTTTTATGGAACGGAATGAACCTAATAGGTTCAAAACCATATTACCATCACTAGTTTTCAGCGAACCACAGAAGGATTCTCATTTTTTGCAGTACTAAAGGGTGCTCGATACCTACCTACTACACCCTATTGCAACTTCTAATCGAAAGTGCTCTTATGAACACATGTTTTTGAACACGCACGAGCTCTCCAGGAACTGTTAATTAAACAATGCATAATAACAACGTTCATTTCCGCTTGCAGATCAACTACACCACAATAAATCTAAAATTCCCTTCTTCCAAACCTGCGACCGCGGAAGGGGATTTACCGTGTAACTGCCAACTAAATTTTAGAGGAAGCTTTTCCTGTACCACCTCACTTCCGCCACCCGCCCCCGCACCACCGGGAAAGAGATAATTCACATTTGCATTCGAGTGTTGCCTGTTGCACATATAGATACACAACCATGCGGCAAGTGGTAAGTTTTGCTCTCCTCCACCCGCCCATTTACATACACTGGAATTAGTTTTGGGAATTACTTTTCTGTCGCGACTGCAGAGCGGGTTTGGGTTTGGAGGTGGGTTCGGAATCAAAATCCCCACGGGAGTAACAGAGGCAATAGGTGGCAAACAGCAGCATGTACGGTGTTCGGATGGGCCAGAAGCATCGTCGTGCGGTTGTGGTGATTAAAATTTCACAAATAACAAACAAAATTACATTCCACTACCCACCGGGCGCACTTCACCGACGAGGCTTTGATGGGCTGTCAGGTCAACCGACGTATCCCGACGCCCGGGGTGGGTTTATAAGCCATGTTTAAGCTTTCTACCATGCCTAAGCCGGACGGTGGACTGGATTAGGTGTAGAGATAGGTAATGGGAAGTGGCTTTGGAAGTGAAGGATAATACTGATGCAGCTGCTGATGCAACAGCTTCTTCGGCAACTCATTACCGGTGTGGTGAAGAGTACACCACAGAATGCATTTTAGCGCAGGTGAATGTTAGCTCTTCATTCAATAACATTTTATGGAGCGCATTTGACTAGCTTTTAAGGCAACAGCATAAAACTTGCATTGACCAAACGAGAGCTCTTCATCCTCCTCATGTAAAATGGGGGCAATTGTGTTTATTGATTTATTCTCCTAAAACAGAGGTCGGTAAATCACGACTTACATATACCAGTTACATATAAAAAAATAATTTCCTCAGTCAATCAATTTGGCTCTTTGTGAGGAATTCTTGATGTAGTTTTTCAGAGTTTGGCTCTTCATGTCGCTAAATTTGCCGATAACCGTCCTAATCAATCGGGTATCTCAAAACGATGTACTGCATTTAGAAGTACAATAATCACAATCATCGTTCAATAGAAACAGTAACAAAAAATGAGGTACATTTAAGTGCGAGCATTCCCCAACAAAGAACGATTGCGTCACTGTCACAACATAATTATGCCGCTGCGGACGGAACTGCAACTGCAGATTAAAAAACCATGAACCAGCCCATAATACTTACGCTAATCGATCTCATTAATGTTACCCATAGCAACCGCTCGTGTAGGCATTCCCAGCAATCGGAAACACAAAACACTGCCACCCACACGCTGGTATATGAGCATGATGAATTAACCTACTTTAAGCGTTGCACCCGATGTTGTTACTGCGCTGGGTCGGTACACACTCTCAGGCAAGCGCGGCTGTTTAAAATATCAACACTACCATTCCCACTCGCCTTCCGCCAGATGATTACCTCGGACGCATCGAAACCGAACTATCAAAGATCTTGCAGCACTCCATAATTGGCCCTTGTTATTTAAGTAACTACTAAAGTCCCTTCCCATTGCTGCATGCAGATCTACTTGAGAACAACTTCTTCTTGGGCCGTTGCGCTCGCGTTTCGACATTTTCCCGAAACATTCGCCGGGGCAGCGCAGCAGCCGGCTCTGCATTCTCAATTAAATTAATGTCTTCAAATGGCATCGGAGCGGAAAATCAGATTACATTTCTGACAGCGCCCGATGCCGCTGCGTCGCGGGAAACAAACCAGACAAATCCTGTGCGGGCTCTGACTCTCTCACACCGCTTCCTCATGCACCCGATTGCATTTGAAAAGGCCAGCAGATCATATTGAAGATGCATCCCTGCCCGTGTTTGATGACCGCGGAGAGTGAGCGAAGGTTTGCCCTGCAACGGCCACAGATTGTTGGCAATTTTCGATGCCAATTTATAAATTCAAACAGGGCTTTTGAAACGTTCGGAAGGGACAAGCGGGTGCTCTGTTAGTCGTGGTTCAAGCCCAGTCTTGCAATTCAAGTTGTCCCTCTGAACGGTGGGTAATTAATAAGCGGCAGTATGTACACCAGCAGCCACAGTTAGAAAGAGTTGTGACGTTTGTCATCTGTCCTTCCTGGCCCTGTTGCCTTCTATTCTGGTCATCAACAACACGCTGTCATTATTCATCGTTAGTCGGGACAAAATGGACCATCGGGGTAATATGGGCCCCTAGGGTTTAGCCATACTTACACGGGTTTAGGTTCCCTTTGCTTGATGATCTTTTAAAGAATGCGAATAAAATTAAATCAAATTTTATTTACAATTCGTGTCGAAAATTTAAGACATCCACAAATTTGTTACATTTGAATTTCTCCAAAAATTCCGACATCGCAAAAATTGTATTAGATTTCAGGATCGGCATTAAGTTTATAAAAAAAATCTCCTTCTCATTATTACGATAATTTTGTTCATAAGGCCCTTTTCAAGCTGAAGTCAAATTGGAGCACTGTTTATTAAAAATTACACCCTCGGGGGCAATATGGGCCAGCAGTGTGATGTATATGATCAGCCTAAATTATTTTCCTAACCTCTAATATCGACTGTCAATTATAAAACAAACAGCTCAGCTCTAACAAGTCCATTTTTTGTTATTTTTTTTACATCTTAAGTTTTAAGACAAAGAACTTAGCAAAACCAATACTTTTCGTGTGTTACTGAAACTCAACTTATGTCATTGACGGGCCAAATTCCATGATTTTGGATGGTGGCTCATTTTGCCTTATACAGATGATAAAATTGTGTTAAACAAATTCTAAACTCTGTGCTACTTCTGTGCTAACTGAAAATTGTGCTACTTGTCAAAACTTTTCAAACATTTTTAATTAAGTATTTACTATATTTGCCGAATTATTTTCATGGCTTTTACTTGCTTTCTGCGTCGTTTTCCTTACGGTGCCCATGCAGCCCCGATTACCCCTAACCATGATGCGCGCGTTCACGGGGGCAACAAGAAAATGACACAGGGGGCGCTCGTTCGTCACCCGGCATGGTTTGTTGGGAAGGGCGGAAAATCACTTCCAAAACATCAAACACTGGCGCGCGCGCGAAGGGACATTCGTTTCGTGCGCCAGCCCGAGTACGTAAATCGCTTCCAATCTATCAATTAAGATAAATTATCCGTCCGATTTAAAGTCATATTCCAGTGCTGTCGAGCGTTGGAGAGATGGTTTCCCATGTGGCACGTGTACTTTTGACTTTAAAATTGAAATACACAGGCTCTGTAGGAATAAAAAGAGAGAGACCATGCAGTTGGTTTGCCGTTGGAAGGACAGACACAATGGGACGGACATGGGCCGTCATGCCGACAACGTAATAAAACTGTCGCTTCATTAGTGTTAAACGATGCAGCAGCGGTGTGTTGTTTTCCAATAAGGGCTTACGGGATTTACGATTTAAATTTTTAATTTAGCTCAATTGACCAAAAAACCTTTTGCTGCTGCTGCTGGTGTGACTAATTTTCAGCACCATTCCGTGCCCACAGCGAAGCACACGCTGGCGTCTCGTGTGATACAACAAATCGTCACTGACAGGGACAGTTGTCGATCGGAGTTGCAGCACCAACCAACGCACTACTGTGGCCGAGTGTGATTGACAGTCTACACTAATAGGAAATTTCGTAAAAGCGCAACGCAACGAATTGTCATGTCTTCCCGAGCTCCACTCCTTCGCGGTGCGTGGTTGCATACGATACGATCTACGCCGTGTGTCGTGATTACAAATTCATGTCGCACGAAACTGGACCATCGGCATCGGCAAGACCCACCACCAACCCCGTTAGATAGGTGCCCGGCCGAACAGTCAAACTGGCGAGAATGGTTTTGGGGTTGATTTGTGCCCCAGCGAGATCGCAGCGCGTTGAAATGATTGTCGTCCACAAGCACGCATACACCTCCCCAGGAGAGAAGTCTCCAGCGAATGGTTCCGAACCATTTCACTTTCGATTCGGTTGTTTCGATAATTGGAGTTTCGCTCCAGGCAGTCCGGAAAACATCAAACGGCGTCCTCTTCTCTTTCCGAAACAGTACCGCTTCTTCGTTTACGCACTTTGCGAACAAAATATTGATAGCAAATCACAAAAATCCGATACACCAAGATAGGGGCAAGCAGTGAAACGCCGCGTATACACGTTGCTTCCCTTATCGGACACTCACACACAAGAGCGCAATTTCGTTGAAATTGATTTTTATTTACTTTCCATAGGGCATAACAAATGATGATGCTTTAATGAATTCTTATACTTCACCTACGTCCCACACCCGAGGTTCTTTAGTGGAGTGGTCCCGCCGGCAGAACAGTGGCGCCACCGCGGGTGATTCTTTCCCTGTTTTCCTCTCAGGAAAAGGACATCCTTTGGCAGTTTTTTTCCCCCCGAGCGGGAAAACGGATGCTTCCGGCATAGTATTTGCTTCACACTCTCGAGCCGGAGGGGAGATGAGAATAGATTCCGCTGCACAATCGGTGTGCGAGTATGTGTAGCACAATGTGTCGCCTTCCACCAGACACACGCGTGCAGAGGGAGCGTGGTTTGTCTGGCCCACCGAAGCGGGCGGGTGGTGCACGTCACGGTTGACCCGGAAGTGAAGTGAAAGAAGCACAATTTTCTCTCCCATCCAGAACGCGGAAGGGATCCTTTTCTTTTCCCGTGGTTTGCCCTTTGAGGATGTAAAAGTCATGCATAAACCATGGCCGGGGCGTCCGCTGGTGCTATGAAATGTAATGATTTGGGTGGGTTCGGAAACACGCGCGATGTGTGCAGAATAGGCACATCCACACAGAGACACACACACACACACGATGTGGTAGGAAAAACTAACTGCGGGGGAAAAACGATTTCTGCGGTCATTTCGCACTAACCACAAAACTTAGTTTAGCCTTCTACAATTCATTCGTGCTGGTTTCGCCTTTGGTAGGGAACGAAGCTGAAGAAAGTGCTGGATTTGTGCTGCCGTAAGCACTGATTAGGATCGAATTCCTAGCCACAAGCAAAGGAAACTGCCAGCCTGTCCAAAAGGGCACGCCCTGACGGTCAGCAATGGCATTATGAATTATGGTTTGTCGGGTGGGAACATGGGAAGGCTCTCTTTCACTCTGCCTTTTTTGCAAACTAACTTCACTGGGCAAAGAGTAGCACCAGTTTCCTAAATGGTCGGTTAATGCACTTTAGTAAAATTGTTATTGCTAGATAGTAAATTGTTTGCTGTAGAATGTTTTGTAACAAAATACTTCAAATGTTGTGTTTAAGCACAGCCCTGCACCTTGAACGTGTTTAACGAAGCTTCTTTCGTATATAAAATAAACGGGCAATTCGCAGGATTATAAATTGGTGTCGTGACCAGGATAAAGGCGGATTTTAAGTGCTAAAATTTTACGGATTCTCACAATCATAGTAAATTTCGCCAATGTAACAATGCTCCCCAAACACCGCAAATGAGAACTTATTTTCAATTATACGAGCTTCTCTTGTGACCCTGTACTGTAGCGAAGCACTGCTGGTAATTTATTAAAAAGACAGATGAAGATTACACCACCAAACGGCGTGAAAGCAAACGAGTCCATGATGTAGTATATAATATTGAATATATATGTTGTAATATCTCTTTAACCGACGCCTTCAAACGAACACACACGTCTCCCAGCTTGTTCTTCATTTACAATTCTAACTCAAATTAAATCGCAAACTCCATTCATGGTTACATCCACCTGAAGTTAGAACCAATCAACTACCTTTTTTCCCTCCATTCTTTTTTACTCCTCCATTGCGATCACCTTCTTCACGGCATACCGACACACTGCACCGATACGAAGAGTATGTGAAGCAAGTTACCACCAGCACCGACGAGGCCGGGCGACGCAATCGTGCAGGAATTTGCAATCAATTTCTCATTTTCCTTCCATTCAGGCAGGGTAAACAAATGCGAACCAACCGAACCGTCATAACGAAAGCGACAGCGACGAAATAACAACCGCTACTGTCTGCTTTCCGGAAGGAAGGAACAACTTTTCCGCGTGTCGTTGTTTTTCTTTTCGGGCAAGTTTTCCGCCTCGTTCTGGCGTGTGTTCATTCACCACCAGACGAGTTTGCCTTTATTGCAACAAAATTCCCAAGTTTGTCCGGCACTAGTGTGGGGAAAAATCGTCCCGCTAGAAATTGTAGAGTGCGAGGAAAACTTTTACCCCTCGCCATTGCATGGGCTGAGAAATTCGTCGCTTGGCACACGGGTGGCTGTGTTTTCCTCCCAGTCAGCTACCCCGATGTTTACCGACACATTTAGAAGACGTTCGTAGCCTGATGCGGGACGGCACCCGTTGGATGTCTTTCGCTGCCGGGAATGGTGCACTGCTAGCTAAAGTGAGCGGTCCTTGCTGTCAACTTTGGGCTCGAAGGAGTTGATCGGGAACGGCTTCTTCTGTTGAGATGTGTGTGTGTTACTACACGTTGTTGAGCAAGTTAGTCCATATTTTAGCTGTTCCCTGTTTCGCAGGAAGTCTATTCAAACAGCATGTGTGCACACCTTTATTGCTTCTAGCAATAGTGAAGAAAAACCATAATACATTTCTTTCGGAAGATACTAATTAACAATCAGATAACGAAGCAGCACACTGCCCACCCCAAAGGTACCATATAAAACGCCCTGTCTCTACGTGATTCTTTACTAGTTGTCTGTTACGAAATTAAACCCCAGCGTGTTGTAGGTTTTTGCGACTTATCGACAACATCTCCCGTTTGTTTGATGTTTCGCCTAGAGCCCACCCGAAGGATCTGCTAATGGAGAGATACATTTTTGTTATGGTGCCAATCCATCCCCTTTTACTGGACGTCCACTAATAAAAGTTAGCTGCTTCTATGTTTGTACACAATAAAACACAAACAAACACCGTAACACACCGGAAAAGTACAGAAGCTGGAATCCTTTTTTCTCCCCGTTCAGCAGTAACAAACCAACAAACTTGGCACGTGTCGAAGTCATTCGACTAAGCACGGTGTGTGCGGTACGCGCCTCCATTTACAAGGGCGATGTGGTCTTAGGCAGCTAGACGGCTTTTAGGCACTTCCGAGAAAAGGAAAACTGTCCAAAAAGCCAAACATCAAACATTGTCTGGATGCACAGGGTGTCCTATCTCTGCTCTGTCTCATACAACTCCGATCCCCCCTGAAACTGCATTATCCTGGCAAATAGAAAGAGAGAGTGGGAGCGAGAATGGGAGAATGGTCATCTATTCACTTTGTGGTGGCCGGAGATCTACATCGTAAAGTGAAGATACTTCGCAGCAGACGAGTCGTGTAATTGAAATGGAAAATCACGATACATGAAGAATTATTGCGCACAGGGTCGTCGATGTAATGCGTAGCCGGCCGATTTGGGGACGCCACCACCGACGCCAAACGCTGCTGAGAAGTCGGTCTGCAAAGAAGCAGGCTTACGGGGTCCAGATTGTTTTTCCTGTAGCATCATATCGTTCTGCACCGGACGTTATTTGCGCTACAGAATTGTGATTCTTTTTCCGCCTTCTGCGTCTGCAAGCTCTTTTTTACGAGGCCATCACATCCACGGGAGTGGAGATGAGATGCGGAGGATTCCATTTGCTGTGACAATCCAAGTGCACAGAAGCATCTACACCACCAACTGGGTGGTCACTAAACTGTACGCTTGTCCCAGCACTGTTTGGGGAGTGGTTGGAACAAAGCGATTTCTTCCTGCTGTGGATGGTACAACACGGTGACCATTCCGGGGGCCATTTCTCTTCATTAATGGGGTGATAGAATGTGCATAAATAAGAAATATCCCGCATAAAACTGTCAACTCGCACTGGGAAATGCACCCGTTTCAATGGCGATTCCCGAAGCGTGGCGGGTGAGAGAAGTAATAAAAAAAAAGCTTGGGAATAATGGTTGGGGAATGGCGATTCCACATCGTTGGATGATTCAAAAGTCATCGAAACCACATAATCCTGGTTTTTGAAAGGAATTGATTGGATGAAATGTGAATTGGTATTTTGGTATCACATTCTCTCCAACGGGTCTTGAATAACGAGTCGGTATTTCTGAAGTTAATGATGGCGTTATTAAAGCATCTTAACCTTCCTAAAGCGGCACAATCAATCGATGCGTTTGATTAATTCTCAGCTCTTCTGTAAAGCGTTCAACTCTTCAAGCTTTGTAACAGGAGCTTTATTGCACCCGCAAAGTAACACTTCAAAGTGAATAGCCAAATGCAGCGCAATGATCTGTCCCAAGAGCTCCCAACCCAGTGGTGATTTCGAACGTAAGCGACGCTTGCACCGATCGAGTCTTCTACTGAAAAGTCATCCGAATGATTCAAGTACCCACATAAATGCCTCTTGATACGCCCGTACTACTTGCAGAAGAAGGGCATAGTAAACGACCCACCGGTGACTGCTGCTTTCTTCGACAGCCAAACGACCATTAACCCTTGCCGAACCGTACCGAGATTGTCACTGAGTCGGCAGTTTTGAGAATTTGGTACGGAAATCGAAACACTTAAGTTGAAGCAGAAAACTTGCAGCACAACTCCTCCGAACGCTCCCCGGATCCCCGGGAGACATCGGCAGGAGCGGCTGGTTCGCTTAGACTGCAAGTGCAAACTAGACTGTCACTTCAAATATTGTCCAGACGGCTAGTGGTTGGTATTAGTCGGAGTCGAGTGGTTCTTTCATAGCTTTGGTTCTGATCAGTTTTAAAAACCCCCACCCATTTCCATCGCTTTTCTATCATTCCATCGATCCATTTCGGTCTACGGTAGATGGTTACCGTGACAGAAGAGTTACTCAGACCATTTTTTCTTCTTCGCTTTCCTCATTGTTGTCCTGCACGTCCTGTTTGTTTTTAAGAGCTCGTTCTGCTCCAATAACGCTGGAATAGCCATTGCGAGCTATTTTCTTTGCTTTGTTTTCGTTTTGGGGCGAACTTCCCTTCAACCGTAAGACATCCTTCATGGAGACGGTTGGCGTTGCATTAAAGCCATTTCGCAAATGTTTGTTCCATAAACAGAGCCGCAACCGAACACGACTGCTCCAAAGAGCTGCAGAAAACTGTTGATGACGAGCAGAAATGAAAACCCCCAAATTAGAAGGGATATAGGAAAGGCAGGTCCTTTCAGTAGGATGACCATAATAAAGTTTCTGTTCAATTTCCTCAATCATTCCTTTTCGTTCCGAAATCATCGCCTGTATGTTTTAGCACCCCTTCTTCAGCCCCTGTTATCCGGGACGCTACCACAGTTCCGAGAGATTGCTCAACTTTGTTCGTCTTCGTCCTTTCTGTGGATACTTCCTGTTTAGCTGTGCTCCAAATTTTTATTCCAACTGTCGTTTGTTTCAATGCTCGCGCAAAGCACGGTGAAATAGAGAACAAAAAACTAGGAAAGAAAAGCAACAGACGAAAAAGCTGTCCGTCGGAACAGGAGCTGAAAAACTTGTGTCCAAACTTAACTCCGCACACCACGGGACGCTCCACCGTGCCGTCGCAGTTTGCGGGAGAAAAATACTTCCGTGATGCTTTTCCCGTTCAGTGTGCGAGATTTTTTGTTCCCTCTGTTGCTCCGATTTGCGCTAACAAGAATGGCGAAAAAGTTTCACCTCCGTCCATTCATCGCTCCCGGAAGCTGACCTCACCAAGCCGCCCCAACAGACATCCTATTCCGTTTACCGAAAAGATGCAAGACAGAAAGAACTTAAATCGTTCACCAGCTTTTAGCAAACACTAAAAACACACCGGGGTTGGAATTATTAATTGAAGAGCAAACTACAAAATTATCAGCTAAATAATGGCTCTTCAAAATTGGTCGCTTCGAGCTGGTTGGTTTGCGCGGGATTGCTTGCACGTAGCGAGTTGATTTATGTTTTACGACCCGTAAAAAAGAGGCGGACAATCAAGGGGCCGAAGCACACAGCTGATTGAATTGGAGGTGCTTCACACTGGACTGCATCGACGCTGCAGTGATTCGAGCAGGATCGGCTAATTGCAAATTAGCACGAAGCATTCGCTCGGCGGGAGACCCGTTAAAAAGTGGAAAATAGTCCAAATCAAATTTGAGAGCGCAAAATCCAATCCAGCCCATCTCGACCCATTCATAGCGATCCAACCTCTAGTGTTGGTCGAACACTGTTAAGGGCTAGCTTTTTTTTTCTGCTTTGTTGCTTTTTTGGCGAAGCGATCCGATTAAACTGGCGACAAGAGGGATGATGAAATTTATAAAAAAATAAAGTCAATCAAACCCGCCAGACTCAGAGGGAAGCGTGGTTTAGCGAGGGAAATGAAAATGCTGTTGGATGGGGTTTTCGTTGACGTGTCCGGTAAATAGTTTGCAATTACCAAGATTAACGAACCTGTCAATCAGCGAGCCACAGCGCCACTGACACACTGATGAAAAGGAGTTTGGTTAAAAAAAAGGCTAACGAAAAGCGTCCAGCAAATTCAAATACACTGTTGGGAGCGCGAACGGGTGATTGGATAAGTGAGAATGAGCGAGCGAGAACCACATCAATCTAGATATTGAAATGTAAATTAACCAGGGCAGAAAGGAGATGGAACATTCTGGAACGGAAAAGTAGGTAACTTGGTGAAACAGATTTTTTTTTCTGTTGCCTGTTTCCTTATTTCTGTTTCCTTTCGAGAGATAAGCATTCCAAATTAGAGCACGCTAGGCAAATCTTGATCTCACACACGCGCCCAACCGTTCATGGAAGATTGATAATATTGCATAATTGGTTTCAGCGCGTTTTTACAGGGTTTCTCATGCTTTCTTGAGCATGACACAGCTTCGATAAATCTGAATCATTGAATGTTTTCCTTATATTTAAATTCATCTGAAAGTAGTTTTCGCTGTACCCATTTATCTGTTTACATTTACTCAATGATTTTGGTTTTTAAGACAGCTTGAAAATACATTTCTACCATTGCATAATCCATCATTAGGTGTGACTAGCCTGTTTATAATAAGTACCCATTGTCATAGAAAGCCCCAGATTCTTATTCTCTTCAATAAGGCACGAGCAACTCTTGATCGAATATATCGGTTTTAATTAACAGCAGAAAACATTATCTAATTTTTATTGTCTATGTGTTGTATGATAATTTCCTTGTTATATTGAATATTTATCAATAATCGGTATGAGCCACTAAAATTTTGACGACAAGACAATTTTCAACTAAACAAGCTAGCTAATTTCAAATAAACTGATAATTAAATCAACAATAAACTCGATTTAAAACAAAGATAAAACTGTAGAAAAAGCCTTGAGTAACCCTTACACCGTATGATTTATTGGAGCTTCAACGTAACGATTGTAAAGTCTTCGTGTTCGGCGAGCGATCGATTGATCCAAACTTTGTTCATTAAATTAGCGAAACCGGCTGCAATTTGGATCACGATTTTGCCATAAACTGGACCGAACTGTAGACCACGGCCCAAAGATAGCTCCAGAAGACGAAAAAAAAACTGTTTCAGGCCACCCGCTTATGCTAATGCGCGCATGTGCCTGTGTGTGTTTGTGTGTTTACGGCACGAGATACATCCCCGGCGAGTCCCGGCACGCGTGCTAATCACGTTCACGCTGTGATATTGGAATTCGAGATCACGAAAACGCCAACGAAACAGTCGGGGCGAAGGTCTATCACGAATTAATAAGACGGAGGATGTGCACCGGGTGTGTGTTCATGTTGGAATTAAATCCGAGATATAAACACCGATGGCTTCGCAAGTCCACAGTTTATGTTACGTGGGTGGAAGCATATTTTTCTACAAATTTTTTACCCACCGACGCTCCTAAATAGCGAACGCAAATAATTGTTGACACTGTGCTGTCAGCGGTGCGATGAATGATTGCGATTACTGCGGGGAGATAATCGATCATGGGAAAAGCGGGCGCGAGGCAACATCCCGTTTGCTTGGGGCTTATCCGAGGGAAAGAACACCACAAAAGGCAAACAGAAAATAATGAGCCACTTTAGAAAACTTTGATTTATTGTGCAACCGCTCACAAAACAGACGGATACAGACCTGCAACCACAGAAGAATAAGGTTAACGAACGCGCGAACAAATGTTGCTCCAGAAACGGCCGATTTCGTCGATAGCACACGCTAAACGGCAAACCCACTTCCGGTTTGCGGATGGTGGCGCCATGCCAGCACGAGATGGTGGGCAAGAAAATTATCAAATGATTATTACTTCGGTCACTCCTTGGGTTTTGTGTTGCCCCCTCCCCCCTCCCGGGTCGAAAACATGCGCACCAGAAGTTAAACCGATTGCTTTAATTAATCATTCTGTTTGTTTTAATTTTATTGCTGCCTGTCAGGCACAACTTTACTGTGGTAGGAAGGGAGAGAGCATGAGATTTCCCGTGAGACTGGTACCAGCACCAGTGTGAATCTATCAACGTTCCGTCCACACCTTCGCGGTACATACAAAACAAACCGGCAAGGTTTGGTGTTCACCGAGGTCAGCCAATTTTCTGGTTCACTGTTTTCCTTTCTGTCCGCTTTTCCTCCTAGCAAGCAATGGTAAAAACTATGAAACAAAGAGCGGAACGAACCATCCTATTTTGGGCAGTTGCAGTTGCTCGGGAACACATATCCGTCCCGTTGGTGCTTCCCCTAAACAGGCTTAACCAGCAGTGCCCGGGAAGACAAGCGGGCAGACTGGGAGGAAATGCAAACAAAACTCTTCAATGTGAGGATTTGCTCACATTCCTTCCGAAGCCGTACCATATTCACCAAACTGCTGCAAACAGACACACACACATACAGGACCGGCCCTCGAGCTAAACAGGTGCAGCTGAACGTTTTCGTTTATTAAAAATTAATCCTTCTCTGCAGGGTTTTCCTGCCACACAGTCACACATCACACACATACACTGCCGCGCTATCCATTTGATTCGGATAGTGAGGTGAGTGGGAAAAGCTTTTAATTTTGCACATACACAACCCATCAAAGCGCCTGGTGCGGGTGAGCGGAGGGAGAGAAAGAACGGCAAATGGTGGAACCGGCCAGTGGAATGATCAGACGGTTAAATCGTGGATGCATTTAAAGGGTGACCACTGTAGGGCGGTCACAGCACCAGTTTCGTGTCGGACACGCTGCAACATGGCTGCAACGGATGAGTGGGTGAGAAATAAAAATTGACGGTTGGGAGAAGGGGGAAAGAAGCAATGGGCGTACTTGAGTCGGTTGTGCAACAGCTGTAAAACGCGACAGGCTGCTTGCGATTGTCGCCCGAATGTGAGAAGGAAGTAGCGCGTTGTAACACGAAAGCGTGGGAACAGCAGAATCGAACCCGATTCCATGTAGAAGAAATAGGAATGGGGTGTAAAGATCGATCAATATTTTGTGTCAAATCAACCGATGTAGCTTTACTAAAATAGTTTTTGTTAGAAAATTTATTGTTTCAATAAATAAATTAAAAATGAAAGTGGAAATCAATGATTCAAAGTGAGTACTAATGAAACCCGTTCTCGACACTCACTCGTTCAACAAAAATCTCGCTACGCTGGTTCAATTAAAAGGGTTATTTATAGGCATTTCAGTTTACTCGTTAAAAGAGATAATAGATATGAGAAGGTTCTATGAATATAATTATCCGCGTAAGTCGAAATTCACCAATTCCAGCAAAAAACTGACTGAATCTGATGAATGTTGAATGTAAAAAAAATGTTTAACATCGGTCATTGTTTGTTTGATTAAGGTTGTAGAGAAAATTTGTTTAATTTTCTTTTTTAATGTTCAGGTTTTATAAAAAATGTCGATAATTTTTCATTAGCCAATCAGTAAAATTTCAGTAAGTAAAAAAAACTACCAAAAATCGCACATTTCGGAGTAATTGCGCTTTATTAAAAACGCATGGAATAGCCTAAACCATTTATTGAACAACAGATACATTCTCCTAAACATCCCGCATAGAGAGTTAAAAAAAAGTCTTCTACATTTCTCTTTATCGCCGTGACAAGCCTTGGGGCCTGTCACCATCCTCAGTGGAATCTAATCTGAATCTAATTTACAAAACAATAAAATAAACAGCACAAAGTTGTGACCAATTTTGCCGCATACCAAAAAATAAACAGAACTGTCATAGCCTTTTTCCTGCCCCGTAGCAAACACATTACGCATCCAAATTCAACCGGCTTAGGCCACGCTTTTTCGAGAGCGTAATTAAAATACAAATTAAAAACTTTTACCATGCGAAGCTGATACGATTCCGGAACAGTAAACGAAAAAAAAAACGTTAAACATTGTGAGCTCCGCCTGCTGCACTGCTCAAACTTTTCCATGCAACAAAGCCTCGTGCGTCACAGGCAGAAGATGTGTCTGCTTTAGAGCACTGTGGCGCTTGTACAACATTCTATCGAGTACCGGTACCACGTTTCCAGCATAATGCTGCTGACGACACACACACACACGCAAACCTCGTACCGAGAATCGGCAAATTCGAAAACCGAAACATTTGCTTCTTAATTACGCCTCCAAACTTTTCCTCCCCGACTTCCCGACAGGGCTAACCATCGTACGTTATAAGCATTTCAACACAAAACCACCTCAAAGGCGAACACAAACAGTGGCCCGACAGCGGCCTGAAAAATCGGTTTAGCTCAAACCCTCCCAAACCCGCACAGTGCAGCGGCATGGATACGTTACAGACGGTGCAAGGGCCAGAGTGTGTTGCATTCTTACATCGTGCACATACACCCAGTCGGACAGGATGAAAAGCGGGAATCGTTTCGACCCGTGGCTTCCTGTTTCTTCGGTTTTCCGGTGGGAGGGGGGGAGGGATGGAAATATGCTGGGTGCATGGTGCAATCGGGCTTCTTGTGTCTGCTTTTCTCCCCCCTTTAACCCGGGAGGCGCTGTGTACGAAGCGAATTGCTCATATTTCTCCGCGACACCACGCACCAGTTATGTTTTGTTTTCACTCCAAAAATAGCATCATCCAGCTGGAGCCCGCCAACGACGGTTGCGGACGGAGCATATGGATGCAAGGCTCGTCTCACCGTGTATGCGGTACGCACGGATGACGATTAGCCGCACAGTAAACGGAAAGAGAAACAGAGTCGCTACTGGGAATATGGTTTAAAATTGTAAACTTTCTTTTGAGTTTTGAGGAACGACGCCGCGGGATCCGGCATGTCAACGGGATCATTTCTTTTGAAAGCGCATTCGTTCGCTGCAGAAAGGGGTTCATCAATTGCCATCGCCCCCTGGTTCTCTCTCCGTGACGATTGACATTCGTGTGAAATATTACAAAAATCATCTAAAAACTTAACTAAATCCTAACCATGTCTCGGGCTGTCAGTTTGAGTGTTTTCCTTTAGCCTCGAAATGTCCATCCCCCTGGTGTCAACCATCCCCGCGGAACGTAATAGACCCCGCCGAAAATGGAAAGATTTAGAAAGCACACTGCAACAGTTACCCAAGGGTGTGAAACAAAAGTTACGATACGATCAAAATCATCGTTGAGCTGTCAAAACAGGGACATGATGCGCTTTCGGTGCAAGTTATGATCTTTCCCGGCGGCAGCAAAAACGCTTCACGCGATCGTTCGCTTTCCAAATGGTCGGAATGGACGGAAATAACGGAGTTGTAACATAAAAGTCGAACCATTAACATTGACAGTCTGCTGCTCGAATGAAGCGCCATCGATAAAATATGTTGTGACACCGTGCCGGGCGTGTGTGCTTCAGGTGTTTATCGTACCGGGACGCGACGCTTAGCGGTGTGTTAGAACAAGCGTTTGTAACAGCTTTCCCGGGAAAGGTGATTAATATCTTACGACAGTTGGTTGCAATGGGCGGGAGATAATTTTTCCGAAAGTTTTACGATGCACTTCCCGGCGGGCAGTCACACAAAACGCGGAACGGAGTCGCTTGTTACGGCTTCCACCAAACGGAAGCATTTGCGTTCTCGCTGCAAGTGGTGGTGTGGTTTTGTAGCTTACCTGAAAGTAAAAGAGAGGAATAAACAATGTAAAATAAACTCCATTTCAGTACAGTCGGACAGTTTTTGGGAGGTGGTTGTAAAGGCAAACACAAGCCCGCCCCGGCAAAGGTGCATTTATGGATGTATCTCTGCATTTCGTTTGATGTAGAAGCATGCTCGGTTGAAGTCAGTGAGAGGCAACATTTTAATTTTAACATTCGTTTCGTTTATGGCAACGCTACATTTTACGACCGACAGACAGGAAGCACCAAACATGCACCAGAAACATTGCTGAAGTAGTTACGAAATCTTTTAATTGAATATTTGCAAATTGTTGAACATCCTGAAGGTATGTGATAAAATAACCATGTTTTTTATGTTTTATACCAGTTTGTAGATTAAAAAGCTAAAAAATAAAACTGTTAAAAAGAAAACTTAAAAATGTAAAAAAAACTTAAAAAAAACTTAAGTTTAGCTATCCCATTGTACTTCATACGCAAAATATTTGGTTTTGCACAGCTATTTTTTATTGAACTAAACTGTTTAATGTTTCTAAAAGAACTGGATAATTTAACAGAGTTTATTGCGTCAATGACAATGATAGAAAATTCGTAATGTTTGAGGAACGTTTTGAACTGTTTGAAGTTCAAGGCAAATGATACCACGGAAGTAAGTATACAGTTTTATCGATTATCGCTGAAATTAGGAAAAAAATAATATGTGGCAAATCTTGCATAAAAACTGAATTTCATCAAAGCATATAAGCATGACACTGATCGACGTGTTTGAAAAACAGTTCGAATAACCGCTTCGTGCAACAACACTATTAAACTATACGTAAAACTAATGAACGAATGGCACGATACAAATCAATAAATTGGCTAAATTACAAAAAAATCTTTTTTGAGTGCAAACTAAATCAATATTAAAACAATTGAATGAAACGTAACACCATACTGTGCCGGCACTTTACAAAAAAAAAAACCGAACTGCACATTTCGGTCCATTTTACCTCAATTCATCGCTACCGGAAGAGGAAACCGTAACGAGCCAAAGCATCCTGCCCCGGCCGCTCACCCCCCTCCCCCCGACAGTCGTTAAGCACTGTTCCAACATTAAACATCAAACGGTAGAGCCAGTGGCTGCAGAAATCCAATTTTGATAGCATCCTAGTGTTTACTCAATAGCTACAACCTTCTCCACCTTCTGCATCAAACGCGAACGATCACGATGTTGGCCCCAATTCGCTCTAGCACCCAGCAGCACCCGAACCAACAAACGCGATGCGAAAGGAAGGGACGTGTGGGGTGGAAAATAAATACATTTCAAGCGCTGCTATGTCGATGTTTTGATTTTGAATGCCGCCGATCAATGCACACCACCCAGCAGCAGGCGCAGCCGACTTGAAGGAGCCCATGAGCGGAGCGCTTAGAGCCAGAGCAAGCCAAATCCACCTGTCGGAGCCATATGGCGAGCCGCTCTTGGGGCAGCACACACTTTTGGAGTCGTTTGATCTAGATCTACAATAACTTGATACAGCGAGAGCGAGGGAGAGAAACTATAGTGTACGATTAACATGACACAGGCATCGGAAAAGCTTCCCTTTCAAGCGATTCTAGACTGCTGCGGATTGGAACGGCCAGAGCTGGTACCATTTACCGTCCAGAGTCGTAAACCAGCGACGCAAAGATGTTCCCCCCGGCGGCAGATAGCAACGGAGTAATCGACAGTCAAATTACTCTTTGAACATTTTGTTTGCAATAATTTCTGCGAACCGCACACCATGACGGTCACGCGGGCACACCACAAAACTGGATATTGAGGATTATTGGCATTTGGTCGATGCCAAATTTTGTATTCCGGTGGCATAAACCAAGCCCACGCTGCAATCGATGACAGCTTTATTGCCCGAAGCATTCGTCATACCGGCGGAAGGGTCTGGTGAAACCGGTGAAGGGTTGCACAGAGTGCAATAACATTTTCACCAGCTGCAACGGTCAGGCGACCACACACCAGGAGCGCCCGTCAGCTTGCGGACACATAAATCTTCCCTTCGCTCTGCTTTCCCGCGAGCCCCGGCGTACGTGCTCAGGTAGATGGATATGGAGTTAATTAAATTATTAATCGAGTCTCAATATAGCTAGTATCATGTGCACTGTTTACCCTATGGGTTCGTGTTGACCAAAGGATAATAACAATTCAATTTAAACGAGCTTCCTTTAGGAAGAGGACGAACAGTTACATACATTCGACGTACAGAACACGGTCTGGTGGAAATTTTGCGCTCGAAAAACGTTTGTTTTCTGGCTTGGCTTTACAGTTTTAGGCATCTATCACAATATAAAAGGCCGTTTTCGTTATTGCTACAACGCGAAACATTACTGCCCATGACAAATCGTTACTGAAATATGTAGACATACTTGTGCGGACGCACTCACAGCAACATACATCATTCTCTCTATGGATGGAATTTGCACAACACAGACGACTTTCTTCATCGACGTTGTTTGGCAAATCCAATTTCACACTTTTCTACACAATAAATGTATTTTATCTTCCGCATCTACATTTATCGCCTCACACGCCCCAACTGCTGGCCCCGGCCGTACTGCGCCAACCCACACTTTAGACTCCACAAGGGCTCCAGAGGAAGAGAGAGAGAGAGAAGAACAGAAAGAGAAGGAACGCCTGCAACCAGCAATCCTAGCAATAATTTATTCAGGCATCACTAAGCACCCAATACAGCACCCGGAGCGCCATATGCATGGTCTAGTGAACGGCACACGGACCGAAGACAAGCGTCGAAGAATATAGTATAAATCAAAAAATTAAACAACCAGAAGTAATACTGCCCCGGCCGGTCGGAGACAACGGCCTGAACCGAAGACGGAACGGTCCAATGCTTCCTTGGTGCTCTACCGCTCGCTGGAGCGTATTTCTTCCACCCGCAGGGCATATAGGTACGTTCCCTACAGATCAATCCCAGATAGCCTTCAGAACAGACGACAAGGTCCGGGTTTTTAGTCGATGCGTATTCACACGTTCACGTCCGATCTCAAGCAAAGCGGGCGAAAGGGCAAAAACATAAAAATAAAAGCACACACTCTGTAAAAACCGGTAGCGCACACACACGTAATGGAGCAAGCTTGTGCCGGGTTTGCAAGCGTTTAATGTGTTCGCACGTAGTCGACAGACATTCGTCGACGTTATGCGCTTACTTGGGGCTCGGGAGTAACATACTGTTTCGGGTAATTCGCCTCCGTCTGCGAGATAGATGTAAATGGTTTGGGCGAGGAAAGAGTGGTGGAAATCTGAGGAAAACAACTTTGTTACCTTCCTTCCGGCTGTTGCGTTGCGTCGTTTCGCTAACGAGCGTGTTGAGGCGATGCGATGCTGGGCGGAGAACCCCCGGGGGAGCGATTGGAAAGCTTTAAGAATGTCGTGTGTTTTAAATCTAAAATTCCACATACACTGGAAGATACGCATCGGATCCTTCTGTCTGCGCGCTGGACGTTGGATGTTTCTTTTCGGCTGTGGCGAGTGAAAAACACGATTGATTTATAGATTGCAGCAGTTGCTGCCATCTGCAATCTCTTCCATAAAGGCAAATGGATGCTTGGCTGCACTGTCGACTAAAGATTTCTTCTCAGGGGCTTTGGAAAACTTTTAATCATCAGATTGCATTGCAGCAGCATGCTTGCTACGATCCGTTTGTCGATTTTTTAGGTATTCGTAAGCAACAAGAAGCTTCCATTAAAAGGTTTATTGAAAACGATGAGCATTCCTAAGAGCTACAGCAGTCCACCCAGATATAAACCCTCTCCTACGTTTCGTGTTGCCATTCGCCAGCGGTGGTGCATTACAATGTGAAGAAAACGGTTTTCTGTGTCGTAGAATCGTGAACAGCAGCAGCCACCGAAGTCTTGGGGTTCAGGGCTGCAGAGATAAGATAGCGCCCAGCATGTTCGGTATGACCTCTGCCAGGGCGTCAGCATACTCATCCCACACACGAGACAAATCTACTAACAGCAAGGCAACACGACGATACCGGCACTTTGGACTCTGCCAACTTCGCCAACTTAGTTGACGGTCCGGAGAGCTAAAGCAAATGGTTCGTAAATATTAACACCCGATTATCGCACGGCCCATTGAAAGTGTGTGTGTGTGTGTGTGCGCGTAAATGTTCAATAATTCATCCAACTAATTTTGCCGTTCGCAATCGTGCCACCACTCGTGTCTTAAGATGCCGCCCAGGGTGGTCTGGTGCGTATGTTTCGCATTGACACTGCTGGTCACCATCCTCTCACGCATGAGACCCGGGCCGGCCGTCTGCAAGCAGAATTTTACACGGGTAGGAAAAGCGAGCGGTGAAGTGAACGAACGGGGGCATAATCCCTAATTAAATTTATAACCAAAGCATGACCAGCCGCGTCGTTACCACCCAAAGCGAGGCGAGAAATGAACGAAGCCGGCCGTTGGCACCTTGGTCGGTTCGAATCGGTCACGGCACAAAAACCAGGCGTCTCCACCGGGAACGGTTGAGTGACAATGTTTCCCCTGTTTTAAGCACATAGTAGTTGAAGTTTTGCCTAGCAATTACTTGCAACCATCCAGGGCAATCCTTCCTATTAATTAATGGTACGTTTTTTCATTTCGCTTGAAATGGTTTTCCCGGCGGAGTGGAAAAACGAATGCATTCCTTTTCCTTCAAAGGGCATCAGAAAACATGGAACCGTTAAAAACGTAGGGTTTCTTGCAGTTTTGCAGAACAAAGTAAAGTGCGCTTAATTATGTGCAAACAATCATTGTTTCCTCCCCAATTTTTTTTGGATTGCTTTAATTTTTAACTCTTAAAGAACGCCAACCAAATGAGGGGATAAAGCAACAGTAGTAAAAAATTAACATAGACATAAACAAACAGCCGCATCTAACCGATGTATTGGAACTTTGTGGCGGCAAGTTCCCAGGGCCCGACGGAAAAAAAACAATGAAAACTTAATTAAAGGAAACCGGAAGGGACACACCACGCTTCGATCGGAGGGTAAATTGCGAGAAGCAGATGGAAGCAAATTTTACGACATTGTTTAAAGAGTCGTGCCACGGTGGGTGTGACGGACCGCTTTACAATGCAATCAACGGAAGTAAAAGGTTTGGTTTGCTTAATCAAGCGTGCTCCTCGTTTTTGTTAACGATAACAATGTGTGCACAAGAAGGATGATGAGAAAAAGTAATTTCTTTGTAGCATATTTGGGATATTGAACAAAATTGTGGAGGACTTGTTTAGATGATTTTTAAACGCTTTCAATCGTGATAAAAAAGGGAGTAAAATCCTTCACATAATAAACGTCAAAGAACATACGCCTTTTCTTCATTTTCATGTCAGTTTAGCTGCAAAAAAAAATCTTAAAAAGCCCAATGCGAAACAAATAGCGCCAATCATTATGTATACCCTCGCAAAAAAACCCACCACTGTCAGCCGATTTGATGGACAGCGGCAACTAATTAGAAATTTTATGAATAATTAAATTGTTTGCTTTGCCGAACGTCGAATGTCTAGGATTGGGCGTTTATGCTTCTTTAGTTTTTCCACGCACGGGCTGGGCGGTGTTGTGTCGGGTCCCACCGCAGTCATTATGCACGGAAGCGACGTGCGCTCTTCAGTTTGATTGACATCGGGGGATGGGTACGAGTGAGTCCCGAGCAGACAGTGACGACGACCTCTGGATATCGTGACTCGCATCAATCGGATATTGCTGCCACGGTACGGCACACTGAAAATCAATTTTGCTTGATTTGTTGTACAGTTCAGTGCGTTTCTGTTCTGTTTTGTTGTTCCCAAGCCCAGAAGCCAACATACCGAAAAAAAAACACACACATTCAACAAAAATCCATTAGGACCTCGCTCTCTGGGTGAAGCTTAGCCAACATTTCATTGCTGTCGGGTAGGAAAAAAGAGAGCGAAATAATTTCTTAATGCACTGCCCGGGAAATCGGGCTCCTTTTTTCGTGGGAGATTATTTACGCTAGCGAAAACAAGAGCGATAAAGGTCGGCAATGGTTCCAAAATTTGCATAGAAATTGACTGCCAATATTTGAACCACCGAAGATGGATTCGGTGTAATTAAGATCAGTCGTTGGACATTAAAATTCATACCACATGGCCCTCGGCTGCATAATTATCCCGTCAGTAATCTTCCCACGCTTGCAAAAAAGCAAGCCGATGTTAGCTTTATGGATTGAGCTTGACTTTTTAACAGGAAGATTGGATATAAATTCTTACTTGTATTTGCGACGAATTTTAATACAGTGATGAAAAAAGTATAAAAGCTTATTACGATCAACCAGAACAACTGAACCTAAGGATATTTAAGGTAAAACGCGGTGGTTTTCGTTTGACCCTTTCGAAACATTTCATCAAACACTCAAAGGACGTTTCACAATGGTTCGGAAGGACACGTCAACGATGCTAGAGCATACTTCCGCCACCGATTGGTGCGAGCCAAAGGCGAGAATGCCAGCATAAAAGTAGAAAAGCACAGCAAATAAGAAAATCAGCCCTGTTCCCCCGTCCGACAAAACTTAAGTAGTGGAAAAACCCTCATCAAGATCCATCAACACAGTTCCACTCCTTTTTGGTGCGGTTTCGGTGCGGGTCGAGCCTTTTTCTCCGCCCGTTTGTTACAATGAAGGCATTAACGCTATGTTCAGTTTCTCTTTCCGGTGCCTTTTTTTTCTGTACCACCCATTACTTCCGAAACAGGACGGATCCGCTTACACGCGTTCCGTGTCACACGCCTCTCGCTTCTGGAAAAGCTTGACCAGCCCACCAGGTTTCTTGTTCACTGTTTTGTCTACCGTTTTGGTAACTCAATTTTACCTACTTTCAGTTTCCTATGGGTACTTTGGCTTGTTTTGTTGTTATTGTGTGCTTCTTCTTAAGTGAAAAAGAAAACCACAGGCAAAACGGATGCGGAAAGGGGAGAGGGTAAAAAGGTGTGCCACGATTTTCCGCCTCTTAACCATTTCGAGCGCTTGTCGTACTGCTCCCCCTGCTGCTGCTGCTTGTTCTTCAGGTTGTGCGTATCGTGCGTCGTTACATTTTCCTATCTGCAATCGGACCAGCTCGAGGAGCGGCAATAAGAAGAAAAACGGAATTCCTTCCCATCTATTTAATATTTAAAAATTACTTAACAACCATTTCTTTCACCGAGATATTCAGAAACACCTTCACGGTGACGGTCAGTGCTTTCGGTGGGCAGGACAGAGGGAAATGGGCTTTGGGGGGAAGAAAAAGCGTTCCCCGAAATATTACACATTTGACCCTGGGGGGTGCTTAACCCTTATTTGGAAAAACGTCCTTCGAAGGCAAAGAAAATAAGCCATCCCTCTGTGGACTATTTCACCAACACGCGTGTCCAATTTGCTTTCCATTTTTCCTTGGCACAATTTTGCTTGCAAGAAAATCGTCCAAAAGTTACACCATTTTCACTTAACTTCACTTTAACTGTATCTCAATTTCTCTTTCCATTCTAAGGCACAACTTCTAACAACTTCAAAATGGGAAGGATGCCTCCCCCTTGTTGCGACACGTCTCATGCTTTGACGCGAAGGATGATAATAAAAAGAAAAGCACGACAACACCGTCATCTTTGTCCAAAAAGGTACACACGCCCCACAAAGCGTGAAGAGCGATGAATCCTTGAGGAGCGACGAAAAGAAATGACAGGGGGGGGGGGGGGGGAGCAAATGCCCAATTCCATCCGTCGAGACACGATGCAAATGACATCACCGATAAAGGACAGTAAATAATGGTCCAAAATCGTCGTTTACTGTCCGTCCGTCTTCGTACCGTCGGATGATGGCACGTTCACTCCCTTTGATGCGCGTGTGCGTGATTTGCTGAGTGGGTCATTTTGCGCTCGGTGTGAGGAGAGCTGAAGAAATAACCCCCCCTGAACTGTTTCAGGTTGCCGCTGGGTTGCCCGAGGCAGAAAATGAGCACCGTATCTTTAGCCGCCACTTGACTTTTGTCGAGTGGAGTTGCTACTTTAAATCTTTGCACCGTGAAGGAGAAAAACGGTGGTAAGTAAAAGGCGAAGAATTTCTTCATTTTCCAGAGAGATTACAGTCAACTCTAGAAGTTCAAAAAAAAAAACTGGGAAAGAATAGGAAAAAGGTGTGCGCCCACTGAATGAAGGTGAGAGTAAAATGGGAAGCTAGCGCTAGGTAAGCATTTTCGAAATTATCATTCCAGAAGCGAAAGAAGCAAGCAACGAATGCAACCAGGGAAGGGTAGAACTTGGCTATATTATTATCCCTCGAGATAATTAGAGTCATATTTTACGCTCCAAATGGCCGTTGGAAAAAGTACTTTAAACTATGCACATGAAACGTGCAATAAATGATGATCCTTTAATTGCTGTTGGTGGATAAAGAGTGTGTGCAAGTACTGTTAAAATTTATGCTAAAGCTGGTTGGAAATTGAACGGAAGGAATGAAGTAATTTTTCACTTTAAAAATTGACATTAAGAGAGCTTTAAAAAAAGTCCTTAACATGACAACTTCGGTATGCAGACGAACGGTAAGTGACACGATTCGGCAACACTCTAGCCAGCGAACACCGACGGTGCTTACAGCGTTTGGTAGCTACACATAACAATATTAATAACATACCACGCACCGTAAGCACGCCGAATATCCTTCTTTTCTCGTGTTATGTTCAGTAAGCACGTGGACAAAAATGGTCCGCCCCGGTGGTCGTCCTGATTTTCCCCACCCAACCCCACAGGGTGCGGGTGAAAAGTATACGTTTCCACCTCAACAAGATTCGATAGCGTGCGCCTGCCCTTGAAAGGTTGGAAGGTTATGTTTATTTTTCACCTGTATTTTCCACACAATAAGCATACCAATCTCTTCAACATAGAGCCCTGATAGTACCTTTTTTCGAGGGTGATCTTTGAGCTTGGGCTGAGATAGGGGAAAAGCCCTAGCGACACACAAACCATAACTCCGGGCGTCCCTCTCGTCCATCTTACCTCTCTTTCTCTCGGTGTCTCTTTTTATCTCTTCTAGCCCTCCAACATGGAAGGATACAAACTCACCCAAAACCGAAAGCTTTGGTTTGGTCGGGGCGTTGTGTTCTGCATTTACGAAACGCATTAGTGTTGCCACCGTTTTTTGCTTTTTTTTTTCTTTCTTTTTTCGTGATGTAAAAATAAACGCTCACAAGCTCTGCCGCCGCTGCCAGCGCCTCCCAGACGGCACCCCACTAATCCCTTTCCTATCCTTTTTTTTCTGGGGAAGACGAGCCGTTATCCGATACACGCATACAAATCGCGGTACGAAATGGTACTTATGTTGGAAAACGTTCGCACCACCAGCGATGCCTCCGACCATGGCTGAACGAGGCAGTGCTTTTTATTTTACAGACATGTTAAAAATAAGTTAACATGGTATGGTGAGCACTCGCTCAAGGGAAAGCGTTTGCTGTCTAACGGTTGACAGGAGAAAAATTGTTTGCAGAAAGCTAAGCGCTCACGCCCGAATGCACATAGCCAGGAGCCCGTGATGTCAAGTGTGATTCTGGAGGTGTTTACAACACCGAATGTACTTCATAAAAGCTTTATGGGATTGCGCTTACACAATTGTAAGTGTTTAATGGTGGCGCCTGTGGTATACTTGGTACAATTGGTCCCCGTAGACTCATTGCAATCGAACAGATATGTTGCTCTAATATAATTAAGAATAGAACTATTGCTTCACTAAAGAAGGTATTTTTTATTTGGTACATTAAATACCAGAAAACGCAATATACACTGAAACTATGAACTGATAAAACCCGCATTTCAGGAGCTATTTAATCCATTTAGGTGCTCTTAACATCCTTACGCTAGAAGCCGGACTAAACTTTCTACCCATACACAAGCACTCTAAAAATCTATTTTAATGCCACTTTGAATATTTCTCCTCCACGAGAAACTAATTACAATAAAAACAACCCTCTGCAGCCCTTACAGACCAGCTTCCAGCTTCTTGTACATTCTCTGGTGCCATGCTGTTGCTTTTTGGTAACACCATAATTTCGTTTCATTACAATTGCACCACACAGTTTGTGCCCGCTCCATTTCCGTGCTAAAAAGCCTCACTTAGGTTGGCGCATGTTTTTGCCATATGCTGGCAATGCTACTGGTACACCCACAGCTGGTTGGAAAAACGGTTAACAGGAAGCGAACACACAAAGCGCCCCAACTGCAGGCAATTGTTGCCTATGTGACAGTCAGTTTGCATTGTAAAGTAGCACAATTCTGCACCGCGATAGGAAAATTCATAGCAAAACGGCAGCGTGCACAATCGTAAGATTCAATTGGAAAAACTTTTACAATTTTCTCAAACCCCATTTACAAGCTTCCAATGGTTGCAGTGGTGAGAGAGAGTGAAAGGGAAGTTTCTGTTTCGCCGGCACATAATGTAATGAGTAGGGAGTGTCGGGAAATGGTAACAACAATAACACTGTCGGCCATGAAAGGATTGCCGTTAATTAATCTGACAAGTATAAGCTAGGCAAGTGTGAACCGCAATCTAGTAAGCAGGAATGCGGCAGGATGTTTAACTCAGTGCAGCGAATATGCATCCAAATGAGTTTTCTTTTTATGACAGTTACACACAGATTTACTTGCTAATATGTTTAAAAAATATCACACTTATAATAGTACATCGTCATAGCTATTAGCTGCTTTTTACGAAGGGACTTTCACGCATGTAATTATTACCATCAATCACAAAGAACTTCAAACAGCAAAGAATGGAATTGTGATGCAAAAAAAAAAAACTGATCTCCACTTCGTTTCCTTCTCTCGACATGTTTTTATTAAAAATATCACCCTCTAAAGTGTGACGAGCCCCATGACCGGACGGCTGTTTACCTTTCACCATTAATCCTTCACGGTGTAAATGAAAACGTTCACTGCTGGCGGGCGTAATGGTTTCGAACCCCTTGATACAACCGTGTAATTCTCACACACAACATGACAAACCCGACTGTTTTGCACTGGACCGCAAAACTCGCGAAAGAGACGCTAAAATCACTCCCGTCAAACTGATGTAAATATTTCTCCAAAGCTGCTGTCAATCATGCGTCTCCTCCTAAACAGTCGCACACCCTGCACTACCATATTATTCTGGGGGAGAAAATGCAGCAGTCAGCCAGAAGTTGACGACCGCGCCTCGTTAAACATCCAGTGCATGTTCCCTCCGGAGAGACAGAGAGATATAGCTGGGGTACAGCTGGAAAAAAAAACCTTCCTAGACATGTTTACCCATTCATGATCTCTCTTCCATCTAAAGCGCAAGCAAATACCATGCTTGATTATTGTTTATCGGCCATGTTTACACGTTGTCCCTGGTGTGGTGGTGCAAAAAGAGGTAGAGATAGAGAAAAAAACGCAACATAACCATGAAAAAGCAAAGGCCAAGGGCTGAATCAGGCCTGTGGATGAAAAGTTGGGAAAGTGCGCGGCGAAGAAAGAAAATGAGTGGTGAGCGGTTGTTCGAAGTTGCAACCAATAGGGCCAACTAGGGGTTTTGTTCCCTCTCGCTGGTAGGGATAGCGGTGGTGCATGGAGGAGGATTTTGTGCATGATGATGTTGATGATGATGCTGGGTGAAAGATAACATCACCGCAAGTGCACTTACGGGGGAGGTTTCCAGAGACCGTTAGTAGGCGCTTTGCTGGCAGAGCGACGGCTTTATGAATGGCTGCACGTACGATTCCCCCTTGTTGATGCTTTAAAGCGTAGAGCCCATAAAACTGTTGGCTCTAGACAAACGAGATAAATTATAATGGCCCTGTTTTTCGAAATTATGATCCGATTTTATCGGATTTGTACTAAAGTCGGAGGGTTTTCAGCAGAGTCAATAAAGTTATAAAATTAATGACTAAAATTGAGAGTAATTTTCATTCCATTCACGTTACTCAGCTCGACAAGAATATCGTTAATTATAATAAACAAAAATGTTTTGAAACCGAAAAACGTGTAACCTCTACGATAATTTGACACAGACAAAACCACCCGCATGTAATCACTGCTTCAGCCCTTAAAATCTCAAATAAACAGCACTCAAACCATCTCATCTCTGATCTTGCCAACCCCAGCCCGAAAGCGGCATAAGGGGAAAACCGTACCATCACCCAATAACAACCCACGATGTGGTGATGAATTGTGAAAGCTGATTACAAAACGGACACATTACGAACCACTGCACTGCATGCAGATTGGGGTAGATTTTTATCGCATCCCGCTGACCAGCTCTGAACGTTTTCCGGCTGATAAATGAAAGACGGTCAGACCGGGAGGAAGCCGTCGGCGTGAAAGGTTCGGTTTGCGCCCGGGAACAAACGACATTGGCAAATGATATCCTGAACTCCTACGCCTCGTCATTCAGGTGGAAACAAGCCTCTTACTGTGGGAAATGCATGGTTGGCAACGCGTTACATAGCGTGAACGGGAACAGGCAAATGCTGGCATTGGGTGGAAAAACTCGGACGAACAAACGCAGCTTTTTGCGTCATACGCGGGAACACTGGGACTCTATTGATGATGTACGTTGGATGGAAAGGACATTGGATGAATGATCCGTTTCACAGCATGTCTGAAATGGCACACACACACAGCCCGGCATGGCGCACAAGGACACAAGCGTTCGTTAACGATGTGTCCAGTAATGGACGTTCATTTAAAAACGATCAACTTTGTTCACTGCGCTTCGCCCGCAGTGTACCTGCAAATGGTCAGAATGATAGAACTGTTGGAAAATCATTCATTAGTAGCGCGGCTAGCGTACGTGTACGTGAAGTGAACTCAAATAGAACTGAAACTGAACTTCTAATAATAATTTTTTAGTGCCCTTTTGCCAGCTAGCCAGTGTTGCGATTCGGTCAAAAGTTTCCAGACCCCTATTATGAATAGTTATAATTATGAACGGTGCGTTTTCCCGAAAGTTTGCTACTAATTAGAGTCTATAAAATGGACGACATCCATATTAACTCAACAGCAATTTTCTGTGGGACAACTTGAGCTTGTGGTTAGTCATTTATTGGCTTCATCTTTGCTCGGAGAAGCTACTGATATATATTTCCTTGTAACGACTCATACAAATTCTACCAAAAAACAAAACGGATTGAAACAACATGATTACCCAAATGGTTCAATAAACATTGGTTGAACTTCACAACTAACCCTAAATGTGAGCCATCCTTCACTTGTTGTAACGCCCAGCAGAAGGTTCCATGAAACAGCTGTAAAAAGCCTATCCTGTTCCCTTTTTGCTCACTTGCACACGAAAAGCCTTCGCGTTTCCCTCAACCGAGGCCCGGGTTAATCGCTCATGTTGGAACGATTATGGGCAGCTGACGGTCGATGTTTGGTCCATCTCAGAACACCCGACCGCAACCCGAGAAGCGCACGGCCGGATTGTAACCGCCCAGCAAAACGTGTCATGGCACTAGGGCGCTCGTAGGCGCCCGTACATGTGTCCCATCCACCGCCATCTGTCGTAGCGATAAATTAGAGCATTTATATCCCATCGACGAAGCGAGGGATCGGTTTTGAAATTTATTGCCTTACCGGCCCTTCGATCCTTAACCACACCACCGGGAAAGACGCAACGGATCACGGTTGGCGCGATGGGACCGGACTACTCGGTGCAGTCACATCTATGAGCCGGCGCACATTGGCTTCCGCGTGACAGTTCAAGGGACCAGTTATACAGTGTTTTGTACAAGAATCAGTTTGAAAATTTTAAACCAACCAACTCGAAGCTAAAGGAATAAAACATTTCATTACGGAGCACACTGATGCCGCGCGCAAGTTTTTGCAATTAAGAAACACAATTTGCAAGCAAAGCCATTTTGATCGTAGAACAACGAAACCAAGCATTCTACTGGACGTGTGAGAATAAGAGAGACGGAACGAAAGAAGGATATTGCACATCCGCAAAATCCGCTTGATAAATTAACTACTTCAAAGCGGCTAGAGTGTCGGCAACAGTCTGCAACCGACAGCCGTTTGTCGTTGCCATTAGTTTTGATAAAAGTTCGGCCCTATCCCCCGAGGACGACCACGACACTGGCGACGGTAGCGGGCGAGCAAAGCGGGAGGGCGTGCTGCCGGCCGTGGACGCGACTCGGTGAACTAACTTTGAAATAGCAACACCTTAACAAGCTCACTAAAACACTCACGCGCGGGCAAGGATCCGCTAGAAGCATCCGTGGATGGGGGGAGGGGGACGAGTTTCGCGAAAAGCGAAAACGTAAAGCAATTGTGCCCTGCAGTGGTTGGTGGTGGATTTTCTTCCGATGGCTCTTACCTGTAGGAAGAAAAACAGGAAGGAAGAGAAAAGATAAAACAACGATGAGAAAAACGGAAGAAATTAATTATCACTCAACGTTGCCGCTTACGAGAAGCGAGAACGACCGGTAAGCGAACCCGGTGCTCCAGGTGCGCTAGCAACGAGTTGCTGCAGTAAAGCAGCGAACGAGGACTTATAAATCGGGCAGGAAGAAAAATAAAGGAACACAAGCACACACACAGACACCTACAACAGACCGGAGCACGGGAGCGACAAAATTTGCAATGAAAAGTAATTAATTTTTCACAAATAAAATCTTGCCCAGAGAAACCCATTCTTCCCTGTGGGTGGAAATGGTGAAACGTCCGAAAGAAGTAGTAGGTAAGGAATGGTTGGACGGTGTGCTTTCCATAGAGAAATTATGAACATTTTGTTCGGAAGGGTTATAGACACAGAGTAAACAGAGAACTGGGATTAAATATACAGTTTCTACTCATTGCACAATTTCATAAAGTTTTTTTATTGTACTTGAGGAGACGTCTGGGAGCTTATCAATGCATTCAGTGGAGCGATTTAAATCAGGGTTAACAATTTTCTAACCAGTTGATTGTATCCCCTAGTGACAGGATCATACACAAGAAAGAGTGTTATCTTTCCTGGACCTTTCATAATAGCGCAACATTCGGTCAATCAAAACCTTCTTACTCCAAAACAGGCTGTTATCTGTCATTTTAAAACTCGGCTCGCTTTTTGACACGCATTTTCCCTTTAGCAACAAAAAAACGCAACCAGACAAACGATGCTGATTGTCGATACCATCATCAGTAATCATCGATATGCCACTTACTGTGCTATCTACTACCCTTTTTACTTCGTCCTCACCACAACAATCTTAACCACCAGAACAGAAAATCCTCACTGCATCCCACATGCAAATAGTAACAGCACCGAACCGAAAGGCATATATTGTGCTAGTTAACATCGCAAGGAAAGCAACGTACGTAGCCCCGCCTCGAAGCTAGTTAGGCCCCCAACAACAAGCCGGATGTGCTCTATGATGATGAGCAAATCGATTTCTCGTTAGCATCGCATCCTTCGGAAACCGGACTTAAAATCAAAGTCTTAACCATCTTACCGAAAGCCACCAACGTTCGTTCGTCGATCTGCAGCACAATCGTTCACAAAAGCAGGAAGACTTGAATCAGAGGCTCTGATACGATTACAAAATACCTACACCTCAGTCATCTCTGTCAGCAGGAAGCAGATAACTTCACACCCCTGTGGTATGCCGAGTCTTGGAAACTGGATTCGCACAGCCAACCTAAAGCTAATGGAAGCAGAAAATTGATACATTTCAATTTTACGCTCTATTTGTGAAGGTGGTGCGGTTTGATGTTGCTGCGTGTGTGATGTTCGGTTTGACTGACGCTGAGCGTATTCCTGGCTTGATAAGGCGTGTGTACTGTAATTCGACGTTAAATCAAAACATAATTTAAAATATGATGATATGAATGCGCACGGAACCATGGTTGCAGTTCATTTATATATTTTTGTAAAACAGTACCCACATCAAAATTCAACGGTGTTTCCTGGAATAGCATACGCAGGGTTACATTAATTATTTTCACATAGAAACACGTGCCACGCACCGCGTATAACAACATAATCCTCTAATATGGTTATCATCTACGCATTTCTTCTATTTTTGGCTGTTTCGCAAAAACATACCGTTCCCGCACCCTGCCGTGAATTTCAACTTTAATGTTCAAATTCGGTTATATAGAAGGCTCATTTCTTCCGTCCTGCCTACAATTTGCTACACGTATCCTGCCGGGCACGGTGTAATAGGACAATTTATATCGTACTCTAGGAGAAACACGTGCTAGTTTCCTGGCCCGATCAGCTACAACTATCCCATTACTTCGCGGGCGCCCTAGCGTTCTCTAGCCGACCCTTACCTTTGGGTGCAGAAGACTCCGTATAAAAAAATGAGATCGTGGGGGAAATAAAGAGAGAGGGAGAAAGACCGGCCGCGTTATTTGACAGCCAGAAGGGGAAAAATCAATACAGCGTACCATCCCTCACTGTTCTTAAGGATCGAATAGCCGCCGGTGGATGTGGTAGGGTGCCGCCTCGAACAGGGCGCTGTACGAGGTAAAATTTAATTTCTTCATCAATTTCACCGTCGGGATCAACATGGGAAATTAAAACCGACATACTCGCCAAGATGTCCGCAGACCAACCGACGACCGGACGAGACGGATAGGATTGGATTACAAGTGACGAGGGTTTGTTTGCCAGTCCTTGATCCATCACCTTTCTTTAGATTAAATAATTGTTCCGTATAATCACTATTACATTTTCGTTTCAGCAGTCCAACAGTACCAACTCGCACTTCTAACAGGAACTTCCTTCACTTCTCAATGCGGACTCTCTTCTAATGGTAGCACCTGAAAGTGGATTTTAATTTCACAAAGTGAAAAATCATATGAAATATTTTGCTCGCATAGCTAAGCCCACAGCACGGAACAATCCGTTTTCCATCATCCGTGAACAATCAAACGGTACGCATTACTAAAAAGAAAAACACACTCCGGAGGACCACTTGTCGTATTGCATTTGCAGACACGCTTTGCATACGTCAACTCGGCGGCGAGCGAACGAAAACTCACCGTAAAACCGCGTGATGTAGGACCGCGTTTGCATTTCAAAAAAGGATCTTCACCCCGTTCACCAGCATCACACACCGCTCGAGACAATAAGGTACGGGGTGGTGTTGGGTGTACATTACTAACCTTCTGCCTTTTTCCCTCGGCACGCTGAAAACCAGTGAGCGGGCACCTACTCCCGTTTGCTATTAAGCTTATCCGGGGTAAATTGAAGTACGGTCGGTTGAAATATGCTGCTATATATTATAACCGCTTCGTTCGTGGCGTTTGTACTATTTAAATTAAAGAATTTTTCATCCATTTCACTGCACCACTAGAAAGAGGTAGGGAAGGCATAAGAGAACTGTGCGAAAGAGAGTTTCGGCAGGGGTTAAAGGAGATATGGTTGCGCCAAACGAGAGCAAGAACTGCGACAAGGACTGCCTTCCCTTTCTGTGGGATTCGCTCGCAACGAAACGGAAACGAAATGTGAAGCGCAAATGATTCGAGTAGGCAACGACGGCGGTTCGATTACAATTGTGATACTTGAAACTTTTTAGCAGACATTAGGCACAAACTTCAGAAGCCATTGGAAAACGAGCTGAAAACGATTCCTCGAGCTCGAAAAACAATTTCCAACAAACATCATTGAGGTGAAAAACTGTTGTAAAACTTTAAGCATCTCCCTCCTGAAACTACAGGCAGGTTCTTTCGCCTTGCCCCCGGCAGGAAATGTTACAGGTTGAATCACCCTCTGGAAGTACATCTTGCAAAATGAAGTCATGTAACCCCCCCCACACACACACACACACACACAAGATAGGCCGGTCGGTCGGAGTAGAAACAATGAGTAACTAAATTTCCCCACACTTTCAAATATGTCAGGGATCTGATATTGTCGTCCACTCGTGCTCCCCACACAAACTGTACCGACTCCTTCCTTCCAGGATTCTGCAATCCAATGAACGGAAGGATTTTACAGTCTAGCACCTTTGGCTCGGCTCCTGGCGTACGGGGCGGGCGGGAGATCAATTATTTCTCCGCTCCATGAAATCTTCAGCACAGCAGCTCCCGGCGATGACTCGACAGAAGCGACCCCTAAAATAACAATCACTCATCATTACGACACCCTTCCGTGTGCGTAGAGTGCTATAAATGTAGTCCCTCCGTTCGGGTGTCCTGAAAGAGGAGTTAGATCCCAAACGCCCACACCCCACCGACTTCCGTATCACGATTGCGTAGGAAACCCCACTTGAACTTCTGGCAGTACCTATGCCTGCCGTATAGCTCTTGAAAATATGGGAGACTTCCTTATAGGAGGTGGAGCGTTGTGGAGATGCGCTTCTGTGGCGTGCGTAGTGAAATATTGTACGATACTCCAACTCCGTTCCAGAACACCCCAATTTTGAATATCTCAAACTGGGAGCCTGGAGAAGAATGACTCTTCCCTTCCAGCTATACACAGGAATTGGGAGGACAAAGGGAAACGACGACGACGATGATGCTCCTGCTTCTCCTCAGCCGGCAGTAAAAATGGAATTACTGGCACGGTGTGCATCGAGCCGGTTCCGTTGAGTCACTCACAAAATTACCGTTTGCTTCCGCAGCTCCAAAGGTTCTTGGTGGAGTGGAGGAGCGCTACAACATACCAAACATGCTCCCCGGTACCTCCGAAAAACGATCGTAAATGGTGGAAGTAATTTAACGTAACTTGCATGCATGAGCGCACGTTATTCGCAGCGGGAGCATCGCTGACATGCTGAAGAGCATCGCTGATGTTCCTGGGGATACAATCACAGCGGCATCCGGAATGTCGTCCTCCCGCCGTGCACACACATATGAATCTCTATTAAATTAATAAATTTCTACTTGACAAATTCTTCAAATTCTCACTGATTGGGAATAAATTACGTGTCGTGCGGTAGGCAGCAGGAATAGCTCTTCAACGCTCGCTTAATACACACTCTACTGCTGGAACACGCTCTTGTCTGCTAGTTGACAATGTCTCACGACACAGTCAAAACTCATATCCTCGTGTTGGTCGCTTTCGCATTTTGGCAAACGATTCAACAATACGCCAGTGTGTTCTCGCGCTACGGCATAGATGCGTGGGCTGAGATCATCACTGATGGCGAGATTTCAATTACGGATTTCCTCCGACGAGTACAAAAATAATATGCAAAAGAAAACAGAGAGAAAAATGTACACGAAGAAGGTAGAAAATTATTTCGATATCACTGCGAGACGCGCAGGCAAAGATTGTGATGATTCCATTTGAGATTAACGCGGTTAGTTGGGCACGCCACGGTTCGGGGCTTGGGTGCCGGCAGCTCAGGTGCGAACACAGAAGGTGTTACTCGCGACAACTCCCAACGGGCAATGGCACTGGTACACAACAAATCGTATTATCAAATTCAACGTTTTCCAACCGAAAGGAAAAAAGCGTCGAGCAATCATTTAATCTACCGGTATGAATATGCTTTTCCCGGTTCCACCCGGGAGGACGCTACGCGAGATGATGAGATCATGACACGGATCGATGCATTTTAAGCGAATTAACCTCACGAAGAGCCACCGCACTGGAGTGGTGGTGGTTCATTAAGCGCTGCTCTTACTTACGCCACCGTCAAGGATTCTGGTGTCAATTTCAGCTGAAAATTTCATTCCGATTTTTATCACTCTTGATCAACCATCACTGCAAGGGATTAACCAGGTTCAGGAGCTCTCAGCAAATAAATACGTAAATCATACAACTGTTTGCATCCATGTAATCCATACATCAAGCGTTAAATTTAACATCAATCGAACCCTTTGACATATCTAAATCATAATCACGCACTAGTTTGGGACGTGCTGTTCGCCTTTAGGGAACCCGATGTTTCATTCACTCCATAAACAACCTATCATTAACAAACATTCAACACCGGAATTGCATACACAACCCGTAAAATCCAATTTTCGCAAACACCAACCCATTCCAATGCTTGCCCGCAACAAGTAGGACAACGGAAGAAATATTTAAATTAGATTAGCACAAATGAACAGCTGCCAGCACCGCGGGAAATATCCAATATACATCGAAATTAGCTTCAACTTACGCAACAAACAACCACGGATGTGGAAGCTGATTTTTCGGCACGATAAAATGCACATCTCCGGGAGGGTTAGCCTGTGCCTAAAAGTAAATAACGCTTGCAGTGTGCCGTGCAATTGAAAGGATTTTTTTTTTTCAATTCAGATCAAAATCAAAATTGGAAAAAAAGATTGATGTACAACAAAAAAAAACTCGCAGAGAGACCAATATTAACAGGGTTTGCTTCGCATGTCCAATGAAGGAAATGAATGGACACATTTCTCCTGCCTACCGGTACGGGTGAACGGGAAATTAAATTGACTTTTACAATGCTTACCCCTGGCCTAATCCTGATTATTTATTTGTGTATCCGCCCACCTTGGGCTGGCACACACACACTGCCCCGAGGAAGCAATGAAACACAGATCTTATGGAGAGGGAGTGCGCGTGTGTATATGTGTTCCCTACTTCTAGATTCTAGAGCTGCTAGAGAGTTTGACAAGCACGTAAAAGTTTTTGAAACTGCTACCTAATCAAGGCTGAAAGATGGGAGAAATTTTGATGTTATGTTGCAAGGTTTTCTTCCCCGAGGGCAATTTCAGGAAGGGCGTGATTGACAGTTTATAGAAGAGTGGATTTTTTAAAGGTAAGGGTAAGGGAATGACATTGTGAATCTAGATAAATGAAAACTTGTCCTGATGGGCTTTAGATGCTAGAAACAGGTGCACGATTTTTTTAGATATTTTTGCATTCAATATTACAATCATTTATGAATGATCAGTTTCAGAGAATGGGTGGCTCTATTAACAGAGTTGATTGGTACCATTTTCTGATGTGTAAAAGAACATTTGCACCTTCGAAGATGTATTTTGATTATTTTATAATGTTTGGCCAGGTTCAAAAATATGATCCAGTCATGCAATATGAATTTAAATATGGTTGTTAATCACTTTATCTATTTTCTGCTAGTAAATTTCAATGAACAATTAAACTATTACAGTGAACTATTGTTTACCAATTGCGGATATTTATCGTTACAATTCAATTCTAATGTTTTCAATTATTTTCTGAAGTAAAATTATGAAATTATGCGATTACATTATCAAACAACATAATGTAACTCAGAGAACTATGTAACTTCCAACCCTATAACCAGCAACATACACGTTTGTTTGCCCTTAAGAAACTACGTTTGTTCTTTCATAAAGAAACTGTCTATGCTGAAATGAAGATAAATATAGCAAAACAAAACACCGAAACTCGTTAAACAGTCATTTACCATCTTTCATCCTCTCACATGCTTAATGGTAACATTTATATCCATCAAACCCGTACACCACAAATATGCAAGAAGTAAAGAGCGAAATAGAGAGAGAGAGAGGAAAGAAAAATGGCAAACATCTCCATTGATCATCAACATGCCCTGAGCATGGTTCTTGCAGTACTGACGTCGCAGCAAGTTAAGCGTGAAGAAATAGATCGACTCGGCACAACTTAGTTATGACTATGCCCTCGATAATATACGATATTTTCCACGATGCCGACATTGCCCCGGTATGATAACCTTCTTGCTTCACTTCAAGGGCAAAGTTTCATAAACAAATTGGTTGGAAACGATTTTCTTTTGCAAAATATTCTCTTTCAGCACTAATCGTTATTAAATCCACATTAGAAAAATGAATTCACATTCGAAGTGACAAAACCTTCATTCACCTCGCCAAATTATAGCGAATATCAAAATTGCCCATCGCCTTTCAACGAGCATTAAAACAAAACTTGATTAACCCTGACAGCGTTAAACCCGTCGGGCCGATTCAATTGGCGCATAAATCATTTCTAAGCTGGCAGGGAATGGCGAAAAAAGACGCCTATGCTTATTTCATATTCATGCGACAACAATCCAACAACGTACGATAACAATCGGTCTAATGAAATCCACAAATAACCATTTCACCCCAACCGGGGCGACAGGGAGAAAAACAAGCCATTCTGGCCGGTTGGTGTTGTCGTCTGAAAATCTACCCCTTTTTACACGCCTGTCCTCCCCGACGCGAGGAAAAGGGTCGAGCGGGGAAGAATTGGCAATGGTGGGCCCCTGCGGCGAACAGCCAACGGACGCGGACAATATGGTTTTGACGAAAATGGTTGCCCGCACTTGTCCACACGCTGGCGTTGCTCAAAAGGAAGGAATTAACTGCAATCAAACAAGGACTGGCGAAATCTCCCCCTGCTGGGTTGGGTCTACACACACGGCGAGAGTGGTCGTGAGCGCCCGCCAGACTCAGAACGACCCGGTCCTTTCCTTTCCCCTTCAGCTTTGGGTTTTATGTACAGCACCTCCCGGGCGTAACGCGGAACACTCACACAGCCCCTGCACAGGGCGTTGTGGGACGATTGAATAAAGATTTTCCAACTGCTGCCACACTTATCATTAACACCGAGCGACCGAAAAACGCCGTTCCCAATTCACCATGAAGTCTGGCACACGCGAGCACAATAATTCCTCCCGAAGGATGGGCGAAAGAAGGGAAAACTCCCCAGAACCTTCAAACATTCTTCACGCGTTCACTCCGCATTATGAGAGGGATTATGTACTCACTGCGAATAAAAACGGCACAAAGGCGCTTCTCCCACCCCGAGCGGGGGAAACATTATTGAATTGGCTTCGATTCCACCGGCGGGCAGACGGGATTAACTCGCCATTTCTTTTACAACTTTGTTGCTATGATGAACGGCTGGCTGGCTGGCTGACTGGCGACCATATCGCAGCGCAGACCTGATTCAAATCAATAACGGCGCACGCTGACGATGCATTGCTCGGGGGAAATGTACGCTACGCCGGTACAACGACAACAGCGCGCTGGAGACGATTTTGCATCGTCAATCGGTGGGATGATCGATGCACTTCGGTTCCGTTTTGTGTACCGTGTTCGCACTTCGAGAAGACCCTGACTTGGGGAAGACGCCCAAGGACAACCGCAGCAGAAAGAAGTGGAACGAAACACTGATCAACATAAAACACTCGCTCCACCATACCCTCACCTTTCTTATCGATAGGCAACTGAATGAGAGTGCAAAAGTGTAACAGATGATTGCCTTCGGGGTGCGAACAAAAGGGAAATGGGCGACACTGTGCAAACACAGCACAAGAAAGTGATTGCAAATGAAAAGTCCACGACTACCGCTGCCCGTCAAACGTTCCCAAGTGTCTTTATGGGCTGGGGTTTTCACTGCATTGTTGTAAAACTGTGCTCAGTGGGAAAATTGCACTCGGAAAAGCGAGGAAAACGGCTGCGGGCATTCGGTGTGGAGCGTACCGAAAAGTTCAAAAGTACGTTTAATATCCGTTTTGAGACAGCAAGGACAGCGAAGATAGAGGAAGGGCGCCAGACGGGTGCAGGGAAGAAAAACTATTCCCCGTAAGCGATTCTCTTTCTGTCATCGATATTGTTTTTGTTCAAGTAGCTAAAGTAAGTTGGTGACGGGTGATTTTGTTACTGTTTAAAGTTCACAGCTTTTAAACAATTGGTATCATTTTGACTATGAAATTCTTTGTACTTAGTGTTTTTGCAAATAAGATATCAAAATTATTTTCTGCTTGCTGCTATACACAGTTTTCATCTCGTAATCACTGGTGACCTGTTCGAGTTCTCCATTTTTTCTTCTTCTTTTTATCCAAATATTTTCTGCTTACCTTTTGAATGTTTCTTCTACTGTTTTATGATTATGTCTCATTTTCTTTTTTTTTTATTTCTTGTTTTTCTTTTTATTTTTGTTTGTTTTGAGAATTGAAGTAATTCCTTCCTTATCGTTTGTTCTGTTGTTTAGTTTTTTGCTGGAAAATGAGGTATGTTTTAAGCATCTATGAGTTTTTTTTCGTATTTTTATGCCAACTTCACAAACGATGCAATAAATAAAATAAAAAAAATTTAAAAAAAATACAAAATTATGATATTCTTTACCATAAGTGACATTCATTACGAGTACATTCATTAGTAAGAGATGACTAATGAGTAAGAGATAATACTCTAAGTCACCAATTAATTTGTTTTAAACAAAACAATATTCTTGGCTTTAAAATGACAAATCCAATTAGACACAGGTTCGGTTTACTTACTTATCGGGCGCTACAACCGCTTCGCCTGGCCTGTTGCAGCAAACTCAGAAACCGCTCACGGTCTCGTATGCCAATCCGTTATCCAGGCCTTGATGGCAGACGCCTCAACGCCATCTTCCCACCTCAGCTTGGGTCCCACCATGCCTCCTCTGTCCATGTGGACGGCCTAAAAGGACTTTACGGGCTGGATCGTCCGGGTCCATTCGTATAACATGGCGAGCCCACCGGAGCCGAGCGAGCTTAATCCGCTGCACTACGGAGAGATCGTACAGCTCGTACAGCTCGTCGTTGTACCGGCTCCTCCATTGTACCTCCTCACGTACGGGGCCAACAATCCTTCTGAGCATCTTCCTCTCGAACGCGGCTAACAAAGTTTCGTCAGTTTTGAACAAAGTCCATGTCTCAGAGGCATACGTGAGTACTGGAACTATATAGATGCGATATAGTCCCAGCTTCGCCCGTCGCGACAGGTTGAGCGAGGTGAGAGTATAGCTTCCTATGCTATATACAGGTTCGGTTTAACCACCTATATTTCTCTCCAGTTTATCTCACACCCACAAACCACAAACATATCATAAAATGCAATGAAAAGCAGCGTCATATAAATTAAAAATGTAAATATTAAACAAACTACAACACTTCTCCAGCATAAAGCACTGATTTGTACCAGTAATTGAAATATACGTCTTTTTACAGCATGCTTAATCAGCCACAAATTTCCAAAGCCCGACACAATCATAACAGCTGCAGCATAAATTGCAACACTCTCTCCAGCCAAATTATACTAACGCCCAACAAATTCATCCGCCCAACACAGCTATGCCGGACAAGCACGAGCACAAAATTAGCGCCATAACTCTCGAGCGTCTTAACCTTTCTCAAGAAGCTAGTTAGCATAAACAACACTTCCTGCGTACTTCCCGCATCATTAACTGATTCCCCCACCCTCTTCCCTTTACCACTTTCATCACCCATTTCCATCGCTTCAATCAAGAAACACACACATACACCCAACCAGCAGAAGGCAAAATCATTTGGCAAAATATACCCGGCTAGCCCAGTCAACCACTCGTAAAACTTCTTAAAATATTGCCTTCATCAAATCGACCGATGGCGATCGCCGTGTGCGGCTTCGCGTTCGCTTCCTGTGCCTCGTCAAGCGTTGTTGCCTTTGCCAGCGCCACCTTCTGCCCTGCGCTTTCTTATGCTTCCCGTGACGCCTCTCGCTCAAGTGTGAGATCGTAATCATAACGCACATAAAACCCATCAGATAAATTGCTTTCGTCGCGCGGCAGCTTCAAGCACGCACCGCATCCTAACTTTCCAGCACCAAACAGGCGCGTTTGGAGATGCTGGTTGCTCCCGCCTGACGCACTGGGTCAATGTTGTGCGGGTTACAGCATGCTGAAAAAGAATCTACGGCAGCAACCTTCACTATTGCTCCATCCATCGATCGTCCGCAGTGTGGTTAAACGATCTTCCTTCTCCTCGGACTAACGTCATCAGAGTGTATGCTCTCGTTTTTTGCTAAACGTTGTCTCACACTTTCGCCCACTCTGGAGTGCTGTAAAACGGTCATTTTTCCTTCACTTTAGTATGTGCCTAGGCGGCACTTGGATGCCTCGACCGAGAGTTCCATGCTGACCACAATAGTGAGTGTCGTTACCAACAACCACCATCGTGGTGGCTGGGTTCACGGACAGCACAGAGCTGCTTCATGCTGCTTGCCATACTCCATTTGGCACACCGTTTGCATCACACTTCATTCCATACTAAGGAGGAGAAAAGAAGAAAAAAATGACTCCACTCAATGCGGGAGAAGTGGTACGGCACCATATAAATACCGATCGATTTGGTTCCAGTCGATTTGAAAAGTTTTATTATTAGAAAAGTGACTTCTCTGCACACTTCTTTCACATGCATCCACAGCCCCCCCTAAGAGAGTCAAACTTCAGCTGTACCATCTCGGTTCGAAATTGAAAAAAGCGTACGAATGCGCAGAAATCGAACCACGGCTAGTAGAGGCTCCATTTCGTTTTCTCACCCAATGTCGGCTAGTGGCAATCCGGTGTACGTATGCATCGGTAATTTAATGTCACTTGGCGTGCTTGATGGATGAACAAGGAGTGTTGAAGTAATTTTCCACCTATAACCCACACACCACCACAAAACAAGTGCCGATTTGGTGGACATGGTAATTGAGTTGGAAAATTGAATGTAAGCGCACATACAAAGCAGGCGCCATGTTGATAGGTATCGAAATTTATAGCATCCGAGAACATATCCTGCTAGCGAAAGACCGATTCCGGACCGGTGGGGAAAGATTTTTATGAACTCCCAACACATTTTCTTCGTGCACAAGCGATTGGCGGCTCGGGTGAAGAAAATGGCATGTAAAAGCGATAACTTTTGCTCATGCACGCAGCAGCCTGTACACGCTGCTTCTCTTTCACTTGGTTCCTGATCAACTGATCCTTTATCGTTTATGTTTTTGTAATTATGTGTAAGTGTTAAGAATTATGGTGCGTGACAAGGCAATCATTTGAGAGAGGCGCTAGTAAAAAAAAGCGTAACAAGAGGTGCTAAAAGTGCACGATTTCTGTCACATCGGTATTGAAACGCCATTACCTAGCCTACATTTAGGGGCTTAAGCTTTATGGGACACAGTTTTGTAAGTAGCCATAAAACGAGTGTACTCTTGGCTGCTCTGCGCGGAACAGCTATCAAAAAAGCCCTTCGCACATCGTGTATCGAACCTTGTGTGTGAAAAGTTGTTGTACTGCACCATCTTGTTTTATTCCATTTTCCTTCAACTAGTAGCACCATGCGGAAACTTTCTCCCGCTAACACATTCCCACACCCGAATTGGAGTTGAAGGCAAACTTCTAAAACAAAAATTGCCGTTGCTTAGCGAATCGTGCACGCGCGCGCGTGTGTGACACAGATTTCACACAGATCGACCAAACATACTGTTTGCTCGCGCGTCGACCTACGCGACCCGCCTGAAGAAACCCCCCCAAACGGGCCGTGTCCTCCAAAAAAGGGACACGCACAGAGGTCAAAAGCGTGTAGTAACATCTTCATAAATCGTACGGCCCGCGTCCGACGGGGCGGAATGTTTTATGGTTTCTAAATTCACACATAAATCAAATTCGTTACAACTACTGCCGGCTGTTGGAGCACGCTCGGCCCGCAGCCCTGATACGGCAGGCCCTGGGTCAGGCGGTGGTGTGATCGCTTTCGCTACGATTGATTAGTAATCGTGATACCACACTGACGAAACAGGAATCAATCATTTTGTCCTCAACGCCTGGAAAAAACACAACACAGTCTTACGCTCCGTACTTTTACATACAATCAGTCTGTCGTGGGGATTGTTGTTTTTTCTGAAGCGCAACGTATGAAGATGAACATAAGGATTGTCTTCCTACTACGGCTATGCCAGAATTCGTACCATCGAATACCAACGTTTGAAGCCATTTGGTTACATATTTTGACAACGAGGTGAAGATTTATTTGCGCCCATTTATCACCTTCGCAGCGTTGTTGTTTTTTCTCTCAACCCCCACCACGGAACATTATTAGCCTTCTATACGCGGAGAAGTGTGTACGAGAGTAGGCCAATCGAAAGAACACTAAAATCCTCTCCCGTAAAAGTGGATGATTTAATGAACACGCGCACGGGGCGGCATCAACAGATGGTTCAAATACGATTGAATTTATGTCCATTATCGAGACGATGTAGGCACTTGGAGCGCTTGAGACTTAAGCAGCTGAAAAGGGCGTGTATTTAACACGGTCGATTGTCTTCCTTTTTATCGCCTGTCGGAGTCAATATTGTGGTAGCAAAGATCGATCGTAACACATAAAAACAATCCCGTAGTCCCCGGTTTGAGAGTGAGTGGAAGACAATAATGAAACCTTTGCAGAAGCCGAAAAGCACGTTTCTTGCTGTTGGCAGCTTAAACAAGCCACGGCAGATCTTTCCTTTCTCCTTCCATCGGTACAAAGTTCCTCTGGTACGTAATCATCGTTTACCGCGCATAAGCCGGATGGAACACTCACCTGCGGAAGAAAACCAAACAAAGGACAATTAGAATGCTTCTGCTATTAGCTTCCTAGTCGGGACCGAAAATTCGACCAGTACCAACACACAAACTTCACTTTAAAAAAAGCCTTAAATTCTCACGTTCCATCGGCGAGTAAGGAGCTGACGCTGCCGTATGGAGTCATGAAGTTTCAGCCCCACAAAAGCCACAATGAAGATCGTTCTTTAACAAATCGTCGCTTCAGCAAACTGACACATTACGAGCCTGCTTTGTGTGTACCATTCCCGGGGGAACTATCAAATTCGGACCCGGTTGCTCGCTGGCTGACTGGCTGCTGCAGTCCACCTTGGCACGCAACGTGTACAGTTCTAACACGGGAAAAACAAATAATCCCCTCCGCTTTTCCGGAAGTACGCTGCAAAAAGGTAAACACACTGGCCAGACATTGCCTTCAGCCGCTTTCGGTGAGAACGCTGCAAGATAACGCTAAATTCAACAAATACTTCTCAACACCGGCAGCGGAGATGTTAGAATTCAACACAAAAATGGACCGGAAAATTGTAGCCGGGAAGAAAGGCAACCTCTTAGAAATGAGTCTTCTTCCAGCGGTGCTTTCATAAAATATGCATTTCGTGCATCACGTCATGCTGGTTTGGGTCGGGCAAAGATGATTATGATTCGGCAATCCGGACCACCTGTCCATCACACCGGCAGGGAAAGATATTTTTATTCCTCATTGTTTCCGCGTCACGACGCTCGCTATTTGAACATTTACCTTTCTCTGCTTCTACTTCAAGAAATAACAAACCTCGCAGACAATGCAACATAAATTCGTTAGATTTAATAATTTCCCCTTAAGGTGTTTCTGAATGTAAAGCTTTACACGATGCTCTGTGTGATAATGTTTCGGTTTTACTAGCCATTGCCATGGACGCTAGAACAAAGCGCAAAGAATTCTCTTAAACACCTTACTGCATTTAATGGAGCTGCTATTATTCCCGCTTTATACTTCCTTCTGGTTGGGAAATGCCAGACCGAACCCACGTAGAAAAAGATCAGCATTTAATAGCAGTGGGGCAGCTACAATATTTTTATCGAGATACTATCCAGCCGCCACAAATATTGTTCACTTTCCCCCAAAAAAATACACAAAATAAAAAAAAAAAAAGAAAAAAGCTGCCTCATCGCTCCAGACAAGGATTTTCAAACTATTGTCTGCGTTTTTTTTTTTGTATGCATTTTTTATCTGCTCATCTTTGAAAAACCACGGAGTGAAACTCTAGCTTCGCGATAAAAACAACATCATCCAATGGAGGAGAAAGAAAACTGCTCACAAACTATACGAACTCATCCCCCCCCCGGGCGTGTGGGACTGACAATTATGTGGCCTTTCGGTGCCGCTCGTTCGCTTGGGCCGCACCACTTATGCTCTATGCTGTGGTTGCGATAGGAAGCTCTTATAATGGGAGCTCACTCTACGCGACCCCCCGTTGCTGGCAAGTGATCATTGATAATGTCTTCATTGCCGAAGCCGACGCCACACGTTTGGCCTGTTGGCGGGGAGTGAAGATGAGAACAATAATAATAACTCCTCTATCGATGAATTCGATGGCACAAGGGAGGACGACGACGCCGAGAGAAAACATGTTCCCCCGATAGGGCCGAAGAATTGGGAATTACAATTGACTGTGCCCCGTCGGGCCGTATCGCATCACGCGTGGAATGTGACCGTGGAGTCGCACGAGCTGGCGAGTGCAGTCGGGAAGGCTGAAGCTGGCGACAGATAGTGCACACGCGGATGCATTCGAATGCAAATGAGTCAATAACAGCCGGAAAGAGTCATCACCGCCCCTCTCATTTGACTATTTCTTTTTACCCAGAGGGAGAAAATAGTACAAAAAATCAAACGCAGACAGTGTCAACGTGTGTTCCGAGACGCAACCACTTTGGAGTACCCGCGGTTCGTTACGCGGAAGCGAGCGAGCCAAATAAAACTATCAAATAAATAAATTAAACACTACGGCACGCCGGGGAGGGGAACGCATCGTGCGACGCAGCGGAAACACCGGAGACGTCAAATTATGACAATTTTAAAAGCAAATAATTGTATTTCAACATCATTAATTCTGGATGGGCGAATGAATGATGATGTTGGAGAAGATGAACAGAAGAATGCAGTGGATGGTATGTGACGGCCATTGTGCTGTCCACTTTACTTATGACGATTTAATTAATTTTATTCAAACATTTTGGCTACTCTTTGGTAACTCTTTCCTTCAAATGGAACGTTGAAAAAAAAAAAAGTAAAACTTTTGGACAATCTCCATTAAAAACGAAAACTTTTAACATAATGACTAAACAGCCATTATCAAGCCCTGTATTGGTTAACTTCAAGGACCAACAAAACATTCACAAACTCCAAACATCATTCCAACTTCCTAACCTAACGTTCCAACTTCTAGCAAAGAATGTTTAGGCATGATTGTCTGCAAAGTGCTACTACAAAACCTACCGACTTTCACGCTATCGTACCTCGTGCTTACAAAACCGTAACGAACAATTCTTTTCGAACTTTCGAAACACACACAGATTTTCACTTCACAAAAGAATCAGATGGAGCATTTTGTTTCTTATGTTTCTTATGTTGTTTCTTTTCGCCGCTCGGTGTACAAAGAATGCAAGCCTCCCGAGTCACTTTCGAACCGATAATTACTCATCCATTACAAATTGTTTCGCAAACGCTTTGCGCCACCCGGTGCTCTGTTCCCTGGGTATTGGAGGATTTGGTCGATAGAGATCGGTTTCCAATCAGTGCGCTAGGTCACGGTATGTAGTTCAATTTGTTTAGTGCTTCTCGCTCCCTTGTCTCCAAGAAATCCCCGGTCCCGAAACTCCCCCATCCTGGGCTGATTGCAGTTGGACGGATCGAGCACATCTGTCATTGTTCGGGGCGAGAACCCATCGCTTGTTCTTTTGTGGACATTTGGTCTAAACGATACACACACTCCATGGCACTCTGTGTCTATCGTAGGGCACTCCCCAGAAAACGATCGAATTATGTGGTGGCAAATAAAGCCCGGAAATGGACTTAATTGGAGAAAATAAGTTAGTACGATGGAAGCATAGTCATCCCAGCCCAAATCAATCTCATCACAAACGAAACCTTTTATTACTTCTGTAAGCATTCCGTTCGGAAGAACTGGTTCCTTTCCAGCCTACACAAATGCTTAGTCGATGAACATAGTTTTAGGTGACTCTGCAACTAAGTCGTTCCTGGAGCGACGAGATGAAAACGTCTTGATGACTTCAGTAAAATCGGATATGGTTCGCAGCCCCCACATGTGACGGGTGACGGGTGGCAGACTTCTGGAAGTAAAACGATTAGCAGACAGCTTGACACCTCCGAGAAGAGCTCCAGTGATGTAGTCTATGTATGGAATCATGAAATATGATACCTTACAGTTTCTAAGCTTCTGTTATGTACCAGCTTACTTCTCCGAAAGGACGACTCTGGTGTTTATAGACTCAGCTTTTTTTTATTGAGGTGGTATTTCTTCAAGCATAAGGAAATACTGGTCTGGTTTAGGTATTGTACTATAAGTTTGGATAAAATTACCAAACTTCAACAACTAAACTTAACTAAAACATTCTTTGCGATGACTTAAAGCCAAGAAACAAAAATATGTGTTTACAACAGCAAAGCCAGCATCATTATAGACATCAAAGACACGTGCCCAGCATGCAGAACGACAGTACTGACGAGGTCACCTTCTTGGCACACCAAACCTGCTGTTTGTAAATTTCTAAGAACACTTCACAAGCGCAAATCGAAACATGATCAGGACACGACAAAAAACCAGCATTACCTCAGCTCTCTCTCTCTCTCGCCAATGCCACTCAATACACAATAAGTTTTTCGGGTCAGTGGGCTGTAAATTAACCGAAGAAATTGAAAAAAAACCTCGCTCGGCCGTAATCCAATACTCGATCCAGAAGATTTTATTTCCCTCGCCGCGAGTGGCGTGAAGGCTGCGAGAGGCATTCCATTTTGCGATACTCTTTTTTTATTACCGCTACCCATTGAACAAGTTCACAAAGTTCATACGAGATGAATTTCATAAAAGAACGTTCTAGAACACCACTTCATGTTGTTTTTATTCCCCACTTCCCTCACCCGATCGAGTACAGAATGAAACAAATTATTTAATTACAAATTGCCATATTAACACAAATTACATCGACACGCACAGAAGGAGAAAAGAAAACCCGCCACCATAAAGAATATTGCTTTCCACGAAATTGATAATCCACCAGATGAAAATGCAACCAGACGGGAGGAGAAAAAAAAGCATCCAGGTTCATTGGCTCGCACACCGTACCATAACCCGTGTGGCGATTCCAATTTCAACGTTCATTATTTCATCGCACCACAAACGAGCAAAGCCAAAAAAAATCGAAAACGCTGCACAACAGGCTGCACAAGAAATGCATCCCTCTCAGCCTACTTCCACACAGCGGAGTGTGTGTTCCTGCATCCCATGCTTGCAGGCTGTGCGCACGGTGCGCGAGGGCACGCATATGCAGTTTGTTAAACAGTTGTCAGCTGTCAGCGTGTGTGGAAAAAGGCGGACCCTGCTGGAAAAACGATCTTCCGAATGCTGCTGCATGCGTGCATGTGCATACGAATGTTAGAGGATGATTTCCAACTATTGCTACTCACCGCAAACTGGAATACTCGCGAAGAAAAGGGTTTATGCATTTAAGCGTGTGCCGGCGGGAAAAAGGTGCCTCGGTGCACCATCCATCGATGCACAGGAGCATAACAATTCAAACCCAAAAAAAACACCCGTACGCCCCCAGAGCGAGAAGCGATCGAGGTTTTATGGTTTTGTTGTTTCTTTCTTGCTTCACACGCTTCACACACTTCACGCGCGCATATGGTACCTAATACACCACAGGAGAATGCAATGCACTGCATCGGGATGAACGGAGATTAGGGTCGTTGGAAGGCAGCGACGGAATCGATCGGAAAGGAACTCCGAAAATCGAGTTGCTCAAAATGAAAAAAAAAAAAATTCTCGCCCCGCCGTTATTTCGTCCGAGGGCACGTAACCGATGGCGTACGACGGAACGGAGAGAAACACGCTAAAACATAGCTTATGATAATCTCTTGGCCGCTTGTTCCGACATGCACGCGACTGACCGAGTTCGTTCGTACTGGAGGGAAACGGGAAAGAGATAAGGAGCGTTTGTGGTGGTGGATGAAAAATTGTTAGAATGATGTTTTCTACACCCCGTGATGCCCCATACGCTACTCTCCACCATGTAGCTCGAGGGATTTCGTGTTTGAATCCCTTTTTTCCCGTCACTTCCTCGGACGGTGAGCGGCGAGTGTGAATTGGCCACCAACTGCAAAGGCACCTTTCACATATATGCAGCTGCCGGTGGTCGCAAAACAGCTGGCCCTAAAGCTTGATCACACTACTGTGTGCTTTGTTTCTTTGCCTGCCACTGCCCAACACGCTTATTCTCGTCGTCAGCGGGGAGAGGAGTTTGATGCCGGCCGCTAATCAAACCAACAACGACGCACCGCAACGTACAGCGCACTACGGCGTACACAATTGGCGGTACTTTGATTAATTGAATCGTTGCCCTTTTTTGTTTCGTCCAAACAAATCCCAACCGGACCACCCAAACCGTTCGAAAGCCTCGATAAATCCAGCATAACCACAGCGGTCTGGGAAAGGGGGCAACAAATCGTCTAGAACGCACATGCTACGCTGCTGCAGTTGAAACTATCGAGAATTCGATATCAAAATTCAAACCACATTCCACAGCAATCCTGAGCCGGAAATGGACAAATGGGTAGACACACGGCGGCAGCTAGGCAACGCACCGATATGTTCACCAGGTTTTCTAGACTTCTCGGAGCAAACCTTTCGGCCACCGAAACCTTCAGGAACGATTATAACAAATTTGATTTAAAATAATGACCAAAGCATTTCCCAATTAGGAGCTCATAAATTTGGTGGTTTATCTAGGTGTTCCAGGGAAGCCGACAGGCACACACGGTGGAGTGCTGCAATCTTGATCATTATTTTTACCGGAACTGCATGTTAAACTCTTTAAGAAATGAAACAAAACAAAACTAGCGGAAGAGTGTAATGTACCACAGGCATACACACACTGTTCCCTCTAATATATTCTTTGCCATGTTTGTTTTTGAAGCCTTTTTTCGTGCTAGCATTGCTCACTGCAGACATGCGCGCCACCAAATGCAGCACATCATGGAGGGAAACGGTTCGTGCAAGCGTTTGAAGTACTTAGCAAAACATTTGGCGGAAGGAAGGAAAGGCAACGCCATTAACACCTATTTTTATTGCATGAAAAGTAAATCAACACATTGAACGTGATGTGGAAGCAATTAGCGTGAGTGTTGTTTGGTAACTCTTTCTTTCTACGGCCAGAACTACTTATCAAGATATTCTTAACAGCAAAACCACTCTGATCGGAGACAAGTACGTGGAGAGCGGATTGAAGCGAGTTGCGCTACGAATTTACATAGAGCTTGCATACAAACGCATCTCGTTAAAAGCTCTTGCCCAAAGACTCAACGCTCTTATACGACTGGACATACCGTCTGGCTCCTGTGAAGCCTTCCAAAGAGCTTATTATGCCAACCAATATGTGATCAATGGGAACGCACGTTATTAACGAAACACAATGCCCGCCAGACCGTTTTTGGAGTTGGAGAGTACCGAGACTCTCACGTTTGGGGACCACCGCATTAGGCATTGCCGTTACTGCTCCTGATATAGCAAACAAAGGACACAATTTGAGATCTTTGTCTGAATGGATTAATGTCATTAAACAGAGCCACCGTTTTCACCATGGTGGACTGGGCCCGTTAGAAATCGACAGACACGTGTTCCAGGTACATTCGTACGTACCTGGGACGAGGATTAGAAACAATGGCCATGAGTTTTGCATGGACACACTGTCATGAGAAGTTGGAAAATGATGCTGAAGCATTACGGAGCGTATGCTGTTTGATACGTACGGGGAGCCTCTGCTACAAGCAATCTGAAGGATGTTGGAGCACAAGGGACTACGCAGGGCGTGTATCAATCGCACCATCACACAATGTACTTCCTTCCAAGCGACTTGGACACAACCCTTACAGGAACGAAATTGCGTTAGCCACAATGGTCGCACGGCTGATCCGCTTGGCCTAACAAAAGGAACATCCCCTTTTAAGGGACACCTTAGTAAAGTTACTCAAGTCATCGGGTCTCTCAGAACGGAGCACACTGCTCCAGTATATTCCCCATTATCAATTCAATGTTCAATTAAAATCGATTGAATTAACAGATAGCATTCTGCCGAGATTTCCCGAAAGAACGTGCTGCAGCTGCAGCAGCAGAAGTTGCGCACTCCCCTTCTACCTCTGACCGCGGATGTCAAGCCACCGGAGGTTTCGGCGGTGGGATTTCTAGAGGCCGAACTTATTGACATGAACCATCCATAAACTCACCGCAACGCACCGCCGCACAAGATCCAGGGGTTTGTTTATTCTGATCCGCATGCAACTGGACGACTCGCGCCTGGACACACCGTTTCTCGGCCGTTCCTGAGCCCTGGACGTGTTCCGGGCATTATTTACATTTTGGAATTTGTTTAGCTCGGTTAAGCGGCAACTTTGTGGCAGGGCTTTGGGGGAGGAGAGTTGTATACAGTCTCGAAAAACTGTTATTCACAGATTAAGGTTAAATTTGCATACGACTGCATAATGGAGCTGTGCCCTGCTCTTCTGCAACCGAGGACTTCGTCGTCCGTGTTTCCCACCAACACGGGACACGGCACGGTGAGCACAATAAATTTACACTTTGTGCATCCGTCTGCCAGGCCCTTCCTGAACTGGTGACTCCCTTGTTGCCTCGAAATAGCGACCAGGATCAACACAGTTCTTGCAGGGACGGGATTTCAAATCATCTCTCCATTTGTTGGTTCAGTGGTCAATGTGTGAATAGCCTCGTTTCGCCTCAGCTGCATGAAACTTTATTAACTTACCGGATAATGCTGATGGTACGAGCGCTATATCCTCGCCAAGATAATCAAAATGTTCGAACTGCTGCTAGGCGAGCACTGATGCACATTTGCTAATCCAAACTCTATCAACATAAGGTGAGAGGATTTCAATGTTTTTTGCTCCTACCCCGCTGGGCCTTACACCTTACTCCCGCATTTACTGTGGGACTGATGTTTACTTGTGAGCCAACCGAATGTTCCCAACGGATCCGAAGCATTACCTCGCAGCTACACGAGAGAAGCTCCCTGTCAGAAGGCGGAAAGCTCAATTTAGCTGTGCACTCAGCGGCAAAATTGAAATGATACACAACTTTGCGAGGAGATGCACCACCATTGCGTCTTCGGTCGGTTGGAGTGTGTACCGGCTCAAGATGAACCTGCCAATTTTGTCCCCAAGGAGGTGATGAAGCAAGTACACATCGCAGCTCAAGCTGTTTGAACTTCGACCGATTCGAGTGTATATTGACGATGGCGAAAATCCAACCGATTGAGGTCAAGTACCAATCAATCGCCAACCGATTGAGATGTGCAATAGGCTGCTTCCCGACGGATGGGATCTAATGGCCATGGGTTCGCGCACTTGAAACTTGGAGCATCTTGGAGGGGAAAAAACATACAACCAGTTTCAGAGAATTTATGCTTTCTTGTTTAGCTTTATCGATAATATTGTTACAGCGTAATGAAGTTTGCTCTTAGCAGTAAGAAGACTTAGACAAGTCTAACTGAATTGTATTTGCTTCATTAATGCTTGGAGGCTCAGTCTACAAATGTTTCATGTAATAACAGATGGAATAAAATTACAACTAAAATCTTCAAACCAAAATAAAAAAAAGTACGAATTTCCATCAGACTTTGTCAGACACAGACGGACAATCCCTTGGGTCGTTGTATAGCAGGTTTAAGTGGAAAATGTCTACCACTCGTCCATCACCAACGAGACTGCAAAAAATACAACAACAAATCGCTCCCACAAAACCTCAACTCATCAAAATATACTGGGAAACGTCTGGCACACGCTCTCCCTCCTCATGTCTCGCGGGTCGTAAATAATTCCGTTTGTTATTCCAGAAAAATTTCCCCGCGTTATTATCGAAAGCCACACGGTCGCGGTTTCCAACTCCGCTCGCTAACACGCGAGTATACAGTCCCTCTCCACTCTCGAAGCCATTTGAAAAGGGAAAACTCCCTGCTCTCACAAAAGCCATGGTAACACGCCGACACCCAGAATGAGGTGAGCTGGAAAATAAAACTACACTCACTGGACGCCAGTTGGCAACCGCACTCCTTCTTTTTTTTGTGAAATAAAAGTGATACTTTCGTTTGAAATAGGAAACAAAAAATACGTCAGCGCTAAACCCACACCCCACACGCACGCACACGCAAACCCAAATCGGATGAGCATAACGACCATCTCCGCTCCTCTCCGCTTGGGCACACGCGGACGACACAGGATCGTGACTGCAGTCGGGATGAGCATTAAAAAAATATGCTACCACTGAACCGGCTACTTCCGGGTGCGGAAGAAGCGTGAAGCGGTGCGGCATAGGCAACCCAAACCAAAGCACACAAGCGAGATAGGGACACCACCGTTCGAAAGCAATAAATGATGCGCGATTGGGACACGGGCAGGACAGGGAAGCGTATCGGGAAAATATCAAATTTCACACTCTACACGCCGCTACACTCACTGTGCGTAGCCATATGCGTTGGTTCAATAGATAAAAACTAAAATAAAAAAAACGAGGAAAAATAACTAACGCTTCACTAAATTTATGCAGCGTCCATATTGGAAAAATAGACAAAAGAGGCACAACCGATGAAGTGGTACCGTTCTCATGCCAACGATATGATTAGCTAACCGGACTGTGAAAAATGCAAAGCTCCACTTTACGAGTGTCCATGGGAAAAGCGAGTGAAGCACACTCGAAAGGGACTTTTCGTGCAAACGTGGTGAAATAGAAACAATTTTCATCGGAGTTTTTCGTTATAAAATTATGCTCACACGAGCTGAAAATTCCAAAATTTGTAAATGCATTTAAAAAAAAAGTTCCATTGCACAGTTGGTGTAACGAAAACACAGTTTCACAGCGTCTTCACAAGCGAAGGATCTTAAAAAACAAATTATCCTAAAACAATATAAACAAGAAACTGATGATCAAACGACCAGATGTGGCCTGTATGCTCCAGGCAGACGGAGACATTGAATACATTGCACGCAATAAATGAATATTCCACACTTCGGGCAGCATGATAGCGTCAGCAGGAATGAGAGTGTCATAAAAATAATACAAAAATAAATAAACAATAAAAGTTTATACCAATCTGCCACGGCGCGGACCAGTTCTGCTGGAGATATCTCAATTGATTTCCCTTTCTTCATCTGTCGTTCAAACCCCGTCGTGCGAGAGATTGAGCGATGATCGAGTGTAGGTAGGAAAAATAAAACACCAATCCCGCTGCTCCGAGTCCCTCCGATTCCGGCTTAGTTTGTTGGATTATACACAGGACGGGTGATAAAGAAACATCAAACTTCTCTAAGCGGAACACTGAAGGCAACGGCAGGACTTGAATTGTTGTGATGGAAAATGATAAATAAATACTTCCAGAGCGCAAACGGCGGTAACGAATGAACACAAGCAGGGAGATATCGTAAGAGCCTTACGGTAAGAATCGTTAAGAGTTTTCTGGAGAGTTGAGGAGAAGTACAGGGTAAAATAGCAAGAAGAAAAAAAAAACTCGAAACGGAAAGAAGAAACACGACATAAATAAACTCTCATCCAGTGCTCGCATATGCCCCGGTCTAATTGCACTCGCCACGATACTGACACTTTCCCGGTCCCGGGGGTCGCGCGCAAATCGATTGTAGGAAGGTAAATATTTTCCAAACCAGCGGGCATTTCCTGTCCGAGCCTGAAGGACTGCGGGACAAGCGGCTACCGACATTCACCGACATCATCATCATTTGCACTCATGCAGGCGCACAGCGCGCATGGGCCAACAGGCCGGGCGGCCTTCCCGGGGCGATATACCCATAAACCATTCAAACGGTGACAAATGTGACGTGAGATAAATGGTTCGGTAGGCCCAAAAAATGCAACCATTGCTAGGGAATGGAATGGCTACGAAATGCCGGTGTAGCGAGTGCAAACGGAAAGATTACCTTCGGGGCCGTGCGGTTTTGGGAAGGTGGGAACTGGGAGGTAGAGGTTGAGACGCGTATTTCATTACGGGTCGTGAGTTTCAACCATTTTCCTATCACTATGGGAAGCTTTTTCTCTCTCTCTCTCTTTTCCGTGCCGATGATGAACGAGCGGGCTTCCCGAGAAGAAAATAAAATGCTTCCGTTTGGTTAGCGTGAAACAATATAAAGGATCAAATGAAAATTTAAATTATAAAATAAGACTTTTTTCCAATATTTTTTTTAAAAATCATATTTGGAAATCTTTTTGGCCTCTTTTTTTCTTTGAAGTAATTTGCTAAATGTTTCAATAATTAACATTCGTCATTTTAAACAATTATGTTGCACGTGACTTTTGCATATTGTATCTGCTCCTGTAGTTTTATGTGTTTGGTTGGTATCAATCATTAAAAAATGTCAAAAAACACCTAAAATTATTCAAATCTTTTTTGAATATTTTAAGGTGTTTTTTTAGGTGTCTCTCTACTTCCTCTTCTACATGTAAAACGACAACTTACGCATTATGATTCATTTGCATGCCCGATACGTACCTGGAAAGACGATAAGAAAAAAAAAAACAAATACATATTAAAATCACCTTTGCCTTCAAACATGTACAATTAAATCACAATATAGGAGTGGTAATGAAGAATAGCAATGAATAAAGCTGCGTCGCTCAAACATTCACCTTAATAAAAATAAATAATTCATAACCTGTTTCTTCAATGAACCGTCACCACCTGTGCTGCCATCGCCCTTTCTACACAACACACCAGGGGAGTAAACGAAACTAACTAGAAAATCTGGCCGTTCGAGCGCAAACCCCCCGAAAAAAGCAACATTTCGATCCATCCGCTTACGTTGCTCTTTTCATTTCGAATGTTCTGGCCGATGGAATTGATAAAATAAAATGCTCTGGCCCTCCCCTTCCTACCAACCCAACCCAGTTACCACCGCTGGGGCTTGCAAAGCAAAACTTTATTAAATTCCATAACTTTACCTTAACGGCATTGTTAGAGTTATCTTCCTTCGATATAACCCTACCATCCCCAGAACGGTTTGCTGCTGCCCAAATTTTCTAACCCGTATCAACAGGGACTCGCAGTGCATCCGACCGGGCAGGGCGTGACGGTTGAAGGAAGCAACCCTCGTACCTAAATTCATTCCCCGCGGCTACGAGAAAAATGCTGAAAAATGGCATACATCGAAAATACCGTCACGTATCGAATGCCGGAGGAGTTGTTTCCTCCTTTCGGCAGCGACAATCTACCCCAACGATTTTGGCGGGGGGGGAATCGATACCCGAAATGGGTGTTTGTACCATGCAATGGCTATATTTGGATGCCCGACTTGTGCTACACACCCGCCGCCGGATGGGTGAGAAAAAATAGAAACACCGGGGGAAAGCACTACGGTGCAACCGGTGCCAGATTTAGGTGATGGCGTTTATCTTGATAAGCTAGGTATTTATTTTTTCGTACCGTCCCGCATTCTTTCACCGGCGATGAGCGTCTCGGGCCTCGGTTCCTAGCCAAACGCAGCACTGCAAGGCAGTTGGTGCAGTGGTCCCAGGAAGTGATTACTATTCGTGTCAGCCCTGCTTCCCGCTCCTCGTTTTGCATCGGTGTGATATTGGAGTGAAATGAAATGGGAGGAAAAAACTAGCCCCACACAACACTGCCGCCGTTACCGCCAGAATGTGGGATGACAGCTCTAGCGGCGCGCAATGAAGAGCACCGAACTAACTTCACATCCGACTCGGTGTGACAATGCCAACCGCTGGAAACTAGTCCCCAGGCGCGACGGATGGGATCGACCGACCGGTACCAAAGATGCGGAAGAGATAGTAGTGACCGCGCGAATGCGGGTGTTTTAGCTCCTGTCACCCGGGCTAAGCTTCTGAGTTGGCATTGTGTCGCCATTGGTTATGCTGCCGCTACCCGTGCTGTTGCTAGCATACTGATGGGTGTTGCAACAAAAAGTTGCATCTTTTATAAACCACAACACAGCAGCAGCAGCAGCAGCAACAGCAGCGGATCGGGTGAACGATGCATGTCCTTCTGCTTCCACAGCTTCATTGTATTTCATTGAACAATGGCCAACGCCAACACCGGTTATCTAGCCGTATGGGTTTAATGTAAAAATATTACCCAGCACGTACAACCCAGCGACTTGACACGGTGTGAGGATGGAGCGATACATTCATGTCAGAACACGAAGAAGACACTGCTTTGTCAGGAGAATGGAATTTGGGTTTCTATTTTATAAAATCTAATAAAGATAAGAGGCAATGAAAGAGAAGCAACAATCCTAACAGATCTATCTTTATGGACGGAATTAGAACCTTCCTACAAAACTCAAAAAAACATATTTCAATGGTCACACCGGCAGTTTAAGACGCGTGCACTCCTCATCCCACAAATCATGTGATGACATTCATGACAGTGTAAACGTAGAATGCGATGCAGAATAGAAGATTTCGCTCTGATGGAACGAAGACATGGTGTCCCATGGAATGGTCCACACCACAAATTCGTACCGTAATTGTGCAAAGCTGTTAAGAAACTCACCCACTAACCCCTCTGCCAATCCTCCCAACAGGAAACCGATGTACGTGGTACTTGGTGGTCCTTGATAATGGATCCTCGTACACATTTCGGACAGGAAGAGGTTTCTCGCAACCCATCTCCCAACGACTTCCACGAACCCGAGCCAAAGCCACGCAAAGTAAACCACACGGCGGCAGCGAAAATCGTCCTCAAGAGCCGATGAGCGCGCGCAAAGTTTATGCAAAGCAAACGTTGCGCCGATTGTTGGGAACAAACTTTGGTGGATGGTGTGATTCGCACCGGCGGCGGATGTTTCACTTTGGACGACCGAGTCAAGTCAATGTTTGCCCGGCACTGTGGGTTTGGTTGCGGAGGACGACTTTTATCTAAGGCGCTCAGGTTTGTGCGTTTGCTCATCACTCGGCCGGGCTTAGGTAATAGGTCTGGGCAATGATTGAAATGGCAAAAGGCGAGGCTTTGCGATGGTCTATTATCAAGAGAAAAAGATGTGTTTGGATTTAGCTTAAATTTGACAAAGACGTTTAACGGAAAGTTTACTTAACCTCGGCGCTCTGTGGGATCCTGTACCGGTAAACTTTGCGGATCGTAATGGATAATTGAGGATGTCGTTTTAGAAGAGTTTTTGGGTCTTCGAGTAAAATAAACAGAAAAGATATATGGAATCCTTTGGAATGTTTCCAATGTAATAGCTACCTTATAAATATCTATAAAAAGGTAGTAGATCTTTAATAAGAATTAATAAGCCACTGATCAGGACAGAAGCAAGTGTCAAAACTTATTTTGGAGATCTTCAAGATGTCCAGAGATAGTTGTGGATAATGATATCATTAAGAAGGTATGAAAGGTAGTTTTGAAATTCCAACCTGTTGTGAGATATTCACTACACTTCGGACAATTCGAACACGTCTCTAACCGTTGTAAATCGTTAAAAAATGTTGGAATCATATCATTCACTACTCTGTTCTTACTATTCGAACCTCTTTGGGAATAGTAAGTTGAGTTCCATATCTGGTTAAGATTTTGGAATGTTAATTCTTGTTTTTATAATCCAAGTCCAACTACGAGTTCACAGTATCATCGACAAATGTAGTTATGCAATATATTTAAACGAGGACTTCAACATACTGATCATATGGTTCCGTTTTTCTACTCCAAAACTCCCATTACGGATTTGAATAACCATTAGACACGTAATTCATTGCATCAAATTATTTGTTTGCGTTGTGGTCATATTTCAAACATAATTTATGCCCATGTTCCACATACGCCACCACACACCGAAGCTTAAAATGCATTTCTTTTCCCGCCCGCCGGGTGCACATGTTCTAATGCATCCTACTCGCATCTTTCACAGACGTACGTTGCACGGTAAATTACGCTGGATGTAAACATCCGCAATTCGCAGTCCCGGTTTCGAGGCGCATTAGTAACAATTTCGTTTCCGTAGATGTGTTGCAACTAAACGACAACGAGATGCTGCTGCTGATGCTTAACAAGCGCAAGATGGCTAGGCTAGAGATCAAACCCATTGGCCTGATAAACGGCAAGAAATTTGTTTTCTCGCGCCACACGCCGACCCATAACTCATATCAGACACCGCTCCGCAGATGATCGGTAGCCGTCTTTCACCAGCATCGCCAGCATCCAGGTCTGCAGGGCGAAATGAATGGCAAAGGTGAATTTTGGCAAGCGCGTCAGAAGCAACGACTCCGGCTCGACTGGCACGAATCATTCATCACGCCGTTAGAAGGATGGATGGGATGAATTCCTCCACTTTCGTCATCACTCTCTTTCCCCAACCACTCTATGCACGCTTCAAGGCACTATATCGATGAGTGGTGAAGCCATAAAACACCCATCTCATGCATCTCGTCCATACGGTGGGCCAACTCTGCGCCGAGAGATGTTTTCCCCCATTCGAAATGAATGCCCTCTGGGCAGGTTGCTGAGGGCCCGGGTTGATGCTTAGTTTCACATACCTTCGAGGCTCCGGAGGTGGTTTCGGCTTTCGTTCAATGGTGAAACGAATTTAAGAGAAAGTGCAACAAAGAACAGACGGTACTACGGACGGCCTAATCAGCTCCGAGGTAATCTCAGGCGTACGTTTTTCAACACATGCTGCTCTGTTCTGAGATCCCGTGGCCTGTGGGTACACTATCGGTTGCAGCAATCGCGCTTGCCAGTGTCTTTGAAGTTAATTGGAAAGCACGTGCAGTGATTCCGGCGTCTGAGTCTCTACAGCTCCGGACGCACTCTCCTTTGTGCCGGTAAGGTGTCTTAAAATAGACGCTCAGAAAAAGGGAGAAGAGAGATATTCGAGATCTGCGTAAGGCGCCCGCCCATGATAAGCTCTTTTCACTCAGTGGAGCAGTAATTAAACCATAAAGCCGATGTAAAACAACATCTCGGATGGGGCGCGTAGATGGAGCACGTGATGAGTGATATGTACGAGGCTAAATAACATTGTTCAACAACAAACATGGGTGGACTACACAGCGCTTGGAAGAGTTGCGGTGAAGACAAACGTGCAGATTTAATATTCATTTTGCAGTTCTAGATGAAGAAATCCTTTTTCGATCAACCAGCACAACAAGAAATAATGTTAAATAAATGCTCACTTTAATGCACAAATTTAAAGGACTATAAGGAAGTACCACATTTTATATTCTAGCACGTACCCACTATCAGCAATTTTCACCTGCACGTGCACCGTTTTCCCATAAATCTAGTGCAAACCGCTTTAAGTGGCGAACAATCGCTCCCCACGACCCTCGGAAAACACACACCGCAAAGGAGCAAAGACGCGACCCGCTACTATCGGACCATCACCGGCACACCGTTGGTGCATAAATTATGACCCGCACACCCTTTTCCCGGCCATCGCACAACGGGTCCGTGACTTGAGACGCTTGACATGAACGGTTCCGAGTATCGATTGCACCTTGCACCTCTTGCACCCGAGCGCATTGCAACCGTTTGTCAAGATGTTGCCCTACGATCAATTTTGCCTCCCATTCGGGACGGCACGAGGACACCCAATGGCAGGGCTTCTTGAGTATCGGATGTCAAAGTAGTCGATGCCGGAAAGCGATTCCCTCTGTGAGGTGTGTAATCTTGCGTATGAAATATGTACAGCGAGCGTTGTCGAACGGGCTTCCCCAGCGAACGGTGGAAAGGTTTCTTTTCCCCTTTATTATCCAGGAGACAGTCTGCCGCCATATGTTGGCGGGGCCATATGTAAGGTTCACAAACATAAACGTCGTTTCCGAAAAGTGTTTGATGGCACCCGCCATGTCACACATACGCATGATGCATTCGAAATTTGCGTCACGAATTATACCCACAGTGCAACTGCTAGTTACTGTGCCATAGTCTTCTAGAGCAGAGTGATTGTTGAAAAGCAATTTACAAACAATCAACATAGCAAAAAGTAAACATAGATAGGACAGGTAAATTTCTTCGATCGAAGATGAAACGTGAACGATCTAAAATGACATTTAAAATGCAATTTTATCACCCCACTGGAACCCATCGACTAGTAATATAGACATCATTACCATTGGCGAGTTTTAAAGCAAAAAGGGAAAACGCCTTAAAAATGATACCCCATAAAAAATCAGCACCGTGTCAGTAACTACACTACAGAACAATATTTACACAACTCCTAATACCATCCGCAGTGAAACAAAAACAAAGAAACCCGAAGCGGTGTAGGTACTGGGGAGCTTCACTTCTGACGCGTTCGTCTCGCTGGGTGTGGTCGCAGGACCGAACACGCTGCATCGGGGTGTGAAGTTTGCCTTTTTTAAGCACATTTAGCACCACCAGAACAGAGAGCTGGTACGCGTTGTACTACACACGGATGGCGGGTGTAAACGGTGCTAGGTTGTAAATATGGTCGTGCACCATCAGCACACAAGCGCGCAAGTGACAGGATGATGGGGCGCTGATGTCGAACGGAGAGTACGGTAACTTCATCAGACACTGTCACATTTGCATATTGATGACAGGTGAAGGAGCATCCTTCGAGCATGCTGGAAGGACACGAGCCTGATTGACTGAGGCGAACAGAAAGGTGTCAAAGGGTTCTTTGCATTCATTCAAGTGTGCTTCATTCGGGTTTTTTTTTCAGAGAAAGGATATTCCCTCGTGTATGAATGCTTGCAAGTGATGATTATATTACACTTTATTGTAATTTAAATTTCATAATAATTTGAATATCAGGAAAAGCAAAGAAAAAGTGGGTAGTAAAAAAGGTTTACATAAAAAACTCTAAATAAATCCTAGAACGAAAAATCTACAAAAGTAACCGTATAAACCAAACTTTTCCCTTCCCTAACCAAACGTTACACTAAACTGAAAAGTGAAACAACCAAACCCCGGACATCCTTCCTGCCCCAAAGTAAAGCTTCCATCGCAGCGCGACGATGATAGCTCAGAGCTGTTAAATTATCGTTCTAATAAAAACCGAGCGATCCCACCGTTTGTGCATTTTCCCTTTGGGGATGGCTTTCCATTTTCGCCACCGTTTAAAACTCCATCGAAAATTTACCGACCTGGCTACCGAGGAGCCACGGCTCATGGCCCCACGGCGGAGCGAACACAACCGAACGCGCGCACACAATACATTTTCATTATGCAAATTTCAACCAACGGAGCGCCTAGGCCCATTGGATAAGTATATTTTCATGTTTCAATCTCGCCACGGCTAACCGCTCCACGGCAAAGGCGCGCATGCCCCACAGCATGCCTATGGATTTTTATGCTACTTTGCACGTTTGGTGAAGAGAGAAAAAAAAAAGAAAAAAGGCGAGTTCACGAGTTCGATTCGAGCCCTTGCGTTTTCCGTTGGAATCCTGCGACTACGGCGGCGAATTCCAAATGGCAAAGAAAAACTCATCGCTTCTAATGCGCGCGCGGCAAACAAGGCACGATATAAAATGTGATTATTTTTGTCTAAATCCCTCCACCACCGCGTCCACGGGCGGAATGGGAGCAGAAACTGGAGCTCGATTTGGAATGATTTTGCTTATCTGGTAGTAGCAGCAGCAGCAACAGCAGCACCTTCCGATCACCCCTTTCCGAGCCAGCCGTTCCGTCTCAAAAGTGATGATAAATGTTCCGCAAACATCGCTATCGGAACGCCAAATGAAGATCCACTTTGCCGGTGGAGGAAACATGAGCAGGGAAGGATGAGCTGCCAACATCCGAAAGGAATCGGCTGTTTGTAAATAAGTTCAGAAAACTTTCCATTAGGTTCATCCAAAGGCTGTGGGATTGTGGGACGGAAGGTGTGGAATTGAACTTCACCTATCTCGGAAGCGTCGTGAAGATGTTTATCTGTACCATCGGAAAGGAACACAGATAATTAATCATTGCACGCTTCCGTACATGGAAATACCCGTATAATGAAATTATACAAAGCATTGCAAAAGGTTCTCGTGGAAAGAAAGTGTCGCTCAAAAATCGGCTACCAGGGAGCCCGTAAAACGTTTGCTCTCTTCTGCACGAACCACCACCATCTCCACGTGTACTACGGGTGTGGTGTGGCTTTCATCGCATGAGGACACCTTTGCCGGATCGGTAACACGTCGACCTTCCGGAGTGTTATGAATATGAAAGTGAGGTGAAATTTTAATGTACAAACACTCGAAACCGACAAACCTTCGACCACGTGCCAGGGTAACGGGCACGTGTCCTGGTTGGTGTACAACTCTACTCCTAACTAGCATTTCCCGCACGTGCACGCACACACGTACCATCCAAACAAAGCCTTACTACAATCTTCAGTTTTCGAAAGAAAGTAGTGGAAAGGATGTCTTCGCGAAAAGGGTGGCGCCCGCGAAAGGAAGCGTTTCATCGTACCGGGGGCGTAAATTTATGCTCATTTCTTCCCAGCTCTTTACCTTGCGCTAATGAAAATCTCAACGGTCGGAATTATCTTGGATGCTGGGAAAGGGGGGAAAAAACACTTTCCACCCCGGCAAGTGTCTTTTGTTTGCGGAAGGAAGAACGGAAGGAAGCGATGGCTTTGTAAGGTGAGCGGCGGTCTCTAATTGTCGTTTTGAGGCACGATTAACATAACGCAAGTGCGTGTAAATTAACTTACACAAAGACGTACCTGCGGACGGGTTTTGGGAGTTGGATATGGTACAGAAAGGAAAACTGAGCCCTGAAAATGGAGGAGGTTGTGGAACGGTGTGCTAGTTTACGGTAAGCGGTTTAAAAGGTAAGAAGATGATAAATGTCTTAGAAAGCAATGAATTACGTCGGTCAACCGGGGTGAGGTAATTTATTCGGGTTTTCCATTTTCGTGATCCATTCCATTGAAAGTGTTGTACGGAAGCAATAAATAAATATGATCTAATGAGATGTTATCAAATGAACTAATTTGAAGATATTTCTAATCTTAATTAAGCTTCTTAAAATGTATCCTACCGGCACAAGACTATTTATAGCTTACAAACTGTAGCGCTAATTCTTAAACGTCTTGCTCCCGTTCTTCGAAGAGAACAATCCAGAAGAAAAGTAAAAGTGCCGAAATACTTCTAATGAAGATTTCTGCGCACCAAGAGATTAGAATGTTTTCTGGAACAGTAAAGATTGCTACTGTTCATCATTTTCGTGTCCAAAAACCTGCTGTACTTGATCGACACTGTCAACTGGATTCAATTCCTTGTTCTATAAATAGACTCCCAAGTCTCCCAAGATATTTGAAGCTGCTTGCTCAGGGAATTATTTTCCTCCTATTGTGCCAACAGTCGGGAAGCAAGCAACAGTAACACAAGTTTAAGCCTTCCGCTTCTCCCAAAAGGCCTTCCCGCTTTGCGACCCTAACCGATAACGAGCAGTAAATAATTCGTTCGCCGACAGGACACAAAACCGGCGCAACCGAGGCAGATCATGACGCATCCTCCGCCTTTTTCATTCAGGGCAATGGCAAACAAAAGGCTAAATAACATTTAATTCCATACTTTATGCTCTTTTGTTGCGTCGCCAAGCACTTCACAGGGCGTCCTTTCCTTCGCAATCATTCGAGACAACTGTTAGGTTTGGCCTTTTTTTATAGCAAACCGCGCTGTTGCCTTACAATCATATTCAACCGTGCAGTTCAACTGGGTACCATTATCAATGAGCGAAAAAATAGGAATCCAAATAAAGGACGCTGTTGTGAGCAGTCGACAACGATACCGCTTTCGTATGACAAAACCATTACGCGAATGTTTCGGCCAAGCAACAAAGACCCCAGCAATCGGTCTGGTGAACGGTCAGCTCCAATTTATGGGACACGGAGGAACGGATCTCTCCTCCAGACAGTCATGCAAAGCGTCGGATTTGGTTCCCATTGCTCTTGGCATCATGCTTTGATTTGGTTTCGTTAACCTTCACCCTTGGCACTGGTGGTGGTACAATCTGAACCCTTTGCTGCAGAGTACTCACACTTACCACCCGTTTACTGCAATCGTGCCCATTGCTTACTGCACGACTTTTTATTTTTTGCCGTTCTTACGGTGTGCGAACCATGTGTCGTAAGCCGTTTTGTCGTTATTTATTTATGGTACGGACTCTTTTCATTTCAAAGACATTGGATTTGGGCAGCAGGAAGCTTGTTATCATACACGGTCGAAAGATCACATCCAAGGGTAGATAGTTTTACACACAAAAATGTGTTTAGTATCTTAAATGATATTTCATCCATTTTCTGGAAATTTGATCGTATTGATGCCCCCAAAACCCCAGCCGTTGAAAGTCCAAAAAAATAAAAAAACGCAGCAGAGTGATACGCTCTAACGCTTACTGCTGCTCCCTTCCAATTTATTTAATCATCCGAGCATGGGACGAGGACAATGTGTTCCTGCTGAGCTGATTGTGGGTATTTATTCAACTTCATGCGCAAGTAATGAGACGCCACGACTCTCTCATCCTCCACCACGAGAGCCTTTTATTTTATCTTTCATCATCTGCAGGCGGACAATGAACCATCATTCTATTCGGGCGTTTCCCCCCTGCACACTGCCCGTAGTATGACCCACCACCAGTTAAACCGAATGTCAACGTAAAAAACTCTCTTCCAAAGCCCCTTTTTTTCTGGGCGAAGGGCTGAGAAGTACTTTTGTTCGCACTGCCCCGCACGAACCAAATCCTTTTCATACATTTGCGTCTTCTACATTCTTGTCTTCTATTGTACATCGCGCCTTTAAAGCGGGATTAATCTTGCTCATGATCCAAACAGCAACTGCTCTCGAGCGGTCGGGTCGGGGTTTTGTAAGTCTAATTTCACATCCATTCCAATGGTCTCGCCGAACGGGAGGAATGTGATGAGAGGAAACAGATTTGTCAACGCAACTTGTTAAATCTATCCACACTCATTTGGAAGGGTTGGTCTGAAGGCCGTGCAGGGTAAGAAACATTATACTCTAGTATATGCGCATTGTCGTGGCCCTCACAAATCTTCACCAGCCAGTGCGATCCGTTGAATCCATTTCCGAAACCGCAGCTCCGGGCTTTTCAATGCTTCCTCCTGTCACTCTTTGTACAAAGCACGACGAGACACATTTATGCATTCGACAGCAAACTGATAAAAGAGTGAAGAAGCAGGACGAAATGGGGGGAAAAGAGTGGTAAGAATGGAAAAGGCTTCACAGTGAACGCAACACATTGCACCGGAAAACATTGCACCGGAAAACATTGCACAGGAATGATGATGCATCAATAGGCATTATTTGTATAATTGCCGGAAGATGCAAATGTCCCATGAAATGTTTCACGGATGTAGTAGCCATCATTTGACTGCCAGCAATAGCATTTACAGCCGCAGGAATGGAGAAAAACAAGGAGTAAAGCATCAGTTAGCTGTTAAAGATCTACAAAAGTATAAAAGTCCTCCCGTCAAACCAAAGCTGAGCTTCGCAGCACTTCTAGCATTAAGAACAAGCAGCACGTATATATACACTAATAATCGGCTCAACCATCGCTATGACAAATAGTACAATCGGCCACAAGCAGCAAATGCATAAAACCGGTCAGTGTTAGAATCTCAGCAATAATAATTAAACACCAAGAAACTTTTGCAGAACAGGACAAATTCATCGGAAAGGAACTAAGCGATGTGAAATTACTTCACTTTCAAATGACTAGAAATTGTGATTGTGAAGATTTTTCGTGATTGGGAAATCGTTTCGTGAAGTATCATGAAAAATTTAGAATGAGAAAAGAAAAGATGCACCCCAAACAGCGAAGAAAGGGCATATCCATTAAAAGCTTTTTCAAATTTACATACAACCCATTCCAACTATTCCAGCACACGAGCTTCTGGTGCGAGTTTGGTGAAGACAGCAACGTCCAAAAGGGGGAGGGAGGGGGGCCGTATTGCTAATTAGTGATGCTGGTAGTGGGTAGATGCAAAAATCGATAGCGGAAAGCTACCGAGGGAGAAAATTAGCATCGAAAGTAACAACAGTGTCAGCGCCGCCAACCGTATCCACGAGGAACGCTACTGGTGTACACACTCTTCATTACCGTTTCCCGGTACAGGGACACGTACGCCCCGGCACATGAGATGGGCTCACAGCACAATGATGCTGCCGCCCTCCGCTGCAAGAGCCCGTTCAGACACTATCCAGCGATCCTTAACATCACACGAGCTGTGCATCGCTTTAGATGCCTTTGGCAATGGAAGCGGGAAATTAAATCAATGATTCAAGTTACTCTCCCGGCAACGGAGAGCAGCTCAAACCGGCCGGAAGCTGTGTTACTTTTTTGCCGAAAGAAGAGGCGGCAGCACGTGCGCTGGTCAAGGTTCCTTTTGTTTCGGTACTCATTATTTACGAACCACGGGCGTTGGTGGTAGCGATCGGTTCCGAGGCGCGCAAGGTAAATACGGATGTCTGTACTGCACTTAGGAGGCTAGATGACAAGAGCCAGCTAATCAAGATGCTCAATCGAGCGTCAAAGACGTGCAGCACTAATTAATGAGACACATTCCGGGCGGGGCGTGCGGTGCAAGCTCTGTCAGTAGGAAAGATTGCGTCGAGAGTCAAGCATCTTGCCATAGCCACAGAATTGCTGGAAAATGTCCCCCATCAGCAGCACCTTCTCGCTAAAGGGCGTATAAACCGTGGTAACATTATTTTAATGAGTGTTCCCTTTACACCCCCACGTGGGGCACGTGGAATGCTATGCCCGATGAGCATGGCAACTCGGAACTCGGTGTAATAAACAACAGCCCTATCGAATAAACGTCAAATGCGTAGCATCAATCGAATGAAAACCATGAGCCCAAATACACACTCACTCATTTTCCTCTGAAATTCTCTCGCCCTGTTCATTATGTTGCTTATTTGTTTACGAACTGTATATGCTCGGGGAGTTTTGGAGGCACGCACAAAAGAAACAACGCCGGTAAAGTCCGTCCATTCCGGAACGCACAGTTACAGCCCTCCGAGAAGTCATCTTAATGGCAATGCCCAGATTTCCAGATCGAAGTAAGGACCGGGCTGTAAAAACAGTTCAGCTTCATTCGGTTCCGAAAAATTCACCTCCAAAAATAAACCAAAATAGCTCGGCAGTGAGCACCTTTACCTTTTATTTTTCATTCTTGCTGCTTGCACAGCTTCCAATGCGGGCTTGTTTTTCTAATAACGAAATTTTCATTTTGCTTTTCGCCTTTTTTTGAGGCCTGTTTAAATGTTTGCTTTGCTTGCAGAAAAATTCCGGCCGAAAGGCTTTTTTTTCTCATCCACTGGTGAGTGATGTGAGTTCATTTGAGTTTTGTTTTTTTTTTTTTTTGGGAGTGGGCAAGGTCCGAGAAGCCATTGGGTGTTTTAAATATGCCTTTTACAAGCAGAAAAGACCGGGCCACCAGCTAGTTTTATTGTTTCACCCAAAACGACTGTTTATCTTTCAAACATTTCGCACAATTTATCGCAAGTCTCGGCAAGATGGGTTGAGTCCATGAATATTTACACCCGCTATCATAATGTAATGGATTCGGGGCGTTGTTTTTCTCTTTTTCTGTGCGACAATAGAGCAAAAAGGTTGCCGGAAAACTGCGAAAGAGAACAAACCAAGCCTACGAAGGGGTAATTAACATAAATGCTTGGATACTTGTTGAAAGAGATCAATTAACGGGTAAGATCTGATATTATGCGGCAATTTTCTAATACGTCTCAAAAACTTTAATAACAAAAACCATTGTAGAATCCGAGAAATTCAACCAACACTAAAAAGAGAGGACCAGTTACAAAGCAACGCATAACATTTGCATTCACTTTTATAAAGAATCCCCATCGCATTGGTGTCCTTTACTGTTGATTCCATAAATGTATCCGCTCATGTTCCAGAATATACATTCTCGACACGTCGTACCGCCGTCACTGAACCACGGTGCAACAGCCAGGGCTGTGATTTCGATTTCCAATCATAACCCCTTTCGGCGAACGTTTTTGCACACAGAATTGCTTCGTTGCACTGGCAAGAAAACGGATACCGAAGAAGCTAGAGCCGGGTTCGGCCAAAAGCAAAACCAAACATCCGTAACGGAAGGTAAGGTATGGCAGCGACCCAAGAGGTGTATTATATTTTTACAACTGCTGGAAGGGAAAAATGTTAACAAGAGTTTCTTGTTTTTCTTTCCATTTGGTTTTTACTTTTTCATGAAGCGTTTCTTACAAAACAAAACTCTCAAATAGCATTGTAAAAATGTAAAAATCATCGTCCTTTTAAGATGGTTGACTGCACCATAAACCTATGCATTCTTGAAAGCAGCAAACCAAGAAGCAACTTGTAGAACCAAGCAAAAAAAAACAACACAATCGAACAGATCGTATTACACCGTCCCTAATACACCATTGGAAGCGAAAACACCCATAAAATAGTGCACAGCAATGAAAAAGACAGAAACTAAACAGACAGGATATAGAACACAATCGATTTCCTATCCCGAGACGTCCCCCCGTGCTACAAACCAATCGTGCTGGGCGATAAGTCTTGCAAACGACAAACATCAAGCGTGAGAAGCGGTGCAAACCGACTGAGATCCATTGTCCAACCTGCAGTATCTGGTGTGTGTGTGTGTGCCTTTGCTGTTACACGCTGCGGCAGGATTATCGACCAGCGCGCATCATCATCAGCAGCATTCGCACTTGCAATTGATGTCAAACGAAATGCAACTGACAGAGACGACCTCAGTGCAAACGGGTCGTCGGCACTTGGGCCAGCCACCCACTACAGTTGCAAACCGATCGGTGCCAAATGCTTTCCTTGACTTCGCCCCCAATCCTTTCTTCAGGATGTCGTGTCTTTAAAATCGTGTCATCGAATAAAGATTCCCCTGCAGCTCGGAGTGGGGGTGGCAACCTATCGAACTATCGTTTCACGAAGCGGCCGGGGACTTCTTCGGTGCTAGAGCAGCTCCAAACGGGGCACTGCTGATGTGGAATGAATCGAGAGCGGCGTTCAATATCACGACCAAGCTGCCAAAATGTCACTTTCTTGGGTTCGATTGGAAGGTGGTGTAAAGAGAGAAGGTTTAAGAAATCGGGTTAGGTCGGCGTACATTTGCATGAGCGAATGGTTTAATGTAGAAGTGTTCACATGAAGAAGCAGCACAAAAATTCACATGTTTTAGTGTTTATGTAAAGACAATTTCGTACGTTGTTCTACGAGATTTCACAGCTGGAAAAGCTGAATTTTTATTGGAGCATCAATTAACAAGAAGCAGAATTTAAAATCAAAGTTAGTAACGACCAGTATTGCTAACTAACATAGTTATATCTGGATATAATAACAAAACGATGACCTCACAATTGAAAAGGTACTCGATTAATTCCTCATCAAAAGATGACCTCAAAACCTCTCATCATTTAAAAATTCTTCTCATGTGGAAGGTTTGATTGGTGCAAACAAAGATTGCAATCAAAAACGACTAAGTAGAACACAGTTTTAACAAGCTCTGCGGCACACAAACAACGCAACAAGCCCGGCAAATGGACAAAGTACAGAGTGTACTCGCACTTGGAAAAATATCGATTTGCCAATTTGACAGCAAAAAAAAAAAAAAAAACAAAACAAGCTCCCAAAATCCAATCAAACCCCGAGGATAGGAAATGGTCACCCATCGCTTTATTAACCCAGTTTCCGACAACACACCCCCCCCCACAAATATCGTACGTACATCTCAATGGCATCCTTCGGCACGGAAAATCCTGTGACCTAAGCATCTCACCGAAAAAAAAAAACTCCATAACCAGCAGAAAGAAAAGCATAATTTTATCCGTTTCGCCCACAAACACTCCCACCGCCGCCTCACAACAGAGGGGAGAACCTTGCACATCAACAGATGATGCCACTAGAGGCGCGCGGATATGAAAACAACGTTCCAGGCAGCCACGTGTAATGGTCAAGAGATAAAAAAGGGATCACAACCACAGCAGGAAGGCAAAAGTTAGCGGGAGAGAATGGGAAAACTCGGAAAATAAAAAGGACATCTTCCTGTAGCCAGCCGCAACCGCTTTCCGAAGGGAGTGTGTAACATCTTGGCGAAACATTTCGATCGGATTTGCTCTACAAAACCAATAACCTAATTCCTACTTTGTGCTCGAAAAGTAGAACAGAATCCTTCTGCCGTTCCCGCTGTTATTGCGGGTCCTCTCTTTAGATGGTATCATTATTGTTTCATGGTACAGGCAAGCGACGGATGACGAAAAGCTTACTGACCTGCGAACGAGATAAGAGAAGAGCAAAAACAAAAGGGCAGAACATTAATTTTCGGGTAAGACAGAAGACACAAAAAGACAAGGGAGAGGGTATTAATGGAGCTATCTAAAGTGTGGTTTTAAACCATCTTTTAGATCGTTTTAATTGGCTCTGGAAAACGATGCCATCTTTCAACCATTGTAATTATCTTAATCAAAATAATATGAATCATAAAATGTTTAACAGTGCAACAAAAAAAACAAATTATTTAAAATATTTTTTTTTATTCAGTAGCAACGGCCAGGCCGTATTGTTCAAATGATTTAAAATATATTATAGAGAACTATATTAATTTAAGCAATATATACGCTAGGAACGCCTTTAAATTTCATGAAAACTGCATCATGCTGCAAAAGAAGAACATTTCGCTATCAAAATCTACCCAAAGTTGCCCTCAAAACTGATTGTTTTTTGTCAGAAACCACCCTCTCACACAGCGATATCTCACGACACAAACCAAAAACGCCGATCGGCCTAATTGAGTTCGGTGGCAGGATCTCGGACCCTCTCCCCGAGGAATGGCCCCAAACGGGATGGAAAATTGTGACGGCAATAAAAATTATTTATGACTAACGCTGCACACAGCTACAGCAAACGCGTTGTAGCATATCTCAAGCGCCGTTGCGGCGCACCACATTCACTATGCTTCCACGGTGCATTGCATTCCGCGGGCAATGGAGACAAAAGCCGAACCGCCCCAAACGCCACACACAACCCACACTTTGCTCGAGGCGTTCTTTTTCAGTTTTTTTTTTTGTTTCTAAATCGTTTGTTCATTTGTTTCCTGATCTTTTATGTGTCGTTAGATTTCATTTCACACACAGTGACGCAGAGTAAAAGATTGCGATCGACGAATATGGGCGCTTGGTGGTGACCGGAACGCACCCCACCACCGTGTGACAGGCACGGCAGCATAAAATGTCAAAAATAAAAATCCGCCTCTGCCACAGTGGCGCGGCTCAACCGCACCGGTTTGCAGCGCTTCTTAAGCCCGTCAAATGGAGCGTGATTGAGGCAAAGCCATCCTCTGAGCAGGAAATACAAGTGCCGTGAGAGGTTGGAGCAAGCAAAAAAAAAGCCGCCAAAAAGTTTCCAATGCGGCTTGTTTAGCATTTTGTTGCGAATTGCGACGCTGCCCTGCAGGGAAGCCGGAATTCCGTCACTAAATCGGCAAAGAAGCCGGATGATGATGATGAGGCGAAAAGAAAATGTGTGACGGAAAGGAGGGTTCCGGTTTTAGCAAACTGCTTTCCACTGCTACTGACGTCAACGTAATCGAGGTGGAATGATAACGCCACCAAGAAACAGATTCACCCGCTTAAGCAGCCCGATTGCTGTTGTGTTGCAAAATAAATATATAACGTTAGAAATGTGTCCCATACAAATGTATTTCCCTAACAGTAGCATCGCATAAAACCCGACAAAACTAGATAAAACACCAAACGACTCGGGAGTGTGCCCACGGAATCCCTGCCCGTGTGCCCTTTTGTACGCCAACGCGCCGACGTGCTGTTAAAAAGGGCTTCAGAAAGGCATACATCAAACAATGTTTCTGTTGATCATTTTGTCGCATAAAGCAAAGGCAAAACCACACAAGCACAAAAGTGCGGACGGCTAATCAACTATTCCACCCCCGGGAAAGGTCCACCTCGTGCGCGCCAAACAGAAACCCACGTACCGGGTACGTGTGCGATGAACTCGCACTGATAATGTTACGATTATGAACGCCCCGGAGCAAACGGAACAAATGGTGCGTGTGTGTGTGTGTGTGTGAACACAGTGGTAACATTTCGTTCAAAGGATTGGCGAAGCGGTTGAAACTGTTGCATTAAATGCAAATTTAATTCCACCCTCCTATTAATCATCGGCTCGAGATCGACAGTTGTGCATAACACGAACGATTTGTCGCCGGCTGAGGCAACTCTCGCATTAAATGTTGTACACAGAGCAACATTAAAACATTATTTCCAGCAGAGGATAAGCGCGCAACAGCATTGGAAAAAGCACTTTTTTGTAAAAGTTCCTAATGGTGGAATATTGATGTAAGCTGACTCTCCCAACGGTCGATTCAAATAAACAAGTTCAATAAATGCATGTAAAAGTTCGTTTTGCTGCTCATAATCAAGATACAAAAAGGTATGAACTCCCCCGTTTCGCAACCTAATATTCAACTTTCTTCGCACGATTTTTCATGCCGTACTCCCGGGGGCGCTACCACGATTCCGCACACGTTACCATTTTCCAAAGGTAACGACTCGACGGGTCAAACCGTAGCGCCACATTACACATTTATGCCGACAAAACACACACACACACATGAGCGACCGAAAAAAACAGAAAACCAAAGCAAACGAGCTCCAAACAGCAGTGGCAGCATACACCCGAACCGCCACCGGGAAATGATGTTGGGAAGAAAAAAGCGTGGGATGGGGGTGGGGGAATGAAGAAGTTCGCTTGCACAGTGACCTAGCATGATTTCCGAAGCTCCCTTGAGAACTCGCAGCAACGACGAAAAAAAAACCCCGCGCGAATGCCAAAGGGTGCCAAAAGATCTCACGAAACTTCGATACTGCCGGCCGTCTAAGATCCGCTCCGGCCAGCTTTCATCGATAGACAATCCATTTCACCCCGGGGCCCGGGGGCTATTTTTTGGAACCTCATTTCGAACGCTCGCCACCCCAAACCGGGAAGCCACCAATCGTTTTCCTCTTCAACCGATAGCAGCATGATAGCGATCGGAACAGTCATTCACCGTTTGCAGAATGCAGAGCCCTGTTATTTCGTAAACGAGCTTCCACTTCATAAATGTGTTTTTGTGTGCCCGTGCTTCGTGCCTGTATCGAAAAGTCCTTAAGACGATTTGCTGCCTGTTGGTGTACGCTACCGAACCCCGCTGCATACTTCCAGGCGTGCGTACATGATCACCCAACACGTACGCGTTATGATGTAAAGCGAAGGGCTTGGTCGTTCAGCCAAATTAAATAACCATTAGAGTGTGGCATTCCCAATCGGTGGCCGTTAAGAAATCCGATGAAAGATAGTGACCGACAGCCTGGCATGCTGCAGCATAAACCACAATCAATTCGATAAAATCCAGCTTTATGGAAAATAATATATAGGTAAGGCACTCCCGTGAGGCCCCTTCTTTTGGGCGGTGAAAGTGAAACTGAAACTCAATGCCTGTCGGGGCGGCCCGATCGTAACGAAACACTGCGCCCCAAATGGCCGTAACCTAATATGCCACCCTCGTCCAATCGAGCGTGCAGCCACAGTGCCATCCAGAGCAGACGCTGGGAGGGAAAAGATTGCACACCATTACTTTCCATCATTCAATTTTCTTATCTTTTCTGTGCCAAGTACGAGCCCACAGTATCTGGAGCAGCGATGCCAAAGATCCGAGCAGGGTGGGAGCGATGTAATCCAACGAAATTCGCATGACCCAGTTATGCGGCGGGTAAGCGACACGCACTCCAACAGTTCGATTCACCAACAGCTGGGCTGGTAGGCTTTCCCTCTGCACACCCTGCTGGGAAATTTGACACCTCCGAAACGACCATCGTCGTCCATTCCCCGACCGAGCTGCTAGAGGCAGAACACTCCATACTGGAAGTGCTTCATCATTGCGACGATGCGAAACGCAAAAGCCGGGCACACGCATTACAGTAATGTCTGGGGCTTCTCCAACCATCTGATTCATGGTGACCGGCGGACACAATATATCCCGTAAATAGATTTTTGACACTTTATTATCGCTGATCCTCTTATAGGCGAGCGTGCGCTTCTCCTACACAAATAACCATCGTCCAGCGCTGTGTCCAGTCGTCGTTCCGATAGGACGCAGCTGTTTAGGGCCGATGCGTTCCTGCCGAAACCCAACATAAGCACGTCCATTACCGAAAAAAGAGGGTCAGAGAGCGGCGATCAGCCAATTGTCTAGCATTGCCCGTTGTAAGTGGTTTAGGAAAAGAATTTGTTGTGTCACGACCGACACGACCAGCTGTGATTCTTCCGGTTGCTATTTCCCATTCTTCTGTTAGTGTACAACTTCCAGCGATGGAAAGAGCAGAAATAAAGGACGTAACATAGAACCTACACAGGCAGGTCCTGTCATCCCACAAGAACGCTACGGGCAGAACGAAATTCCAACAACCAAAGCTGACCCATACACGGCACAAATGTGGACCACCCTTGGAGAGACCCGTCACCGAATGTTTGGCCTAAATTGACAAATGGAAATGGAATCGAATGGAATTGGAACGCCTCACACAAAAAAGGTTCAGTTATGGGTAAGGCTCTTTACTTCCTCTTCATCCTTGGGAAGGAGATGCAAAGGAAGAGGACGTTATCAGGATTGTAAAGACAACCAGATATGGAAGGCAAAGATTGAACACATCCAGCAACAGTTTTAGTGGTTAATTGAATTGAAGTGGTTTAGAATAGATTTCTAAAAATATCCCACTGGTGTTATCTTAAGAGCCTGTGCCGAAGGGTCATGGACACTGATCCTGCAAAGCATTGTAACGAGGAGATGGCATTACCGGAATCAATCAACGCCAAACGATGCAGTAGAGGATGCACCGTGATTCACAGGTTACCGAAATTACCTTCATTTATCATTCTGCCGTAAACGATGTGACGCTAAGACGAAGCTGCCCGCTGCTGTTGGAGCCCAACAACCGATAAAGAACGTAATTAATCTCGGTGTTTACACTCTTTTTAATGCATTCAATGTTGCGTTTTGTTCACCGTAAGCTGAGCTCTTCATGATGCTTGCCACGGTGCATGGGGGGAAAAGAAAAACACAAACGCTAGGATAAAATATTTCCAACATGAACTTCCAACCTTTTATAGCCGTATCTCGTCAAAGATTGTATGGATTACTCTCCAGCCAATGCAGGCACGGCGTTACTCCAACCCAGGAAGAAACCACAGCTACAAAAACAGCCTCCAAAGCAAACATCAGGCAAGCGCAAGCGGCAAAGCCACGTTACAAATGTTGCTGTAATTTATTTTAATAGTTTATGTTCGACATTAATAATTGTTTCCATACACAATTTTCGGGCCACAGCAGTCCGGAGCTAGAACGTTGCAAGTGAGGGAACGATAACCTACAAGTAATGACTATCACCATCCAGTGGCTTACTGCCACCGCGGGAAGGGGGAACCGGGCTGGGGATCTTACGCATAATTCCCTTCCCGATAGATTTTACGAAAAAAGAGCCCTACCCGGTGCCAGAGTTTACGTACGCTAGTGGTACACTAATCCTGCTACTATCCGTCTGGAATCAGAACCATTTTTTCTTCATCCGCTCACGCTCTTTCTCTCTTCTACTCTCCTTGTTGTTGCTATGCTGCTAAAATGGTCGACTCGATTAAGCACCGTCTGATGCAGAAGGGACCAAAGCCCGCTGCACACACTGGTAATAGCAACGAACCGAAGCGTGTTCCGATGCCAAGAAGGATGGTGCTGAGGCAAAATATTAAAAAGATTTATCACGATCAGGCAGCGATGGGGATGCAACGCAGCAACCAAAGCCCTAATAGTGCCGGAACGATACACACAAGCGACCAGGAGCGAGTTGGAGGAAGCGGAATCACTTTACTTCTTTCGCACACAGCTGAACAAAGGAGTCGTCGCCTTCGCTCCTTTGTTGCCACCACCGTCCGGGAGCATGCTGGAACCTTATCCGCCGAGGATTACAGACCTTTAACTGCTCCACAACAGCGGGTCTTCGAACGGTCGGTGTTGTCATGCCTCCGGATCCTGCGTTTTCTCTCCATCTTACCCCTATCGATCAATAGGGTTTGGATGGGCAAAAGCCGAGAGCTAAGGGCAGTGAGACGAAGTTCATCATCATTCATCAACAAGCCGTACCCGGACGATGGGGCCACCGCGTCAAAGATAACATCGGCAACGCTGGTATACATAAGCTAAAATAACGCAAAAAGGATAATACCTCTTTCCTATAGCCGATACCGTACGCAGACAAGGGAAGGACGTGCTTTCTCAAGTGCTCTGAAGAAGTTTTAAAGTATACAGAGCACACTCTTGCTGCAACTACCGGCCAGTGCGGCTCATAGCCAAGCAAATCAATTGAAGCTAGGGATTTGTGCGTTATGAAGAAGTATTAATGCAAAGCAGTCGAGATCCCTTCCCAGCAAGCCTCGACGTTCCAACTCGTTTCATGGACGTAGACGTACATTGCATTGCTCCCAATAGGAAATGGAGCGTTCTGCGCGAGAATATTAATTGTTGCATTATTGCAGCGGACACGGGCTTCCCAGCAGTCCTACGTCCGCTTGAGACAAACGACGACGCATCGGTTGCCTTGCCCAAGTCGGAAATCTGTTGCCAGGGTAGCAATAAAAGCCGCCATAAAGCCGGCGCGAACATCGGAAACGATAATCTTTACGCTCGACATAATTGTGGTGCTGAAATTTAATCGTGGAAAGGCACTGCCACGACACGACTGCACATTTTATTGCATTAAGCTGATCACGTACCCGCCACCGTAGGGCGCGCAATTGGAGTTGGCAAGTTTGTTGAAGGATTTTGTATTGCAACGATGTTGCTGGGGAAGTAGTTAGTAGAGTGGTACGATTTGATAGAATTTTTCGGTAAAGTGTGGCGGAGTTTCAGCAACTTATCTGGATTGTGCTATTCTTGCTGATAAATTCCAGTATATATCAAGTTTCAATAGCTTTCCTTTTAACGTTTTGGTATAATTCAGCGTCTGTTTATGCAAACTGATGAAGACGAATCTTCCTGGCCAGAGACGCACCTGTGCTATAGTTTTTCTGCACCGCTCTATAATGCGATGTTATCCCTTTTACCTGGAAAAAGCGAATGAAAAAAACGAGAATAGACAAACAAACAAACGGACAAACGCACCACACAGGCGAGGAAAAATTTAATTCCATGCTAATTTTATTCACCAGGCAACACCTTGCATAATATTTCACACACTCACCACAAAATCCATCACCACCACTTTTTTCCCTTCTTCTACCGGAGCTCCAAAAACACCGAGAGGAACACCTTTTCCACAAGAACAACGCACTGGCATCACACTTTAGGCGAGTGTACCGGGTACCGGCAGTGCGATACTGAGATAAGGGATGAAGCTCTGTCAGACAGAAACCGGTACGGTCGGCATAATCAAATCACCCTTTTTCCGGTAAATCTTGGCGGTTGCCTTGACGACGATGGTGATGACTTTCCCGGAACACATCAAAGTCCGTTCCCCGAACCTGTGAGCAGCGGCGGTGGTGGTGTACTTAGGCGCTAAATCCTGTTACCCAAGGATTCAAGTGAAAAATAACTCCCCGCCGGGATACGCTCGATATGTCTGCGTTTGTTATTATTTTCCTTGGGTAAAACAAAAAAAAACGAATTAAAGAGAGGAATTCCTTCCCCAAAACTCTTCTTCATCCGAAGGGAAAATATGCTCCGGAAAGAGCCAGCAGTCCCTTTCAGACAGTCCACGGAAGCGAACAAAATAAACAAACCAGGAAAACGCGTTTGGAGCATTGAAAAAAAAACCACACTCACACACAATTTAACTTAACCGTGAAGTCTGCTCCATCGCGAACGGGGAAGAGCCGTCCCAAAAGAGCCAGTTCGTTTGTGTGGGTGGGTCAGGGAAATGTAAACGCAATTACTCAATCCCGGCAAAATGCTAACACTCTTTCGGGTTGCACTTTTCACCATCCCGTTTTCCTTACACAAAATCACCAGCAAAACAACAAAAAAGGGTTTTCGGTTTCGATGAGGGCTGTGTGTTCCCATTTGCTAGCCGTCGTCGTCGTCATCGTTGTTAGGCAAAAGTCAAAGTTGCAGTTTGCAACTAAAACAGAAGCACACAAACTCTCCCCCCTTGATCGCACGCTCTCTAGAGTGAAAAGAGGGCACTGACTGCACTTGCAGTCTCCACTCCGGTTGCCACAGAAGCGTTTCTCAAAAAAAGCGACTAATATGATATGATTTCCATAAAACGCTTCTGCAGACGTAATCGTTATGCATGTTTGCGGACTGTCTGTCGGGTCTGCAAGTTCCCAGCCGGAATCGGAAACCACATACACAGACATGATATACGGATCAACGGGAGAAGATGTGTTTAAGGAGTTGGTTTTATCTCGCTACACATATCGGAGGATAAGGGTTACAAAGATGATATTAAGCGAGTGTGCTTGACGTAACGTCAAACAGGACGGGATAATGTTTTGCAAGAAGACAAACACATTTAGTGTGAAGTACCATTTCACTGCTGGTGCTCAAGGACAGGTCAATTGAGTGTAAATATGTGAGTGCTTAGATTAGATTATTGTTATTTACCTTTATCACTCATTTTCGGTGGTAAGGATAAGCTGTTAAATTTATGTTTTCATGTAATAAAAATGTTTTTGTAGTGTTGTATGAACATTTTGTAGAGATTTTAAAGTATTATTTACAGGGCTTGTTTATCAGCTTGGTAACAAGCATCAATTTCGTTGGGGATGAATAATTATATTCATAATAGACGATGATTCCATCAACTCCACATTAGATAGGAGTGAACAAATATTAAACAAATATTAAACAAATAAAAACAAATATAAAAATTTTCTCCGAATTTTCTTTCGACAATCACGGGTAAGTTTTACAAATGTTAAGAAGCTATCAAACATAGTTCAACAAAACAGTTATAAGAACTGTAAAGAGATATCTAACTTCTATAAGGGTTCTTCAGTATTGAAGAATCAGGCTTGTAGATCACACGAGGTTCGTAATTCCTTCAATGTAATTAGTCTAAACGCCTACTTATGCTTTAAAAATGACACCGATCAACCAATATTGCTGCCGTATCTTACGTTTATACAGCAACACTGGAACATTACAGAACCTGTATCACTCGCACTAGTCGCCTCTTTAACTACAGTAAACATAATCGGTACACTCTATAAAAACTAACGATCAAAAGTCTGTGCCGTATGTACTTCCCTCGGTTCCACGTCTGGGTGTCACTGCCGTAACAATATTGATCAACACAAGCGCTTTTAATGAGAAACATCATCAATGCACAGGCAACAGCAGCATCAGCACGACCAAAAAAGGACGCACAAAAAAGGCTGCAATACCTCTAAAAAGCTTTGCACCACTCCCTAACCAAGCGCATTCACTTCACTTATTACTGCTGTCACGAGACGTTAAACGTCGCATATTTCCTCACATTTACCGTAGGGTAATTTCATTTGCCTCCATCGCCCGCTCCTCTGCACTCTTACCCCGCCACGGTTCCGCTGGAGTATGTACCGCGAGGTTGCGTTTTGTACACACGACTGTCAAGCTTTCCACACAAAAAGACAGTGTGTGTGTGCGTCAAGGACCCTTAGTCGTGTAAACAAGCGCGCTCTCTCTCTTTTTCTCTGCCCGACAGGGAAAACCCGAAGGAAATTGTTCGACGCGTTCAAGAACCGTACAGCACAACTCCACTGCTCTCCCAATCTCTACCAAGTACACACGCAGCCACCGGCCCACAGTAAAAAAGCGGTTTTCCTTTACACGGGAAATCAAACACTCCATGTTGCTTGTCGCGATCGTTAACAGTTTTCGCCCCGCAAGCAGTCAAAGACGTTTCCTTCCACACGAAAAAACGACGACCTCAACGATGACGACCTTCCGCTACCGGTCCGTAGATTCGCTTTCCACGTCCCTTCTCCTCCTCCCCCAATGTGCCCTCTGGCACAACTTTTCCACTTTTCCATTATGTGTCAGTACGTTCCGCATCGTCAAAACATCGGGAGGAAACATGAAGCGACAGATTCGTCCTCAGCGTCGTCGACTTTTCTTCCAGGTTCCAGGTTCTCTCCGTGCTGGTTGGTTGAACATTGGAGAACGATGAAAACTTTTATGTTCGATGCACACAACAGTTCCTAACAAATCCTGCTCCTGCGACAAGCGTAATGATGGCGGGAAAATTGTGAAAAATCGTAATTTCACTCACGAAATGACAAGACGCAGGGAAGAAACGGTGCCCGGTGTATCTGTCTATCGTAGGTGGATTGGATGATGTTTGGATCTAACTGTCGCACCAACAGTAATGCCTTACATTCACTGCTCTTCAAAACCAAAGCTAGAGCACGCCGTTGTAGGCGAGGCAGCTCCGCTTTTCATTTGTAAGGAAAATAATAAAAAAACAATAAAAAAAAACAGACTTGCCAGGGCGCTAGCGCGAGGAAGCGTTTCGTCTTTGAGAAATGCCGCCGGAAGCAAACTCTACTCACTTCCGGTTGCTGGGGCGCTCGCGCTCTGTGTTCGCAGCTGCCGAGCTGTCGATAAGAAGCAATTTTCTCCGGCAATAAACGATGGTGGAAAATCATGCCGGGTTGTAGAATCACAATCGCTTCGTAGGTTGCCCAAGACCGGTGGAGGGTGTGCAGCTGCTTTTAAGCCGATTTTAAGGCGTGTGCACACACACAAACCGTGATGAAGCCGAAAGCTTGTAGCTGAAGCCGGTAAAGAAATCAAGAATCACAAACTGCTGCAGACGTTTGAATCCGTATAAAACGGGAATGGGGACGGTTTCTCCTGGGTGGAGTGAACTGGGTGCAGTCTCGTTGTCGAGTCCTTTAGCCCGTTTGCAACAGCATATTGCCATCCTTGACCATGACTAAATAAATAACCTACGACGGAGCACTTCATCCTTTTAAAAGGGAATTCCACACACCCATGCAAGCGTCTAGAGCGTTGCTCGTGCACTGCAGTGTGGTCGGAAAATAATTTGTTTTCCACTCGAGAGGCTCGACTGACACACCGCAACGTTTGTGACGCCCACACAGACACGGCAAGTGTTTGCCGGGTGTGTTTAATAATAATAGCGGCAACTGAGGAAGAAAGAAGTGTTGGAAAAGCCGCCATTCTCTTGCCAAAAAAACTCTTCAACAGAACATAGCCGGCAAACCAGCAACCCACACCGTCGCTCTGCCCGGAAAAGTTGGCGTGTAATGGTCGACTTAAAAAATATGAGCTCAAGAAACGGAATTTTCCCTGACAGACGTGGCAGCAGCAGCAGCAGCAGCAGCAGCAGGTCAGGACGGGGGTTTTTCATGGGACGGAAGTTAGCCCCAAAGCCTCGGATCCAGGAAGTACAACTGCAACAACAACACCGATGCAACTTTGCTCCATTTTTGCGCTCCAGCTAGCGCTTGGCATATTCACGGCACTTTCCACCAGTGGCAGTGGCGGAAGCTTGACAGCCAGAGTTTCCTTCCCACCGGAATCGAATAGTTTCCGTCGTCTAGCGTGCGCGTTCGTTTAATTTTCGCCTTTTCGTTTGCGTGCAATTTTTCCGCTGCTGCTGCTGCTGTGCGCCTTTTTGACTTTTATTTGAGTGGCCCTTTTCCCCCCATTTCCCATACCATCACTGCCACTGGGTCCGAGAGCGGTGTCGAGAGAGCTCGCGTAAACTTTTGTCCCACCGCGGAAGGTAGAATGGTTTTACTTTTGCATAGCATCCGTCCCAAACGAAGCAAAACAAAGCGTCCAGAAGTGGGAGGGAATCGGAACGCCTGGAGGACGGTGGGATAAGTGCAAGTTATTCTTGATCTCTATTTTCTACGCTTCTACCTCGAAAGGGGAGAGGAACATTCTTGCGGAAGAGATTCAGTAGATCGTGAAAACGCTACCGCTGGAGGTAATTCGATACGATGCAGCCGGGGGTTGGAAAAACGAAGCGTTTCACAACGCTTAGGTGAGCAAATTAATTTCTTTACAATTCACGCCCTGCCAATTCTCGACACCCAGGGAAAGGATCTTTCAGGAAATGGAGCAGGAACATTGTTGGAAAATGCGCTCGTAACCAGTTGGCGTGGGCAGCCAATCAGCTATAAAACGGTAATCTCTTGTTTGGCGAACGCCATAGCGATGAATCGGAATTTGATTGGAATTTTATTTTTAGTACAAAATCAATCATTGATCGTTTCATTGTCTCAGCAATGCTCAATGATAAATGAAATTACAGGATAATTTTTAACAATATACAATGATTGAGCTAATATTAACCCATCAACTTTTTTTTTAATTTTGAAACAGATTTAAGTATGAGTTCTATCAATTCAATTTGTGATTTGATACAAAAACATGTTATATTAAAAGTTTGGTAAACTTGATGATTGTATAGAAAATAGAAACAGAGAAAAGAAATCGAACTGCAGATAAATCTTTGATGTCATTAAAAACAATATTCTTATAAATTTTTCCTTTAAACTTCAATCTCTAAAAAATATGAATCGTACATAATGGTATGATGATGGTTGGACAGAAGATAATGAGTTGTAATAAGGGTGAGAACTAAAACTATTTTGATATATAATCTCTCTTCAAACTCTTTCAAATTGAAATTGAAAATACCTAGACATTGAGATAGCAAAATTCGATTCAATGAAAAAATGTACTTACTACATATGTAGTGCGTAAATTACGGTAAGCTCAAAAGTGTACGTACCTGGAAAACAGAAAAAAAATCATTTAATTAGCCATTCAAAGAAACATTAACACCCAAATAACACCCAAACCTAACAATATTTCAATAAAAATTTAGCAATCATCAAAGAAGCACATTGCAAATCAACCTCTATTATCGTAATCTGTGCCGTTCGTTGATACCACAATCATAAACCAAAACCATCCCAACTTCCAACCTCTTTCCATGTCTTCATGTCCAACCGGATTTGAACCATTCATTTGGTTAAATTACTATTATTACCCTCAAACATAGCGTCAAACAACCAGACTAACCACACACTTTCCATATTTCGGAAAATGGTCCAGTGGAAAACCCTTCCCACACATCCGGTAAAACTTCGAACAACGTCCGTCTAACCTCCGAAGGATGCTCCTTTTGTGTGACAAATGTGTTTGTCCTCAATGACACTCGTTGTGCGCTTTTCACAGGCTGTCGGAAGGAGGTACAGTCTACTCAACCGTTGCCTGGAGATAAATTCGTCATCTTTCCTCCCAACCAACAACAAGACACACACACACATACACGGCGAACTCCTGCGTCGAGCAATTAGGCTAATAGATATTTAGATTTCCTGTGGAATTTAAACAATTTTCCATCACCTCTCCTCTTCTACTCCATCTACTTCTTTCAAAGGGATTCTTCCGACCCGGAACTTGAGAATGTATCTAGAGCCTGGCGAACCATACTCGTGTGCCTATATTGACAACTTTGACAGAATTTGCTTAGGGCGATCTCTCTGGATGTGCCACTCCAGGAGACAGGAGTGGTCTCTTCAATCGAAAATTACTTTAACCATGATGTTTGGCTTTGAAGTCGCACACTGTCGGGAAGGTGCTGGTAGATATAAACAACCAATGCGTGTTTTGTCGGTGACCGTAAACTAGAACGTTCTTGTTGGGAAACAGTTCTAGAATGAAGTTGATCAATATGAGCCCCTTTTTACATCGTACCTCCCTTTCGAACGCATCCAAACGCATGGAAGTATAGAACGTAAGAGCAAAGCAATAAATCACGGACCGCTCAATGCACCACCCAATCAGTATGACGGAAGCGGTCGTACCAATGGCGGCATGGCTAATTGTTATTGATTTGCATTTCCTGACTCATGAAACGCTTTCACGCACGCCAGACCCGTTCTTGTGGAAGGAAACGCATTTCCGATAGAAAGGATGCTGTTGTGCTGCAACATCACAGGAGAGAGCGTTGTTGGTTTGACTTTAAATCATCTTTTAATTGCTGCATAGAAACGGCCTCGAATAAATATACGTGCTCTTATCTTCATACAGCGCAATTGCAGAATTGTTAAAGCAGACTCTTCACGCAGATCCGGAGTAATTTAATTAGTAATTCAGCATCACTCGTCTAATCCAACCCGAAAAGCTTCCCTCTTATTCAACAGCATCGAGCAACAATGGTGCGAGTGCACTGTTAAATTACCTTCTGATAACGCGAACGACCAGCCGGCAGCTCGTGCACGTTTTACAGAGCGAGTGTGCTTTGCATCCGACACCTTCTGCATAAGGATGCGTTAGCGTGCGTGATCTGAAAAGCTGGTGAGAACTTCAGACACGAAAGCTGTCCAACTGATACTAATTCAATTAGCCTCCACGAAAGCTTCTTCTCGTGGTCGTGTGCCAACCTAATGCAAAAGTTTAACCGAAAATTCTGATGAATCGCCGCCAATGAACATCCCGCCAACATTGTGTCAGCACTTGTTTGCCAAAGTCTGTTAATTGTTTGAAATATATACTCAAATATGCAGACCACTTGCAGAGTTTGGAGTGAGATACGTTGCCAAGCACAGATTCGGAACTCACCATCAGAACCCCACCACTGTTCCATTTTATTCCCCGCAAAAACCCTCCCCGACCGGCTAAACAACGGTGAATCCGTTTTTCGTGCGGAGTGAGGAAACGCTTTCCGGCAAAACGGCAAAAGAAAACCCATTATAGCAAAGTGAATATTTGATAAGCTCTCACCTTTTTGCACCGAGAAACGCATCTTTTCGCTTTGCTGGTGCTGCCCGAGGCGGAAGGAAGAAAAAACTAACGCCAACGAAATGACCCCTCGAGGGTCAGATGGGAAGAAGTTAGTAAGTTAAGTTGTCGGGAGTTTGCGAGCAAGATTTGCTGGTCCAAGCAGGAAGGAGAGTATATCGCTAAACCCCCCACACAAAACTTCCTGGCTAGAGAGAGAGAGAGAGAGAGCACTCGGAAGGCAACATACCATAGGGAAGAAAAAAGAACTTTCAGAAATGAAGGACACATTGCTATCGTCAAAAAACTAGCATCACACGAGGCACTAACCAAGAGAGCAAATTTTGGAGCAAGGGAAAAGAAAATGGACTGTGAAGAAACGCAAAAAGCTGTATTTGTTCCGGTAAGGTTGGTTGGTCCGGTTTGAAGGTAAAAGTTTGAAGTGAACTTTTGTAAACTATGACCGTATGCAACGCAAAAGCCGGTAGTCTTCTCCTCAGATCTCAAAAGAAAAGATTTCGAAGAAGAAGGTGTCTGATGCAGAAGCAAATCGTGGACGGTGGATAGTGCCGTTGGTGTAAGAAAGTTTGACTCGAACGTTCGATAAGAGAGAGAGGGTGTGTGGTTAATGTCAAAACATTTTACACAACATCCAAGCTTCGTTGGACGAAGGATTTTAGGCGCTGTGGGCATAATTTCTGATCCTTCGTAAGGATTAACAGGCTTAAGGTATTGAAAATCAATAAAGTTCACCATCTATCAAAATGCAATTAATAACAATTTTCCAGGGGGATTGGCACGCAGCGAGGCCTCTCTTTTTTGCATATTTATGCTTCGCTTATCACACGTTATGCAAATAACGTCGTCCGTACCGGGCAAACCGGGCGTCTGGTGGTAAACCCATCCATCAACCGATGGTCGTTTAATGAAGTAGAGACATTTGTAGCCTCATAGCATCAAAAACACAATGACGACACGTTGACGACGTCCAACGTCCAAGCCAGCTATTGTGGCTCATAGGCTCCATTCCGGGACAAGGAAACACGCGAATAAACCCCACCAGCCACACCACAAGTGCAAATTATGGCCTCACCGTTCATTCGTTCCTCTCCCTTCGTACCTTACGCTCCGCCCTGCCAACCAGCTCGCCCACTAATAAACAAATAATAATAGCACAATTTTATGGACCGCTTTTCCGCCAGCCTCCCCCTCAGCAGTCGCGCTCATTCCAGCATTATCCTTGTCCCAGGGCACGATTTTCCGATGGCGGGCCCGTTTCATCGCGAATGGTGCTGCTCGCAACACAAACACAACCAGCAGAAACGGCACAATTTCATGATGCGCACAAACCGTTTCCACCCAGCACTGTGCCATCCCTTCCTTGCGTCCTTGCGAAGCATTCCCAACCGTTCGGGGGCAGCAGTGGAATAAACGTAGGACCGCCAGAGGAACGGCAGGTGATAATAGAAATTCAATTCATATAATTATTTGCTAATTTGCATATTTATCCAGGATTATCACAGAATGGGTTCACCTTTCTACCAAGGCAAATACGCACCAGTTTCATAGCGACGGTGTACCAACGCGGAGAATACCATGGCAAACAATCGCTCGATGTAATTGACAGTGTAAAGGAACACACCCAGGCTGGGTTCGCGAAGAAACGCGGCGGCAGCTCATTCCGATACATTGTTGTTAATTACCAGGGTAAAGCGTAAAAAAACGGTGAAGTGGAATTAAATTTTGCATTCAGCGTAGTGCAACGGATTAGACGGGGTGTTAAATGAAGCGGCGAAATAGGGAAGCGCTATCTTGCCTGATCATTCCCCCGCAGGGAAGGATCCGGTAGTGCGTGAATGCACACATTTGCGTTTATTAATTTTGAATTGACGCAAACAAAAATGAACTCTCTAAAGGCAATTTGAATTGCATATTCATTTATGATACACCGGCAGTGTCTAGGTCTCGCCCACCAGGAAGCCATGATAGCATAGGCAGGATGAACAACACGCTGTGTATGAGGAGCTACGGTTCGCCGCCTGGAAAAAGGGAACACCAGCGCAAACACCGCAATGCAATCGCAAATGCAATCTAATTTGCACGCAATTCAGGCACGGCTGATAGACTCCCCACGGGGGAAAAATGCCAAAAATAGTAGAGTAGGACGGGAGCGAAACACAATTTTCACCGATTTATGGTGAGCAAACTTTGCTCTGTTGGAGCTTGTTTTTTTTTTTTTGGAGCGCTGTTATTGTGTTAAAGGTGGATAAAATCGATCTTTAATTTCATAGAGTAAATTATATAATTTAAATAAAAACATATTACACTTTAAATATTGTTACTTTATATCTTAATAAACACACAAGAAACATCCCACCCAAAAGGACTAAACATGCTGTCCCGTTTATATTGTCAGCAAAATGCACATTCGCAGCTCGCTGACGACGATGCTCGTGCTGTGATGCGACAGCATCTCATTGCGAAACGACCGGTCACCGGTCTCGCCGGTGGACGTGGTGCCCGCGAAAATTGATTTACTGCTTGCAATGTCAGCCGAGCAGCAGCTCCACCATCAGCAACCGGCTAATAAACACCAATTCAAATGCTGTGTCTTCCTTTTTTTCTCACTCATTTCCCTTTCGCCGGACAGTCTCCGTCATGTTGCACTAGCGATGCTTCTAGCTAGCCAGCTTCAGCGAACACACGCCATGATGGAAACTGTCATCCGAAGATGGAAAGCAACTCATCATCATCATCGTGGTGATATTGTATCCGCTCCACGTGAGCCCAAGCCAACGAACATTACTGCCAGCGAGCGCTAGATGATATTAGAACGGGGCTAATTCTAAAGTACGTGAATAGCAGGATACAACAACGATGGATGCATCTACAGCAAAGCTGAAGTGATTATTGTACGGGTTGTGCATCGCGTACTGTACCGAGATCCAACCCCAGGTCGTGTCGCTCAGCACGACGACGTTCCAAACGCGCCGAACAATAGTTTTCCCCGACGCGAGGATTCCTAGCCCTTCCAAAAACAAGGGCTAATATTCATCAATTAGTAGTAGCAGCGGGCATTCATTCGTTTCGCGGCATGGCCCTACAGCAAACAGTGACCACCGTCGACTGATGAATTGCTTTTTATTGCTTCCTATCCAGGCGCATTACTAGCCAGTTCCTCATCCTGACCCGTACCGAGAGCGAAGAGTTATGGGCTTTTTTAAACTCCATTGGCAAGGACAGAAGGCTTGTCGCCCTACGTCCCTTTTCATAGGGAAAAAGGACCACCACAAAAAAAATAACCACAGTGAGCGGTTCCAGAGACCGGAGACGAGGTTCCAGGCATGGCTGGAACATGTGTTTTCCGTAGCCTTTCGCTTTTTAAGCGGGGACGATGATCACGACTGAACGATGTCCGCAAAAGCGCCAAACCAAACGCCTACAACACAACTGGAGCACGGTAGACATTGTCAACCACGGCCCAAAACGGTCGATGAAAGCCTAGTCGTGATGTTTGGGAGAGCGTATCCTATCGGGAAGGTAGGTACAAGGCTGATGATGTAGGAAATTCGTTTTTTGTTGTGTAATCTTTTAGGGCACATTTTTCGAAAACTTCTGAGCGGAGTTACTGGTTCCGGCCAGTACAAGTTTTGGTGTTGAAGTTACGGCAGTTCTTTGACAAGATGGAGCTGGATTATCGGATTTCGAAGCGGGAATCGTGGGAGAGCACAAACCATGAAATGTACATGCCTCTTCAGCATAAAAGTTTCTCCAACTCGAAGGCCGTAAGAGCCAAAACATTGAAGGACATACGTGCCTTACTTTTACAACGAAAGGCTCTTCCTATTTTAAAGGACACTCCACTGAAAGGTATAAAAACCACGAAATCCGACCCGTTCCACACTTTACGCCTCTTAATATTGCTGATCATTATCAACCCGTTCTGAGCGCACCTTGCACGCGCTTTACTGTCGCGATTTTGAAACCACAGGAACCACGGAATGATTCGTTCCGATGAGTCTCAACCTCGGGAAGCTTGCCAGACCGGACAACACCCTTTCACATGAACGATGGTAAATGATTTGCACCACTTGCGAAAAGACTACACACCGTCTGCCCGGTGGAAAGGGCGCCAACGCCACAATGTCCCCGCCGGTTGGGGGAATGAAATTATTCAAATTGAATTACTGACGTTCCTGTCTTCTGGGTGCGCGCTCGAGCGCGGTAGTGCGGCGTAACGCGGGCGAGACCCTGAAAGCCCGGACAGACATATTAACCGAGCCAGAGCAAAGAGCCGTTCAATTCCGTTATGCTAATCGGTGGCGGACTTGTCGCCGCATCGCACACGCGGACGAGGACGACACATGGAACCGTACGAACAACATGGTAAAATTTGTTTGGAATGAGTTTGATTTGGCAATGGGTGCGATCGTTTAGTACGTCAAAGCTCACGGACCCGGACCCGACTAAGCGAAGAAGACGCGGGTTTGAGAACATAAAGCGGTAAGGATGGAGCGACATTTCACAATTTCACAACTGTTTGTGTAAATGAATTGAATAAATAAAGTTTTTTCATGCAGAAAAGCGTATGCTTCGGAAAAGTGGGTCCAGTTTAGAGGCAAACCGAGCAAACAAATGATTCAAATAACAATATTCTAGTCAAGACACATATGGAACGTACTGATTGGACTTACTTCTGTACAAAAAAAGAAGGAAATTTCATTTAAAACACAGCACAAGTGTTTGATTTCTCCAGCACGATCCGATATTAAAACGTCAAGTTAGTACCAACTTTATGAGCTACCCACAAAACTTTAGCATACAAATTCACAACACACCGCATAAAACCACAAATTACCCCCTTATCTACCTATGTTTCTTGTTTGCTTCTATTCCTTCCTCCCATCAATATCCAATTTCCGATAACACGACCGAGCTGCTGTTTGTGCTGCGTGTGTGTGTCGCAAATAAATCCAGCCAGAAGCCATCAACAGCAAGGGTTTACGTGTCCGTTTTACGAAACGAGCCCATCAACCTCTCCCCTAGATGCTCCATTTCCTTTCGCGCGGTGTGCTTTAGCATATATGGGTACAAGCGCACACCTTGACCGTCATCCCTTCGCCCAGGTCACACCGTTTGCAACGAACCGCGGGTCAATAAAAACGGGCTAATCAAATCGCAATCTAACACACCTTTTGCCTATCAAAATAAATCGATTTAATCGTGGAGAAATGCTTCCCAACCCTATCAAAGACTCGTCGTGCGTAACTGTCACGTGAGCGAGAATATGAATGCTTGTGGCAACAGAGCTTTCTTCCAGTGCCTCCGGCGCGATTTCGACACTATCCAAGGATTAGGGCGCTCTAATTCCCTCTTATCAATTGTTCTGTGTCGTCATCATGCGGCTTTCCTGACGTGAAAATGGATTATAATCGAATTTGATCAGCGAGAAGCTCCAATACGCTGTCTCCCACCCTCTGCGAGACATAACGTCTGATGAAGTGTGCAATACATCAGGAACAGAAAGATATGCTCATGACAGATATCCACCCGTCAAGGGAGCTTGAGTCTATCAGGACAGGTGTCGAGCGAACACAAAGAAGCTTTCTGTAGAATTGGAGGATTTAATGTGTCACTTCAAGAGCCTCACAAACTTCTACTAGATGCTACTGAAATAACTTTTTTGTAGTTTTAATACACATCAGAATACATTTTTATATTGCTATTTATATTACTTCCAAGTTACAACAGACGCATATAGTTTTCGCACCGATAAGCTCTAACCCTAAACCAAAAAAAAAAAATCTTATCGCAACCGACGATATTAAACAATCACGCACCAACCGCACCAGCACCAGATAATAGTGCAGCATTGATTTTGCACGTATCTAAATCCCTTGCTAACCTTCCCCCTGGCTGAGATTTGATCGATTTATTGTTGACTTTTGCCGATCGCACAGAAGCAACACGCGCAGCTGTTCGGAACGTCGTATCACGAGCTTTTGTTTGTTTGGAGGAATGTGATTTTAACGGCCACCCTAGCGAACGTTTCGATTCGGGAAAGAAAAAGAGGCAAGCAAACTTGTACGTTTCACTCGCCGTCCTAAAAAGGCAAAGCCTTGCTGGTGAAAAATGGAAACAAAAACATCGAAATTGTCATAAGAAAACATTGATGGCCAGTGTTCAAACAGTGGGTCGTGCTACGACGACAAGGGGGGGAACCTGTGGGAGCAGAGCTTTAGCATATGCTTTTGGCATAATGGCATAAATTATCAGGCAACCCAAAAGGCACTATCTAACAGCATTCAACACATACACACACACACCAAGGGTATCGTGGTTCGTGCAGCCCCAAAAAAGGGGGAAGGGGTGCTGAAGAAATAATATTGAAACAACATCAATCATCTGATTTGCATTGAAAACAAGACATCGAGAGCGTCCGGTGAGAAGGGACATTGATTGACTTTGAGCGCCGCCATGGAAAGAACAACACGCGGGAAGAATTTCAAATATGTACCACACACGAAGGCATGGGTCTCCTAACTCGGTGATAGATTCTGTCGTATGCAGCTACAGCTACTGTTTAAAGGACAAACTGGACAACCTGCGGTGGACCTTTTAGGGAACATTTCATTTCGCTTCGAAATCGGCGTTGAAATGAGTTTTAAACGACTTCTTTTGTACCGCTTTTCCCATCAGCATAACACTTCTCAACACCTCGCCACACGCTTATCAAACCCGACAAGTCGTCACAATCACTGCGTTCAAAGTGTTGGACGCATCTCAGCGGCACGTTACAGCTGCCCCCTGTCAATGAGATAAGCAAGGACCGGGAGGTACTTCAACTAAACCCACCCAAAACCACGGTTTGTAAACAGACGGATAGTGGTTTTTCTAATCAGTCTCCGCCGGCCGTTGGGTTACAAACACTTATTGGACCTTTCGCCGAAAGTGCATGGCCATGGCAGGGGAGCAGCGAAGGTTCGGTCGCTGCAGGTTTCACCGAATATTGGCCAGCGCCGGTTCATCTAAATTCGCAAAAACCACAAACTCTCGCTGATTGCTAACGATCAGATCACTGTAGAGAGAGAGAGAGAGAGAGAGAGAGAGAGAGAGAGAGAGATAAATACGCTCTTTCGTCCGTCGGCATGATTTGCTCAATCAAAACCGATTCCGAAACAAAAAAAAAACAAACCACAAGAAACCCGTCGTCCGGCCGGCTCGCTTTTAATGGACGGCCACGCGGGGAGATCCGGTTCGGGTATTTATGGCGACACAGGTTTATGTGTTTGATTAAAATTATAATTTTCAACCTTTTCGAGAACCGAAGCGGCTGATGGGAATGGGATGGGAAAATGGTGAAATTCCGTGCCTTGTTTTATGTTTTGATGTGATACAGTAGCCCCGCCAGCACCAGCAACGCGAGGAGATGGACTTTGGAGATGAAGATTGAGCAATATCCTCTTCGGAGCTAGTGGAGTTGGAACGATGCCCATTCAAAACATTGGAAGTGCATCATTTTTAAGGTTTAGAAGAGCTTATCACAACCTAGAATGGTTGAAGATTGTTTTTCCATGAATTGAAGACCCTTAATGAATTCAAACTCTTTTTCACCAACTTCAGATTCTTAGTTCCTCTCAAGCTCTGGAGCCCTTTCATTGAAGAACTCCACGAGCTGACGTAAAGCCACGGCCAGCGTTCGTGTGTGCTACCGGAGGACTTCCAGCATATCAACTACACATTCCTAATCAATCACTTACTTTACGCAGCACACATCGGGGTTCACTGATAAGGAATCCTTTCTCCGAAGGGAGAGACTTACACCGCAATGCAAAATGCTGAATCACAGATCCGCTAACGCATTCAGCTCCGCAACTGGACTGACTCGTAACAAGTTTCTTATCAGGTTTCTCCGCGTGATCCCGAACAAACAAACAGCTGTTTCGCTTGCGCTGGTTGAGTTCCAAACGAGGTTTGAGGATTTGGGTAGCCTGTGGGATGTTCCTGTACTTAATTTCCTAAAGAGAGTACTACTTGCAAGATGCAGTCAGTGATAACTGTGTCGCCTTTAGGTGACGCTTCCAACGATGCGTCACGCAACGGCGCGAACTCTTGCGTAGGGAGCATGTCCTCGGTGCAAAGAAAGCGACCGTCAAGCAAAACTTGTTTCGCAGCGTTGTGGCAGTTAGGTTTCGAACTGAACCCCCAGCCGTGTCACCTGACGGAAGATGAGCTTTATTTAGCGTCGGACGTTAGAACACGTTCTTCGAGATGGTACACGCCACACAAAGCTAGCAGTGGACCTATTCCCAGCTCCAGCTAGTGGAGGGCTCTCTGTGCTGGAACGTCCCGCTTGGCGTTGGGAAGAGGGTCGCGCAAAACTGGTTCGTCCTCCTCCGCCTTTTCAAGGCATACGCCCGAGAGCTTGCTGCTGGAAAGGAAGACTTTCGAATTGTTTCTTGGCTCGTCGAAGTTTGCGTGACTGTACCTGCACGCCACCTCGTCGCCTCGGTCCAGCTCAGTGTGCAATCAGTGTGTTGCCTTTTTTGGGCCGGTAGGCAAGGTATACCGTGCCGGAGCTCCCAATTGTGGGACAATATGGACCCGTTTCCCTGCTGCGTTTGGGCAAAGGGGAGGCAATGGGTGACTTCTCCACTTCCAGTCGCTGCTTCGCTTCCAATTTGGAGCTGGTCGGTGGGCTGTTCTTCTCATTCTCCCGAGAGAATAACCCCTTTCACCAGAGCCGCCACAAAAAAAAAGACTTACACGCGTCCCTATCTTCGCGTCCTTCAACAGTTCTGACCAATGCTCGATCACATTCAATTACTGGACGGTCGCCCGCATTTGCTTTCGCCGACCAGGGGCGAACCGTTTTGCAACACTGAAATCAGATCAGAACGTGCGATAAAAGGGTCTGCCGTGCGCGCCCTTGTCGCGGTTTAAACTGATATTTAGCAGATCCGCTACCCGATTATCACCTGCACCGGTCGCCAGCGTGTGCCCAACATGGCTAATTACTTCATTTTATTACCATTTGTTACCGCCCGATCGAACCACGTACACTACAGCAGCAGCAGCAGCAGCAGACAGACAGACAGAGACGGTTTAAACTGCAAAGTGGAGGGACTTGATCATTACTACGTTTAACCTCCTTCCCTTCGTTTCGCTTAAAGAGGAGGTAAAAAGAGGCTACAGCACACAAAGCGTTCGAATCCAGCCGCACAGCTCGCTGAACGAATGCGTCTCTACCAGCCGATACGTTCACACAAAAGCATTTTCCAAAACCACAAATCGACGAATCGTTTATGCTTTGCAGAAAAGTCACAGGCACCTAGCCGGGATGAAAGACCAAAAGGCCGTCATCAGGGTGGACAATCGAAACGGTGGATTTGCCTTCCCGAGCATAACAACCGCAAATGAGGAAATATGATACATTTCCTTCGCCGTGGACCGCCCAAAAATGGGCAGCTTAAGGGCGACCGGACACGTGTGAGAAGCAAAAGGTGAACGTGTCAGAACCTAGCGAAAAGCTAGCTGATTATTATAAATGTTATATGTATTAAATGAAATATGTATTTTTTTATTGGGGAGTTGATTAATGCCGTGAATTCCTTAACAGGATTAAAAGAAGCTTTGTCAGGAGGCTATCTTTAAGTACCAATTGTAATACCGTAATGCCAGAAGGTAAATAAATTACTATCAAATTAATGTAATCCCTTGCCAAGCTGTCAGAAAGAGTTAAATCGAACATTTTGATTGAATTAAAGTGAGTTGTACTTGGAATAACTTAGCGAAAAGTGCATAGTACACGTTCAAACCGAAAGGTAATTTAAGGAGTTTGTACCGCTTTTTGTAAATTGTTATTTAACAAAACCGAAAAAAAAAGTTGTACGCTGCTTAGATACTACACTTTACCATTTTTAGCAGCATAGTTTGGCGTAACTAAACAAGCTCCGCTTAAACAAATTTCGCTCTTGGGGTTATTGTAAAATTCAAACGGAAGATTTAACACGTGCTTAAGACATACAAAATATTTTTATTATTTTTTTATTATCGTCCTCTAACAGTGTAAGGGAAAGATAAATGGAAACATAGTACATGATTCAATTGCACAAATAAAGTAAAACGGTTATCCGCTCAGAACAAGATCCTATAGTATTTTTTTCAACGAGGATAGAGACATGTTAAAATTAAATTGAAATGAGTGGATATCGAAATAGCACCTGCTTCAGCGGAGGCTGGGGTATGAGAACGAGTATCTTCCACAATCAATCAGCCCGTGGTTTTTGGGCCGCGAGGTGCTTTGCTCATTTGTCTTTTGTCACCTTCACCAGCCCGGTTTATTATCCTTGCCTCCCCTCAGCAGGCGGTTTATGTTCTCCCGTGTGTGTGTGTGTGTGTGTGTGCACGATTTTGTTTCCCACTCTCCGCCAAACAAAACGTGTGACACCAGCGGCCCAAAACATGTGCGACGCAGCATCCACATAACGAGATGCCGCGTTTCCTTGCCCTCGGCCCCCACAAAAACCTGCTCCTCGAAAAAACGTGTAACAGACGCTCTTCCTCCTCCTTGTGAGTCAGTCCGCACCCCCTCAGGAGGTTCCAAAAAAGGCAACTCTCTTGTATTTGACTTTGCAATTATTCAACCCTATTCCACGGAGTGTGTTGTACAGTTGCGACCACCTAAGGTCGGACACCTCGATTTTTCTTCTATCTTCCAACTTTGTGGTCACCTGGAGGATTGGTTGAAGAGTGCATCGTAAGACATTCTTCACACAAGGATTAGACTACTTCTAAGTTAGATTCTGTAACAAAATAAGACTGATCTCAAGAAAACTTTTTTGAAGTTTCGGGTACCTTCCTTTCTTACCATTTTAAAAAATTCTGCAAATTTTCGATCGAAACTATCTTGAAGTTGATTGAGGCTCCTTAAGCCTGATATTAATTGCTTTAAATTCCTTTGAAACAGCAAGGCCGTATTGCTCATGTTTTCATTGAACTGAAGCGAAAAGGAAAAAGTGTTAGAGCCTCATAAAATACTAGAACTTTGGGTCTCCTAGAATTTTAATGGTAAAGGTATATTTGTTTACACAATCACAGCCAAGGAGTTATTCAAGTTAGTTAAGAAATTATTCCAGGTTGGCACAAAGTGAGAAGAATGATGATGATGATGATGCTTGTTTAAAAATGTATTTAAATTTTGAGGACTGATAGGGTCATTCAATAATGAGATAATTTGACCCATTTTAAAATATTTTTAAATGCTTCTAATATTTCTTTTCGTTGCCTTGTCAAATGACTACAATATTTATAATTAACAACAAAATATCAAAAAACAACTCAAAATACCATTTAACATAAAACCCGCCTAAGAAATGGCGGGCCACATTTGAACGCTGCTCCCTTAGGAGAAAAACGACTATGTCCGACTTCAAGTGGGCGCTACTGTACCTTGCTTTCGGTTCGAAGAAGGAAACCGGCTTCACCCCGACTCTGGCGGGTTATCGATCTATGCGCGCTCTCAGCGGCCTTAGCCGGACGGTGTGGCGGGGATGGGTGATGGGGTCTAACACGTTGCTCTCGCGTTCTTCATCCCATCAACCGACAGACTGGCGTCAATCAACATGCCCCCCCCCGCTTCCCTTATGTCCCCTCGTGGAACTGGCTTACCTTGACTGGCATAACATTTTGTAAACATTAGCGAAAACATTAGTGTCGCCATGCATACGATTAGATTCCGGCGTGCCATGATGTTGCTGCTGCTGCTGCTGCTGCTACTGGGCGACGACTGCTGTCGTACGCATCTGCTACTGGTGGTGCAGCTGCCGTTGCTAGGCGACGATGGGGATGGTGATGATGATGATGCACTATTGTTGCAGCCACTTCCGGCGTGATGCTGCGTTCTGATCGTTGCTGCACCGCCGAAGGGCTTCATTGCTGATGCACTAATTTCGATCGGACACTCGCACGACACGATGCGTGCATAAGAACACCCACCCCGACAGCACAATTAACGGCGCACCACACACAAATACACAGCCACACACCGAGCCAAACACGAGAAGCACACTTTACAGAAACCGCGCTAATCTGCACCACCGCAATCGAGTTGAATTTTTCCTGCTTTTGATAAACACTTGTTGGCTGCCACACAAACACGCACACGCACTGATTTCTTCTTCAATTTTCGTGGGATTAAGAAACGCTTCTACAAGCACGGCCTACTCCTGTTTTCCTTTATTTGAAATTTTACATCGCTTTTTTTACCTTGCCCCTTTCTAGGATGTTCTAAGGGCTAGGATTTACACGCGCACGGAGGGCTGCTGGCGGCACCACACCCTTGCACGTGCCCCTTTCCAATTCCACGCTCGTCCACCCGCCAAGCAGCGACCGAGAGCGCATGAGACGCTTTTCCTTCTAACGCCGCCGCATCATAACATTTCGTCACACAGAGCGCTGACACTGACGAGCGGCACAACCGTGGGCCCACCGTTTTCCGGCACAAAATAGTAAATGAAAATGCCTTTCTTTTCGCACCAGCTTGTTACCACACTTAGTTAGCAAATTTTAAACGGCGAAAAGGCTCCGGTGTGTATCACACCACACGGATGTCGGTTTTCTGTTCACAGCACAGGAAAAAGGGACGATACAGAACGCACGGAGGGACGCGAGCTTGGGTTGATGAACTGCGTTAAAGCAAGCGGTTCGGTGGGAAAGCGCACAGCATACCACAAATAAGCACAAGCGCACACACACACAAATGTTGCAATCTGCAATTCGAGTTAACAGTTTCGTGCCCAAAATGCTACATACTTGTTTGTAACGCGCCCGTGGTTAAAATTATTATCGACGAGTTCACTAGCTACGATGCCCGAGACGCGTTCGGGCGTACGTCCGCTCTTGCTGCGTGCTGAAACAACAATACAGAAAGGGCTAGCGTTGCGAAGTTTGACAGTTGGGCCGTTTGACAGCTGTGTAAGTGACGGCGCATCGTTTGCAAGGGAGATAGAGTGCTTCACATGTGTTGTTGGCTCGCTCTATCTGTTCATGCGCCGGATTCCCAAGCAGCAAATTCAAAAGCGACGGTAAATGACAAGCAAACTCTCAGCAAGCTTCATTTTGCGTGTTTAATTGTGTAGATAAGCCAAGTTCTCCTGATACGTATGCGCAATGTTTGATTTCAAATTTTTTATCTCCTGTCAAACAGTAAGAGCTTAATATTTTGACTTAAAGTTTTCCGCTACCGCTGACATTTTGATGAAATTTTCTAGACTCAATTATCCATACTTTAAAGGCATAACGGTAAACAAAGATACAATAAGATAAAACAAAATAGGTCAGAAAAATGTAAATAATTTAGTACTTAACTAACACAGTGGTCTTTTGACATTAAATAATTCAATTTATAAAGTACACGCTGTCCACCAGATACACGGATTATGAAGTGTGCCTGGATAAAACCAACTACAAAGAAAATATTCGCCTCTCAAAAGAGATTGCAGTCATGATACAGTGATTGAGATATCTATAGTACTATACTTTAGTATCGCAGATACTATAGTATAGCAGTATCGAAATTCATGCGCCAGCCATGATATTAACTGGCTTTCTGTCGAGAGTTCCTCGGACATGAGATTGATAAGGATTGTATGATCCTAGTTTGGCATAAATAAGTAAAGGAAAAAGTAAACTTTGAAAAAGATTTCAAAAAAAATTTCTAAAAACAATTTAGCAGCGTTAGTTTTAAAATTAGCCATTTCTGAACTTCCATTGCTCTTCTGTTGTTCTCAATTATGTAAAATTTTTGTTGGTTAAAGCAAACGAAAATTAAATAAAAATTTGCATTTAAATTAAAAACTTTTGTGCAATGTTACAGCGGTACAATCTGCCTCTATACTCGACCACGAGTTTGACACCTCTGACCATCACTGACAGCTGTCCAGCCGACCTCCAGTGCTGTCAAAGGGACAAAACGCAAAATAATAATAATGAAAAGTCACTTTACACCAACAACAAAAAAACATACAAATCACACACACAAAATTTACACTGAAAAGAATTTACTTACGAAAACAGAACGGGGAAAAATCACGGAGGGTGCAGAAACCCTAATCAATAACGTCGGTCGAAGTGAACGCTTATCAACACAATATTGTGCTAGCATGTGTCTTAGATTTGCATAATTCTCCCTATCTGATCGGTCAAGCGAAAAGAGTGCGCACTTGTTTCCCGATTTTGTTCGGTGTTGCTTTTTTTCTTCTATTGCTTCAATCTGGAATTTTTAAACCAGCCTTTCTGTGTGGGTGGGGTGGTACGTGTTCTCGAATAAAAATTCCGACTGGGTGGTCGGATGTAGGTGGATGAAAAACTAACCTGACGCTTCTTTACCAAAGATCTGGAGGATTAAATGATAAGAAAGAATCTCTTCCTTTGGTCTAAATAGCTGTAAGTAGGCCGAGCCAGTTTGTGTGATTGTAGGTGTGTTTGGGTGTGTGAATATCATGCAGCAAACATGAACCGGATGCAGTACCTTGACTCCCATGTGAGTTGAATCGACACCAGCAGCAAAAGGGTAAATTTTCCTCTACTTTACTTAAGAACTAATCGGACAGTTCCTTGGAGTTGTTGTGCGGCCAAACCTCTGCCCTAGCAGTGAACGATTCGTTCACTTCCTTTCGAGTGCTTACGTGAGTGTGCACTGCTGATAACGAGTGTGCACAGCGCCCCTGTACACCATCATCCGTTAAAGGTCACCAGCATGGCTTCCACGATGCAGCTGGAGTTTTCGCAGGCTATGTCCGACTTTAAGAACATGTTCCCGGACATGGACCGAGACGTGATCGAGGCGGTACTGCGTGCGAACCAGGGAGCGGTCGATGCCACCATCGATCAGCTACTTGCCATGAGCACGGACAATCAGGTAAGTGTGTTCTTGTTCCTCTTCGCACGCTCTCGCACGACTGATGCAATTGGCCTATTTTTAGAACGAAAAGCTGCGTCATGAGCTGGAAACGGACGGCAGCAGTGGACCACGGTCGGTCAATAGCCATGCCACCGAACGGCCCTTGCTCGACCTGTCCACCGACGAACCGGGTGCGGACCGGCAGTTTCTTTCCACCTCACCGAACGCCTTGGCGGCAGCCAGCTCGAACGTTGCGCAACAGCTGGGCGCTTCGCCAAAAGTACGCAAACCACCGGCAGGCAGCGTAGCTGGAAGCACCACCAGCAGTCCACGGGCACAGCAGGCAGCGAGAAACGAGACGGTAGCGGCGCAGGGATATCCCTCCACACCGGCCACCATGAACCGGCGCTGGAATCCACCGCTGGTTGGGCCGCTTCCGCCGACCTTTCTGCGGCTGGGCGGTACTGCCGCCGGTACGATCGGCCCGGACGGCACGTACCGAAGCGCCGAGTTCGATATGGGCGACGAGCAGTTTGCGATGATGCTACAGAACGAAGAGTTCATGGCGGAGCTGCGCTGGAACCAGGAGTTTCTGTCCGCACTCGAGAAGGACCACCAGGGTAAGGTGCAGGACGATGCAGCGTTCAAGGAGCGGTTGCGCCACATGGGCAAGGTGTCGCGCAAGAAGTTTGCTCAGCTGGCACGCGTCTTCACATGGCAGCGGGGCGGCAACAAGAAGGCTAGTGCAGTGCGGCATCCCGACTCGCTGCTGCTGCAGGAGGAGCACAGCGACGACGAGGCGGAACCGAAGCGTGCTGCGTCCGGCAAAAAGTAGACCCCCTGCGGGATACCCCATGGAGCATCAAGGTTAGCTGCTAGTAGTTTGGGGATAGGTTTAAGAAGTTCTTTGGTGTCGTGACGTGAATCTCCAGGAAAAGAGGGGTTCAGAATCCCCCCTTTAGCAATCGATTTTAGAATTTTTAATTTTTAATTCCTTACCCCGGGGTAGTGTGCGGATATAGTGCGTACTGACTTCTGCAAACTAGGCAAATGAAGAGACTGTGTGCTTTTCCTTTCCTCTCTTTCTCTGTGTCTTCTCTTCACACAGTTCCCTTCCCTTACCGCAAAACTTTCTCCTCACTGAACACTCTTTTGCTCTTCTACACAAAAAAAAAAAATGGGTTGTAGCATCTTTCCTATGTGGGGTGGCCGGTAACGGATATGAATATGTAATATGAGACTGGGAAAGCATTTTGCGATACAGAGAAAAGAGTGATAACGATATGGGAAGGATGATGGTTAATGGTGACGTTGATAATTAGGGCTAGCTCTGTCCCCGAACAGCCGATATTTTCCTTCTATCTCCAACTTTCCTCCTTTTGGAAACCTCACAATCAGATCTTTATTTTATTTATTTGTATAGTTAGACACTAAGTTATCGCTTTTTGCCATACTATGGGCTAGCCTGGATGGTCTAGCGCCAAGAACACAATCTACGTGTTGCAATCGGGTACTATCGTATCAATGCGAAGAACGCTCCTTATCCGCGTCTTAAGTAAAGGTATATTTATTCAGTTAATTTATTCTGTGCTAAGTGCTTAACATATGCCATCGGTCTTTGTGCAACAGAAGAATTTCATTGCAATCGTTCCTTTAGATTCAATCCACCCCTACGCGAAACGAAAATAAAAAGGGCTTGTGAACGAGTATAATTAGAAGAGAAAAAAAATGGGGAAGGAACAGCATAAGTGCATGAAAAAAAAAAGAAAATGGTAAAACAAGCGAAAAACATGCATATTTAAATCAAATATATATACACACTTACACGAAAGCATATATACATAGATGGTGAAACACAAAGTAGTAGGATAAGACACCAAAAAGGAGACAAGTCGGCAACGTAAAACAGCAAAACATACAAGCAAATTAGTAATGTGAAATGGAACCATGGTACTAGTCATACAGTTACGATCAATAGGGTGGGAAACCCTCTCCCATTCGGCCGCCAATCCTCCCGTTCTAAACGCAACGCACCACCAAATGTAACCTCCTTAACGGTCGCTCTAGAGTGAGGACATAAAGAGACGAGTAAACACTTCACCGCAAAACCGTATAGTGCAAAAACGAAGAAATAAGGATAGAGAAAAGGCAGCAATATAATTTGCTAATAACAGCGGGTTAATAACACCCGCTAAAAGGGGAAAATTTAAAGAGCGATAGTGTTTGTTTTACGTTTCCAGTTTTGCATGTGACTTTTCGGTTTTGCATTTGCGTATCGAAACTGTGTATAGCAAAATACACAACACACAAGCAATCGCCGATGATAGAAGGTCTTGGGAACGGGGAGGTTAATGTAATGCGCAATGAATCTTTTCGCTCGCAACACGATACCAAATCATTATGTGTTATATACAAATATTGTAATGCTATTTCTATTGATTATTGTATAGTTTTAGAGGGAGGTAGCGTTAGAAATGCTAGTGGTGCGTACGTTCTAGTAAGAATCTCTTTCTGTTGGGCAACACTTTTACGCTCTTTTAGCTACAATGTTCTTCTGCAATTTTCTCAAGCATTATAACCCCAATCAAACAATAGCAACGGTTGAGCCTGTACATTGACAGGTGAACGATAGTCAAATTCAAATTCCACAAACGCAAACCATAGCGTAACAAACAGTGTGAGCATACTAAACTCCGGAACCCAAGTTCAAGCAAATTAGATGAAGTAACTACCCATAACCTTTGGCGGGGTTTGTCGCTTGGCAGGAGATGAAGCGAAAAATCAAACCGTTATAGCGTTAACACTTGACGCGAGTGAGAATTTCCCCTCGCTCGGTAAGCGATTATCTCCACCAGTAAGAAACGTATCTATCTATTAACATTTGACATGAATTTCGTGAGTCAATAGGAAAAGAAGCTTAGCGCACGAGCGCTGCATTAAGAGAGTTAACGGGGAAAGGGAGGGAGTGCAGGTAACAAACAGTCCGGGAAGAGGCAAAAATACATGTTACGATTATTTTAATCACCAACCAACATGCCAAACACAGCTGGTAGTAAACCGTAAATGGCGTTTATTTCACTTTTGCCTAGTCGATCGCGCGGGTTCGAGGGGTTTGTGCGAGTGGCTGGCCTCTGTCTGTCTTGGCTGTCTTTTGCCGTTGTTTGTGCGGCGCGAAGGTCAAACAAGCCGGCATCGAAAAGGGAACATCCATCCGTGCCGAGCCGTCGTAACGTTCGTGCGTGCCAATCACTGCTGTTTCTGTTCTTTTACGATACCCTCTCACCAGTGAGCCTCCAGCATATCGACCACACGCTTGACAATGTTCGAATGGCTGGCGTACAGCTTCACCTCCTCGCCCACATCCATCCAGCGCACCTTGGCCGCGTCGTCACCCGCGTGCAGCGGGAACCGGCCCACGACCGAGCCCGACTCATCGTGAAAGCTTACCGCCACCGTCTCCATCCATGCACAGTCCGTGTTGCGCGGATCGTCCACGTACCCCCGGTAAATGTCCGTCCCGGCGGCAAAGAACTGTTCCACCTCGGCCGCCATCTCGCCCGCATCGTTGTCCATTGTTTCTTCGAGAAATTCGCGCCGCAGCGTGGCACTCACCTTCTCACCCGGGTCGACCATCCCGCCCGGGATGGCCCACTCGCCGCAATCCTTCCGCTCGATGGCGCACATCTGCAGCACGCGCTTGCCACTGGCCGGGTGCACGATCGGCTCTCCCGCCTCGTCAACCTTCCAGCGCGTTACAACCGGATCGGCCGCATGGTTCGGGCCCCAGCGACCAAGCACACCCCGACCGCGGATACCCGTACGCCCGAACGGATTGAGCGGGCAACTGTCCCGTATCTCGTACGCCCCGATAAAGCTCACCCGGTTCACCTTCCCGTCTAATTCGTTCCACTTTGGTTTAAAGGTGGAATTGTCTGCAAAAAGAAAGAAAAACAATTCATCACCTTGTCTGTTGACCTTGCCCCAACCCCGAAAGCGCTCACCGATATCCGGATCGGCCCACTCCTTGCCCTGCAGCACGGGTGATTCGTGAAACGGTGGCTGATAGTCGGAGTACGTTTGCGTCCAGAACACAGACTCGTCCGGCACGGGATACCGCCGGACGTCACTGTGCGGGTACACGTGGTTCCGGCAGCGCGAATGCTTGAATATGCCCGGGATGATGCGTGCCATCGTTTCGAGACAATCGTTCGCAGCACTGGCAGAAGTCGTACTGCCACTGCCCGCCACGGCCGATAGCAATCTGGCCACGGGTTGCCGTATCGTAGCCATTCGCGTTTCGGGTTCGCTATTAGCCGCTGCGGGTTTCGTTACATAAGGTCCGTCTCTTCCCCTGGCGTGTCGGAATCAATAGGAAAATAAATAACGCCACCCTTGCTTGCCAGGCAACTTGCTGCGGTGACGGCACGAAGCGAAACTTTCCGAAGGATAATGCTATTCCGTGTTGATGAGAAACGATTTATGACGCGCCTGCTGATATTGCCACCACCGGTCCGCCGGTCGGTGCGTCCTCACTCCGCCAACGCTTGGTTAAATGTTGTTTGTTTATGTTGTGCACTGCGAAGGGCGTGCGTAGTCGTACACAGACTGCATCTCGTCAATGTATGATGCTGTCCTGCTTATACCAACGGTAATGCGAGAATGCGATATTTTGTATGGGCTGTGACTGTGGATTGTTTACATACAGTCGGCGCTAACGCACACTAGTGCAAAACACGGTAGGAGGATCAATGGACAAAGTAGGATTGCAAAGAAATTTTAAAGAATATTAAATTATATTAAAATACAGTGAAGTATAGATATTAGAGTTTCGCATATCCTCGTAATGATACTTTTTTGAAGATCTGCAGGATTGTTTATTAGTAACCGATAGAAGATAGTATTCTAAGGCTCATGTAAATGATATTTTTCTGGCAGATAGTTTGAAACAAATAAATGGTTAAATCATCATTTCTTCAGCAACGATCCGTTCAATCAAAAGCCATGGAGGATCTTTTTCACCTGTCCTTGTTATGATAAGTAATAATTCTACACTTACTAGAGGTGTGTCTGTTCGCTGCGAAAAAGTATTGTTTTCTTTATTATACTACCTACATCGAGCGAAGAAATATCATTACTGTTCTGTTAATAATCAATTTAATACCTGAAATTAAAAAGCAATAAAAATTTTAACCTTGAGTTATGGAGGATCCACAACCACAATAGTGACTGCACAGTTTCAGAACTGCCAGGACAAAAAAGAAGAAGGTCCAAAACGGACTAATAAAACAATATAATTTCAACAAACATATTTTACATAAACGTGCTTTAGCTACGTTGCTTCAAAGTTTGCTACGAACGGTTCGAAATAGATCTTCGTGTTTTTTTTTCGATTTTTACTCCGTGAAAGTATGCAATTAAAGATACCCTGCTACCTCTAACGTAACGGCTCGAGCTATCTATCGATTTCAACATAAGTAGTTTTTTTTTTTATTTTTATAGAGGCTTTGGCCATTCAGGCTAATATTCGCCTCTAACATAAGTAGTATCTTCAATATAAGTAAAAATAATGTTTTTACAAATTACTGGTTTACGCAAAAAAATATACAGCAGTAGAAATAATTTACTTCCTGATCGTATTGGAGTACAACACCGTATACACGTCACGTTTTGCAAACCCGCTAGTTAACATTTCTATTTTCATCCATTCACGGGGTCCAACAATCTGCCAAAATCACAAAAACGACCCAGAAATGTTCCAAAACCCACACGGACGCCGCCTCTTTTAAAGTGATTTTGAATGTCATCTGCTGTTCCACATCGCTAAAAAACCAGCTTGAATGCATTGCAGAGACGCAAACACGAGCAGCCCGTGAAGGAAGATTCGCGCGACATGAATGCATTCAAATAACGAGTTCAGAGCTTTTTTCCAGGTCGTCGTACGATGACTGGCACGGAAACGGCAACACCCGAAAATGTCAAACGATGAGTAGGAAGATCGAACTGCCCGTTTTGTGGGTATCTGTTTCAAGGTTGCTCCCAAAAAGCGAACTGGCGAGAAACAGCACCACGGCAGTGCGTCAGAGTCATCTTTGCCCTTTTTTTAACGCTCCCGAAAGTTCATATCTCCAGTACCTAGTATCGTTAATATCTTGTATCATGCTTTTTACTCCGATAGGGATCTTTTATCTCAAGCAACTCACGCAAGGAAACCCATCTGGGCGCCAATGGCAGCAAGGTTCCTTTAGTTACAATGCAGCGGTTACAATTGCTGGGTTTAGGAGCAATACTGCTCGTGAGTTGTGGACTTCTTGAAGTCCAAAGTGTAGAGGAATGTCCAAAAAGTGAGAAAGAATTCGACGAGAAGAGTCCGCTTAAGATGATGCTAAAATAATCTTCTTCTTTCGTCCAGAACCTTACCGGGTGGTGTGTTATTTGGCAAGCTGGTCCAACTATCGCGAGGGCAGTGGATCGTTCAACGTGTCGTACATTGTGCCGGACCATTGCACGCACCTGGTGTACACGTTTGCCGGGTTAAACATTGGTGGTGGCATTGATTCGCTTGACTACTACAACGATGTCAATGTTAACAGTGAGTTGAGTAGTGACTTAATTATTTTTATGAAAATAAATTGTCATAGTTAAATTGTTTGCTTCTCAGAGGGTTACGCACGCATAGTGGCCCTGAAAGAGGAGAACCCTTGCCTGAAGGTACTGCTCGCGATCGGCGGCTGGAACGAGGGCTCCGAGAAGTACTCACTCGTAAGTGTTATCAATCGGAAGGAATGCAAAGGCACTTACAGATAACGTTGTGGTTTTGTTGTTTTGAAATTCGCTGCATGCAAGATGGCTGAGCGTGAATCAACTCGAGAGGCATTTGCTGACCAAACGCTACGCTACCTAGTGCACTACGGGTTTGATGGATTGGACATCGATTGGGAGTATCCTACAATGGTATCTAATGTGGTTTGAAATCTTTTAATCTCTGATTAAAACCATGTAAATTCTTCGCAGCGTGGTGGATTACCCGAAGATCGGGAAAACTTTGTCTTGCTAGTACAGACCCTGCGGAATAGGTTTGCACCCCGCAAGAAGCTATTGACGGCGGCCATCAGTGCCTCGAAACAGATCCTCCAGAGCGGTTACGATCTGTCCAAGCTGTGCGAAGAGCTTGACTTTATCAATCTGATGAACTACGACTACTCCAGAAGCGATAAGGCGACACTCGATGCTCCACTGTACGGGGATTCGTCCACCGGAGAGACCATTGTAAGAGACGGTAAAGACATCTTCACAAAACTTGGGAATTAACTCCAACCACTCTTACAGGACACAACGATCGCGTACGTCAGCAAGAGTGGGTGTCCGATGGACAAGTTCTCGCTCGTTATTACGACCCACGCCAAAACGTACACGGTTGTTCCGGGCCGGCTAATGGCACCTGGAATAAAAGCCATCGGCCCGGGAGCACCGGGCCCGTACACGCAAAGTGCCGGTTCGCTGGGGTACAATGAGGTGTGCGAGATGCTGAAACCGAACCGTACCGCACCGACCCAGTGGGTCGTGAAATCGTTGGCCCAGAATGCGGTAAAGTACGCGTACCGCGACGATCAGTGGATCACGTTCGATGGCATCGAGACGATCGGCACGAAGGTGAAGTACGCGATGGACAAAAAGCTCGGCGGCATTATGTTTTGGACGATCGATACGGATGACTTTCAGGGCGATTGTCACAATGAGGCGTACCCGCTGCTGCAAACGGCCTTGCGAGTGTTGGGCTACGTGAAGAAAGCGTGAGGTGGATAAGGACAAACAGCTGCATAGGTTAGTGCGGTGGAAAGCTTGAATAATGAAAACGAAAGCAAATGAACCGCATGGATCGTCCGTTTACTTTCAGCTGGAAAGAAAAGACCCACCCTGAGTGGCTTTAAGGTTATGTTTGCCGTTCAAACAGAGCGCTGCGGGTGGTTGGAAGGTAATAGATCCCGTCGATGGATTGGTTTAGCCATTTTGCTTTAATACTATCAGCCACTAGTGAGCCAAACCAGTATTGACTGATGACTCTCTTTTCTCTTTGCCATACGTTCCGGATACGTTCTGTTTGCTTAGTGCTAGTTCGAGCTCCCGAACGCAGGGGAGAAGTTCCACTTCGGGGGAACGGATCCTTTATTTGCATACGAAGTTCTTGGCTCTGGTTGGCGTAGTTCCAGTTTGGGAGGTTTGAGACCGGTTTCGACCGCTGTTCTCATCAAACAAACCCGAACCGTAAAAGGGGTCTTAAATCAGTACTCCCTGAACAGTGATCTGGATCTGGAGGTATTTGCTTTCGATTTCAGAGTTGAACGGCCAGGTCAAATGAAGTGAAGCTGGTTGGTTGGGTGATTTTTAATCTGTGCTATAAAAACGTTACCATATGGCTTCTTTCCTTGTTCTCCAGATTTATTATTAAATTGACTATAAATAGGGCTTGTTAACTTTTGCCTGTGGGTTTATCAACATTTGCTGACGTAGAAATCAAGATTCCCCAAAAACATGCCTTCCAGGTTGTTCTCTCAACAAGGCACCCAAAATAACAACTGTCTTCCCTCTCTGATTTCTTAATCTCTCGATCGGTTCCACACACAGATTCGCTTTCATTTGCCGTTCGCATATCGTGCTGTGATCGATGAGATTATGTAAACCACCTTTTTTGCCCCTCACCCCTGCGCCTCTGCAAAAAGGTGGGCCAACGTCACGAAGAAGAAGCAACTCAAGCCGGTTTTTTTTCGGGCCACCCAGAATAAACTCTATAAAACTGAACCGTCCCGTACCGGTGCATCATTAGTTGCTGGTACGATACGGTCCGAGGAAGATCTTCGCCAATTGTCCGTGAGCTGTGAGTGAGTGTGTTTATGTGTGTCAGACATCATGGTGCTGTTGCGAAGATATTCGGTACTCTCCGTGCTGCTGTTGGCACTGCTTGCAACGGTCGTGATAGCTGACACCAAAGAGGCAGGTGCCGAGAGCAGCGAGAAGATCCCGGCCAAAGCGGTACGTTCTAGCATGAGGACGATGCGTGCCGCAAGAGCTTCTGCTACGACGGGTCAGCCAAAGGCTGCCGCTACTACCACCGTAGCACCGGCCACCGTTGCATCGAAAAAGACGTCCACTACCGCCGAAGAGCGTGAATACGAGCAGCAAGTGCTGGTGGTGAAGGGCAATCCCTCGGAGGAGAAGCTGAACGAAGAGATTCGAAAGGCCATCAGGGCGCTGCTCGGTCCGGGCCAGAGCGACCAGGTGCAGATACGGGAGCTGAAAAACGAGGAGGAACTGCGCCGCATTGCACCCGGGGCACGTCCGATCGGGGTCAGACTCGTGCCATAGTTTGCCCTCTACAGTTGGCAGGGTAGGAAAGCTGGATCTCATTCCATTCCATGCTGATGAAGATGGTGGTAGTTAATTTAGCCTTTCGTTTGATGACCGCAAACGAAAGCGATGGACGTTTTCCATTACAACATTTTAAGTTATGTCGATTAGCACACAAAACTGTCTTTCCATTGTGCCTTGGAGGTATTGCAATAATAAAATTAATAAATAAATTAAACGAGTCAAAAATGTTGTCATTTCTATTTCTCTGATGCAATAAACGTAAACTGGAAGATTTCTGGAAGAGATATAAAACCAATTAAATTGCTATTACTGCTATTCCCACCGGAAATTCCTTTCCCGGAAACTAACGTCTAGAATTTATGTTATTTTGCTTCCCACCGGCACCGAAACTGTCCAGTGTGACTGGTGCGGTACGGGAAAGACTATAAAACTGGATCTTTATTAGCCACACAACTCATGCAGAAACATCATCTGAACAACCTTAAAAGGGTTAAGAAAGAAATAAAACAAAATACAGTAAAGAGTTTATCTGTGTCTTGTTTCTGGAAAGATTGTACAGCACACGATTCGGGTGAAGCTCCTTCCGTTTATTCCCACCGGGGAAACTGTAACAAAACGTGGAATTATTTCCAAAGGCTAAGAAAGTCTCACCTTGGTCATCTTCATATTCCTGCTTCAAATCTCAAACGTGTGGCCATAAAATATACATGCCCTACTCTTAAACCATCACAGAAAACTTCCCCAGACAAACTAGAGCGGAAGGTAAGAAACTACAGTACCTTTCGGCAAAAATCATACCAACTACTGGACACTCACTGTCCCCGTAAAGGGTTGGAAGCAGTTTGTTCGCTTGTTTTTCGGTACAGTTCCCTTCGATTTACTTAGCTGGTTTAAAAAAGCACCACACAAGAGGGTGTAAAAGTTGACCAGCAGAACCAGAAAGACAGAAACTACGGACGACTTTGCGGACTAGTGAACACACCATGGAGGACGCTTGCAGCACAAAGAATATCCTCCAGGAATTTCCTTCGTCGTGAACCGCTGTGTATAGGTGTGTGGGAGACGGATTTTGCCATCCTTTCATCACTTCCTGTCATCCCGGGGGCTTAACTGCTCGGACGGATGTTCGAAGTTGAAAAGCAAAAAAAAAGGATGTAAAGTAAACGAATGCACTGCACGAGTGAGCCTGCAACGGCAGCCAACGGTTGGTAGGGCGGAAGGGAGCCGTTTCTTAACTCAACTGCAGACATTTTGCTCCCGGATGGGAAGTTGGATGAATGAATGACGCTGACTCGCTGGCCAACATGACTGCAACTAGCATTTGGGAGAACAGAAAGCATGAATTTTAGATCCAACTTAACTCAATTTTTTTCTAAAATTTTCTTAAACTTTACCACTTGATTATTGGAGACGTTCGGATTAAAGAAAATTCCTTTTTTGATTGTCTAGAGCTAAGAATTAAGGAAGTTTTGGAACTTTTTTATATGCAAGAGAATATTTGAAACTGACTATTAACTAGATTTCAACTTTCATAAGGATTTGTTGCTTGTGTACTGACGACATGAAGGCTCTTGTTTATTGTTGGTCAAGAATTTTTCAGACATTTACTTTAGTAAATGCCAGTATCAAGAGAGTCATTTCTGATTATCTAGAAGGCGATCCAAACAAGATCCGAAACACGACGAGCCTTGTAAGAACTTCACGTGACCAGATTACATGTGTTAATATAAAAAATAAAAACCTTGAATAAAGATATGTACAAGTGACAACTAATAGGGCATCTAATATTGGAGCTTCCCGAACATAGCATTCGCTGTATTCCCATAAGCTTTGAAACCTCCTTTTTAATATAAATCAATCTAGTGTAAGTTTCCTGAACTCTAATCAACTAGTAAAGTGCATGTTGTTCCCATTGAAAATCCCAAGCACACTTACTCAACCGAATGCTCAACCGCAACGCATACAAGTTCAATTACACGCTCGGACAAACTAGAACCAAAGTTCAAATTGATCGCTGACAAACTATAACCAGATTAGCCTGCCTAGCGCATCCGGTACGCGGTAGTGCCATCCGGCCGGCAGGCGGCTTTTCCTACCAATCCCGACCGCCAACAACCGCTCGGAAGATTGTACGAAGATAGTTGAAATTGCATCTCAACAGCGGAATGAGCAATAACAACTCATCAACACAGGGCGAGTGAAATTTTCTCCCTACCCCCACTTTCTTCTTCCCTCTACCCGCACCAGTCATCTGTACGGAACTTTGTAGAATTTGATTTTGAAGTGAGCGTTGAAGCGATGAAACGAACTCAAGAAAAGCCCCACCAGGCGAAACGACTCCTACGGTGGCAAACAATGCCACACGGATTGGGAACCAGTGTGCGAAACACGAAGCAAGGCGAAAGTTTAAATGAAAACTTTTATTTATTTTCCATCCCGGTTCTTTTTTGTTTTCTTTCACCAGCAAAGCCATGCGATATCAAGCGGTCGTCTTGGTCTCCTGTTGATATCGAACGAAGCGGTTGCCCCTTACTGTGTGTGTGTGTGTGTTACAGTCGGTCGCTTCCGCAGGCAATTCTTTCCACGTCCTGTGGGTGGCAGAGGGATATCCATTTTCCTTCCCTTTTCAGCTGGCTGGCACTTCCGCTTTCCAGCACGGCCACGGGACCCACCCACTCAGAAGCGTCCAGGAACTAGGAAAACCTTCGAAAAAAAAACAACATGGTAGCAAGGTCGGAACGATCCGACACACGATTCAATTTGAAATGCCCCCGCCCTCCCCCTCCACTCATCTCCTTTTTTTCGCGTACGTCCGCCAGATGGGAAAGTGTTCACGTGCCCCGTTGCTGCTGTAAAACGTTTTGAAAGCTACAATTGCGCTTCCATTTTCTTTCCATCTTTCTATTTTTCGACCCCACCAAGGTTACTTACCCTACCCAGCACACACACACACACACATTTCAATTTGCACGTTTGGCAAAACCGTTGGCTGCAAGTGAAGCTTGAAGACGGGAGCTTCTTCCCTTTTTTGCATAACGGTGGAATTTATTTGGCTGCATATATTTGAACTCCATTTGGCGGCCCGATGCAGCCACGGGTGCAGCTGCGCTCTCGTAGCGCTGTGGTTGTCTCAGCTCGGACAGATTGAATGGCGTGGCCGGGTAAAGCATAAAATATGGGTTTTTGGTGGGCACGAAACAGTTCTTACTCCCTACAATTGGACGTTCTACCAGGGGGATAAAAAACGCGCAAAAGCTATGATTATTTACCATCGTGCGCTAGCTCGAGTAGTATCTCAACCGAGACCGCCTTATCCAGCGACGCTTTGGAAAGTTTCCGTGCAAAGAGTGGAGAAGGAATAACAGGGAATTGAGTTATAAATTCTTGCCTATCTGTTCCCGGCTTTATCATTTGCTTCGCTCGTGGCCATTCCTCCACTTGAAGGGCCCTGGCGCAACTTATGATAAACGCATGCACCTTTTTTTCTGCACACGCACACTCTCCCTTTACGGGAGTTACTGCGCTTTACTTCGTACTCTTGCCCACTTTCCTCGTTTGCCTACCGGTGGAAAAGTTGAGAAGAATGTTAAAGTTTAAGTAACAAAAGAGTTGCCCGGATACCGCAACATTCCTTTCGCTGTGCCAGGGGCGAGAGAAAATGCCAAACGGAACGGTTTGCCGCAACAGGTATTTGGACAACTTCCAGCAAACAGCAGTGGTAAAGGATTACGTGTACACACGCCAGTATTTGCTTTTGTCAATTGGTAAGCCGTGTATGGCAAGCCTTTGAAAGGGGCAGCAGTGCAACAAGCAAAACAAAACCTGCAGTAGGAAAAATAATCAACCGTACAGATTGTTTGGTTCTGGGAAAACTTTCGCAAAAAGAACTTTCCCGCGCTTTCCTGGAACAGGCAGAACAGGAATGGGCTAAATCCGTGACATTCAAGGGAAAATCGGTACGGTACCGGTACGGAGGGAAGATATTTATGAACCACGCGCCGTAACTCGATGGTTCCGCATACTGGACGTGCTAGTCTGCCCAGATAAGCGACCATGTGCTCTAATTTACTGTAAAACACAACCTAACGTAGCGTGAAATTGATTCATCGGTTAAGGTTTTCCCAGTTTTTCCACTATTGTTGGTTGTGTCTCCCTTCCTAGACGTTACAACAATTTGGATTGATTCTCAGCAGGATTAACAGCAATCAGGTGATGATTTATGATGTCCTGTGAGAATAATCGAAGAATTTGAGGAGGGGGGGGGGGGGTAGTGAGTGTCTAGACATTAAAGAGATAAAACATAAATTATAAACTCAATCATTCAAATCCCAATTTCTTTAAATGAGAGACAAAATCACTAGCGCCCTCTATGAACTAGGTCTAGCTTCTAGGTCCTCTAGGAGCATTTTAAAATTGTATCCATAAAGTATGGTTTATAGTCTTCTAGCTAACAGCAAACACGAGCAAAGAAGTGCCCTCACAACTCTTGCTCCAGGAATCTCTTCTGCGGGAATTGCTCTCTTATCTGGATTGGATTGGAATTTCTCCTCAAAATGATCTGAAATCACTCCCGGATCTCACTGGAAGTGGCATAGAAAATGAACCCATTCGGCGAATGTGTTAGTATCACAACAAAGGAACTCATGATGTAGAACGGTGATAATAACAAACAAAGCTTCTGATGTGTGCGTGTTTTACAAAAGAGAGCTGCCAGTAATACAGATTTATGCGTCTGTAACACCTATCAAGTATCAGTTGGACGAAGCTAATTTAAGCATAATTTCATCCTGCTTTATGATCCTTTTCATACTTACTAAACATAATCCTCTTCTGTAAGATCCCATTCCTCACGAATGGAAGTAGCCAACATTAAGCTACTACTGATTTCTGTCTTTCTGCTTTGTGGTTAGTCTACTCTTAAGGACCAAACGATAAGCCAAACGCACCTCAGCACCACAACAGGGCACAACTTTTACCCCCAGAGAGGCAAACAACTATTGCTTCATCCTGCCAGGATTAGCGTCCGTAACGGGTGTGGGGTTCTGCCTTGTGGATGGTAAAGACCGGCAAAAGTCTTATCGGTGGTCTTTCATCAATTAAATGAATGGTGGTTGGATTGGGAGCGTTCGAAGAAGATTAGAATAGACACACTGTTGAGAGTTGGAGAGGCTTTGTGGTTTCAGCGGTTCTGGAAAGGGTAGAAAGAAGGTTCTGTTTGAGCTCAAGCCCCTTACAGAACTTCTTGAAGCCACCGATTTCTCGCTGTTGATTTGTTTGCTTACTTACTGCCATCTTCAGGGGCCTTGTTACGGCTATTTATTTACCTTTCAATAAGAATGCCTCATTTACTGCCATCATTACACTTTTCCTACTCACGCAAAAGCAAAAGCTGCTCACTCATCGTCAAAGGCGGCCCGAGTGCCTTTGGTGTAATAAATTAGCATGAGCTTTAACATCAAACCGACCGGAGCGAAGAAGTGGTATCGGAAAAAAAAAACAAAACAGGAGCACACAAAAACCCAACACACTAGCGGCATCAAGCACACCGGTCCACTCTGCTGCGTGTCGCCCCAAGCGAATCATACGCATGGTTTGGTGCGCAAAATGAAGAGCACCGGCGGCCGAGCAAAAACGAAGGATGGAGAAAAAGAAAACACAAGCCAGAAGGCGAAATCCGTGATGATTGCGCATTGTTCGCTTGCGGTGCGGTTTGTATGAGTGTTGTTGGGCGCGTACTGCGGGTACGCCACGTGCCCGTCCACGTGCCCGACCGCTGTGGGGACGGTTGGTTGCGCTGTGTGTGGCGTTGCTTTCCGTTCCGCAAACGTAACGGATTCTCGTAGGAATTCTACACCCGGAGACAGATACAGAAAAACACCCCGGTCGGAGAGGAAAGCCACCCAGACAGGACGATGACAGTGTCGACGTGATCCTTTCGTTGGTGCGTTGGAATGCCTTTAGCTTTTCCGGTCGTTTCGTTTCCTTTGTTCCCTCGCCCCACTCAATTTCTCATTCTCGCTTGACCCATTCCGACCAGTCGGCACTGTTTGGTGTTCGATTACTTTTAGCCACGTTCGTAGCTTGCGTGTTTGTTTTTCCTTTCCCTGATGGGAGGGCAGACTCTCCCCATCTTCCTGAAGCTTGCCAGAAGAGTAAAGTGAAAAATTGACGGTAAATTGTCTGGGCCCAGTGTGTTTGGTTTGGATTGGAATGTATTGTTGCCCAATTTTCTTGTCTCACTATGAATTCCATAGTTTTAAAGCCCTGGTGTTGCTAGTGGTACAGTAAGGTATGGGGGCTGCGAGAATGAAACTGTCTCTGTATGAGCCTCTCAAAATGACCTTTCGGGTATGTCCGCTTGGCAGATTAACTGAATATTTGTTTGTAAGATTTCCTGAATCCTATCCCTTCTCCAATAATTTTTTTTTTCTTCCCTGCAATATACTTTACCGTCATCTATTTTATCTCACCACTGCTTCACATTCTTCCACCCTGGAGGGAAAAGTTTTTCCAGCGGTCTTCCGGTATTTTTTTTATCATGGTACAAAGTATCCTCTACCGACTGCGGCTGTGACATTACAGCTGTGTTCTATCCGCTCGTGCCGTTTTCGATTGCAAAGGTCAAAGAAGCGATGCTGCCAGGCAGTGTGCAATTTGTGGCCCCTTTCATGGTGACACTAATAAAGACTTGTCGGAGAACGGAACGATGTAAAACGGACACATAAATGTAAATAAAAAAGTATGGCGTGTTCTGATTGCGCTCGCAAGATGGGATACATAAATCATATTTCTTTCGAGGGGCGGTAAAATGGAACTTCCCACCAGCAAGCAACGATTTGTATGCGTTTTTATGTGGCTTGGTAAATACACGAACGCATAGAACGCATGTCTGCTCGATTTACCAATTATTCCACGGAAGAATGAAGCAGATGAAAAGCAAGAGTCTTTTCATTTGTGGTGTTCTTCCATGTGGTTTATTTACTTCTCATTAAAACATCACAAGAAGGCATTTTTATCTTTAAATTTGCATACTTTGCCTATCGATACAACTGTAAGCTTCGGAGGAATGAAAGGAATCATTTACATTCTTACATTAATAAGATTCTGGCTAAACACTACAGTCCTTTTTTCATTAGATTTAAATTTACGGCAGATTTCAACACATTTTAGCCAGCGACACCTGGGGCAGATACCGAAATTGGTGTAAAAAAATATTCTTCAGGCTCTACTATAGTATAGCACATCTTGAGAGAAAACTGATCTTAGTTATCAACAAGTATCAATAGCATTATTCAATACTAATTATTTGAACACACTAAGAACCCAACTTCTATACAGAGAAACTAAATTCACAACAGATTTAAATTACAAGAGTCGAAATAATGATTAAACTAAGTTAGAATGCGAAAACATTGGTATAAATCTTCTTTTTCAAGAAATCGACAAAGGAATACTGTAAGGAATGCGCAGACAAAAAAACTGTTTTAAAAGAAGAATAGTGATAAGAAATTTATTCTTTTTTGTTTTTTTCGTCAAAGGGTCTATTAAGTGAGTTTGAGCAATACTACACAAGGCTTTTTCATTCTTCATCTTGTTCTTCGATTCTGTTGAACCTTATCGAGGAACCTTATCAAGTTAATAGTTGCGTTTAACCAGTTGAAACAGAAAAGACTGCATTTAGACCATAAGATAGTAAAACGATATAAGATATAAGATGGTTAAAAGACTGCATTTAGACGCCATAAGCTGTAGAATGTAATAATGCTTTACGCCTTCTTATGCTCTGGAAGATGGCCTCATTAACTAGAGACTTCAAAACCT